>JANPWX010000479.1:0-44548 GCA_024734555.1 Trochalopteron elliotii | reverse complement strand
GAGGATGGTTTAATGCTATTAGCAGGATATCTCCAGTCTTTGAAAATGAAATTAGGATTGTGAAATTCTGCATGATTGTGGGAGTGAATATATTGTTGTTTCACTACTGGGATTCACAGAAAATAGTTCAACAGTGAATTTTGCTGTATTATAATTAAATTCTCAGTGGAAAAAATACAAGCATGCCAATGGAGGTGTCTTGATTGGCAGCAGACAGCCATGTGACTCTAAAAGCTTCTTAGAGCCATAAAATACTCTGGTATTTAAGACTTTTTCAAATCTTCATGACAGAGCTCGGACTGAGCATTATAATTTGGTGAATTGCTTCAGATCACATTTTAATCATCATAAATATTTCAGAGTACTCCAAACGATAATCATACTTACTTGTTCTCATTTAAAAGTGATTTGGGATGTAAGTTCAATAAAGTTATCACCATTGGAAAGCCATTTCATTATTTTTAATTCAGTATACAGGGTAAAACCAGCATTGGTAAAGGAGAAATCAAGATCTGAGCTGTCTGCTCTTAATGCAACAGGTCTCTTGTTTGAATTACAGTTTTGAAGGTCATGACTGAGCAGAACAGTTTTAACACAATTTCCCAGCAAACTCTGCCTTTTTCCTCCTCTCAGCTGCCAGACTCCACATGTAGCTCATATCCACCAGCCTCAGGTCAAGCAGGTCAGGTATTTCATAGTTCTTTTCCAAAATTTGTTAAATCAGCCCAGCTTCTTCAACAAAGCAGCTGAAAGAGGCCCTGCCTTTAAAGCTGCTGTAGTCTCATAATGAGATGGAAGGAGGTCAGTCATTCATGGCCATCAAAGTCTCAAAATAAGTTTACAGTGACAATTCAGACTAATAGCTTCTTTCAATTTTCAGTCGATAATTACAGTGAATTTGTAGACTTCAAGAGGCCTCTGCAATCAGTCCAGACAAATATTTTTCTTGGTATGCTCTATCACTTGGACTATCTGCTTGTACCTATCACTTTCATGTACTGCATAGTTTATATATAAGATTATTTTCCAAATTCCATCTTCAAATTTTAACTATAAACTCCTTCCTATATAAAGATCACCAACATCTTGCAACCACAATTTCAGGAGCTGTTTCTTAAACAAAAAATAAACCAAAACAAAACACCCATTTCATTGAATCACAGAATGATTTGGGTTGGAAGGAACCTTAAAGACCATCCAGTTCCAATCCCCTGCCATGGGCAGGGACACCTTCCACTATCCCAGGTTGCTCCAAGCCCCATTGAAGCTGGCCTTGGACATTTCCAGTCCAGTAGCTATTTAGAAATCCATGTTATCCATGAATTAATGGCCACATGCCAGGCCCTGGTCAGGTATTGCTCACCAGTTGTCCCCAAAGGACAAAGTGATGGCACATGGCTGAGGAGACACCAGGAGCAGCTCAACTGCAGGACCTGTTCTGTGGGTAAACAGAGAACTTTGCCCTCACAACCTTGAAATTTGGATCTTCTCACATTCAGGCATTTGTTCAGCTGTGGTAGCCTGTGTCAATATTTGAATTTTTACCATGTCTACCCAGCCATTTCAGCTCTCCCCATTATCTCACATAGGGATCTAGGTGAGTTTCAAAGCACACCCACGACCCACCACCAGCACAGTCTCCAGTGCTATCCTAGTGCTGAGTGTAACTATAACTTGGCTTCTGATTTAGATTAAAATAACCAAGCAGGCATACAGTTCAACCTCTTCCCATCCTAAGGATACAGGGAACTTGGCTGCCTATGGAATTCAACTGTGCAGAGGGCAACCAAGAAACACCTTTGAGGTCTGGGGGTGAAGCCACCACTGCAACACCTGCACTGAAACTGCCCTGATGACAATTTTTATTTTCTTCCTCTGCTCTCCTCCCAGGATCTGGTTCTTGGATCTTCACCTGGGCTCCGGTCCCATGGCCCGGGGTCACAGAGGAGAAAGTGGAAGATCAAGGGACACAATCCTGACTCTCCTAAACCCCAGGCTGTTTTCCCTCCTACTCGTAGCTGTCAGAGGCAGTTGAGAAATCTACTGATCTGCTGCTAATCTCCGAAAAGCCTCTTCCAAACCACACGACCCTGGCTCTGACTTCACAAAAACCTCCCAGTCCAACAGAAGTGAGGCTTCTCCAAGCACCAGTTACAGTCACAAATTGTGGTTTCTCGTAGGTGGAGGCACCGTCAAAGGCTTGGCTGGGCCCAGTGCCTCCCTGGCCTTCCCAACACCCACGGGAAGCACTTTGGGAAAAGGAGAGCACCCGGCACCAGTGATGTCACTGCACTGGCTGAGGGGGACAAACACAGAGCACAAAACCTTGCACAGGCTGTATGGGGTTCTCCCTGCTGCTTTTTTGTACTTTTGGGTCAAACATGGCAGTGATGAGGCCTCTCCCTGATTGCGGCGGCAAAACATCAGAGATGGGGCAGATCCTGGGGCAGAAAGGGAATTTATCTCCCACTGCCAGTCCCATTAGAAACAAATAATAATCAGTATTCCAAATAATCAGTATTCCAGGCTGCAGGGACTCTTTCCAAGAGCCTTGCTTTCTGTTACGCCTCACTGCCCTGCTCAAAGGTCACAGGAGGAAGTCTGTGTAAGAACTGGAATTCAAATCCAGGTCTCTTAAACACCAAAATTATTATGATTCTATAATTAATTTATCCTATGCAACAAAAATGTTATGCATCTCATTTTATTATCTGGAAGCAGGGCCTTCTGTTTTTTCTGTTCCATCATGGGCATCAGTTCCATAAATACTTTCTGCACATGACTGATCCTACGCAGGGCCTGAAGTCAGACTGCTAAAACACATGGCTGCAAGATCGAGGCCTAGATTTGTTTTCAGTCATTCTTATAAGAAGTTATTTATCTTCTGATCCCCTAAGCCACATCTCAGAAGGTTTTTAGGAGGAAACCTAAGGGTGTGCCAGAGCCTGGGCAGATACCTGCCCTGTCTTCTTTTCAGTCACCCAACATGCTCTGTTAAAGCATCAGCTTGTTCCCTCCTCAGAAAATGAGTGAAAATAGTCAGAAATATTAATGTATGGATCAGTGGTACCCTCAATGAAAAATATGTGAATCCCTTTTTACATTCTTTACTGAAGTATGTCACTCTTTTCAGCTGTTACCATTTGTTACACTTGCTTGGAAGGAAAACTGTCCCATGAGGGAAAATCACCTGCAATCCCCTCAACAGAGTGAGCAACACCAGCAGCAAGCCTGGATCAGGGCAGGGTTTCATCATAGTAACAAAGAGTAAGTTTAGCTACAAAGTGGACCAGAGCCAAGTCCTGCGAGCTGCCATCTCTCTGTCCACAGTCCTGCACTGCCATCTGCAGCTGCCTGACTATATCTGGATTTCTCCACATGGACATTGGCAGCAGCATCCTCCCTGTAAACATTAGGAGTGTTCGGTGGCAGGCAGACTTTTTTTCCACAAATATTGTCGTGCTAAAATAACCAAAATATCCCTCTTTTTCAAGACTGTGTTTGTTCTTTCTCCAGCTTTTTTTTTTTTTAACTTTCTGCTTTATCTCACTACTCCACTGTCTTTGCCAATTGAAATTGAATGCCAGATACAATGTGAAACATATTTATTAACCCAGAAGATTTGCAATACGCTGAGAAATAAGACCCTTTAGAAGTTGTGCAGGATGTCTTAACTACACATAGAAATTGTTTTAAAATCGTTTAACTACAGCTACAGCATTAAAACTGGGGTTTAACTGAATATATCCCCCAACATCTATCACCAAGGAAATATAAAGAGGTTTGGTAGGATTTGGTCTGAAATAAGGAATGAACCTGAAAAGATCCACAATCCCAAGAAATTTATTCAGGGTGATTGTCATGTTCTGAAACATTAGCATCACATGGGCCAGGTCCTGCCTTCAGCCATCCTCCTACAGCCCCATGATGCAGAGGGGGAATGGCTTTACCTTAAGGGACAAAGGCTTCTCCCAGTGCATGGTCAAGTCACAGTGCTGAGGAGCAGACCCAGGAGCCTCTCAGGAGGCAGGGGTTGGGCCAGAGGCAAATCTTACACAGGCACATGGCCAGGAAAAATGTCACATGGAGGAAATCAGCAAGAAGGATTTCAAAATTAGGATCTAGCCCCATAGCTGATGAAGTTGACCCCCCCCCCCCCGCCAAACTGAGCACTTGCAGTTCCCCAGATACCAGTGACACAAAAAAAAAAACCCGAAAAAAGAAGGGTGGGTGGGGGGAATCATAGAATGGTTTGGGGTTGGATGGAACCTTAGAGATCATTTAGTTCCAAAACCCTGTCGTTTATGGAACACCCTCCACTCTCCCAGGTTTCTCCAAACCCGTGTCCAGCCTGGCCTTGGACACTCCCAGGGATCCAGGAGCAGCCACAGCCTCTCTGGGCACCCTGTGCCAGTGCCTCAGCACCCTCACAGGGAAAAATTTCTTCCTAATATTCAACTTAAACCTACTCTCTTTAAGTTTAGAGCCATTCCTCCTTGTCCTGTCTCTCCAGGCCCTTGTCCCAAGTCCCTCACCAGCTCTCCTGGTGCCCCTTTTAGGCACTGGAAGGCACTCCAATATCTCCCTGGAGCCTTCTCTTCTCCAGGCTGAACAATCCCAACTCTGGGACTGAAATATCCCAAACGGGCTGAACAATCCCATCTCTGTCTCAGCTGATCTTCATTGCAGAGATGTTCCAGCCCTTGGATCATCTTTGTGGCCTCCCCTGGACTTGCTCCATGTAATTGCCAGAGGGAATGCATGTGGAAATTTAAAGTGTAACACAGGGATCTGTCAAACAGGGAAACATGGAGAGAGGATGACCCGTGACTTGTTTAATGCTGAAAGTGCTTTCTGCACAAAGTGCTTCAAGGAAATGGTTTGTAAGAGTACAACTAATTCCACCTGCCAATGTGTGTCCTTGCAAGTGTTAGCACAGCAAAACCAGAGCCAGAACATAAAGATCAAGGACACTTCAGTATTAAAAACTATTTTTAACAGGAGGTAAATTACATTCCCTGACATCATTTTTTATCTTAAATATTTTGCCCTATGTGAAAGAGCCACTGCAAAGAAAAAGAAGATTTATGGCTATATGGCAGGACAAATTGTAGTGGTAAATGAAGAGATTATGTTACCAGAGACATTAGAGTTTAAAATACTTCATGAACCTGGGCAGGATTGTGCTTGACTTTTCACGTAGCCAGACTGACATCTTGTGGTTTGTGCAGGATATCTGAGCGTGCATCTGAGGGGAATTAACTTGTACTTCGTTAGAGCATTGTAAAGTTACATACTTTTCTTTCAGCAGAACAGTGTGTGACTCCCCACTGTATCATTGGTTGCAGCCAGGAAATTTGGAATTGTAGAATCACAGAATACCCTGAGTTGGAATGGACCATCAAGGATCACTGAGTCTAACTCCTGGCCCTGCACAGACACCCCAAGAGTCACACCCTGTGTCTGAGGGTAATGACTGTCTCCTGCACCTGCAGTGTAAATTCTTACAGAAAAACTGGGGCTCCTCTGAATTCTTACAGAAAAACTGGGGCTCCTCTATGAACAGATCACAGTTGCTAATGCCATAAATGCTGTGCACGCTTCCAAAGAACAATTCAAAGCAAGAGCACGCCTAAAGCTGGGAAGTATCCAAAGTCATCATCTCTGCCTCCCTCCATGGAGGATAAAGGAGGAGTGAGACCCATCTCCTAACCCAGAACACCTGGGCTGACCCAAACTAAGGGGCAAATGTCCCAACAATCCTTGAAGACCTTGCAATCCTGGTGCCTGGGCAAATGATCCTGCTCAGGCTTCCCACACCCAGGCACTGGGAGCTCCGTGTGGGTGTCATCCCCTGAGGACAAGTGGCACAAGCAGAACACTCTGCCAATAAAAGCTGGATTTCTTTCCTACTGATTTTGAACACAAGAGAATAGAAAGGGGGGAATTAAGGTCACCTTGCTAAGAGAGGTGTTTCTGAGGGCAGACTGGAGCCACATGCCCAAGCACATCAAATTACTCTGGCTGAAGTTACAGGGCATCAGCAGCTCGAGCTGGCCTGCAGCAATAAACTCAGCCAAGAGTCTCCCACACAGCTCCACTCCTGCACCTCCAAAACAGCCTGGATGAAATGTCTTTGCTGTCCCAGCTGGGATCTGCTCTTCCTCAACACCTGACTTTCACACCAAATTCCAGTTCAATGCCTAAACACATAAAGCTTGCTGATAAAAGTGGACTGGGAACTATTTGGTCACAGTTACTAAGGCACCCATAGGCAGGACTTGGTGTTCACACCTCTGATTCTCAGGTTGTTCCCATCCTTCCCAACTCTGCTCCCAAGCCATTTCCCAGCTTCTTTGCATTTTGAACAAACTCTGCCTATAGAACATCCAGTCCTCACACAGGAAGGGTGAAGGGGGAAATGTCCCTCAACGTATTCCCTTCTTTTTCCACAAGATAATTCAAAATTCTGGCCCCTAAAGGGGGCAAATATCTAGAAGCAGAGTATTTAAAACAGAGCTGGAGGGCTGTGTGGGTGAGGGGTACCATGCCTGCATGAGCTGTCCCAGCTCTGCCCTCTGTTCCCAAAGCACTTCTTTTCCCACAGCCATGAATAAAAGAGAACAGTAGCTCGTTCCATTTCTCATTTTCCATATGTCTTTATAACAAGCCCTTAAAACACAAGCATTTTCCAAAGATTGAGAGATTCACCTATCACTGTTGTGAGGTAGTGGACAGTGCTTGGAGATCTCTGAACTTTCTTAAAACCCAGAGCAGCCACCCCAGCCACAGCTGGCAGCACTGGCACTGCTAAAGCCAAGACAAGGTCATGCTCACAGCACTTCATACCAGGGCTTGAAGCTGCATAGGTCAGTTTTGAAGAGGATAAATACTCCTGGAAGCATTACTGGAGTTGCTGGGAACTACAGATGCAAAGAACATCAAGGTTTTCAGGGTGTGACAACACCTTTAGATTAGATCCACTGACAAAACTGGAATAAACAGGCTCAAAGCTAAAACCCTTCTCACCCAAAGGGGCTTGTGTGTCCTAAATCTTGTCTGATTTCTCCCACGTGTATGAACTAGCCCAACAGAGGATCACATTTCTCCCTAGAAACCTTCCCTCAGTCAGGAGAGACCATCACAACCAAAGGACAACTGCTGGTGGCACCAACACAGCTCAAGGCCTGCCCCAGGTCTGAAGAACCAGACGAGCCAGTAGCCATGGATTTGTAGCTCTTTTTCAGAAAGATGACTACAAATAAGGCCCTTCTTCCTCTTGCAATGTTTTCAGTTACTGTGTCAGGGAACAGAATCTCTCACCACAGGCACCATCTTGCCTCATTAGGGGAGTCTGTGGTGAAGCTTTGTCTTCTTCAGCTCCCTTGTTAAATGTTACAGCACCATGTGGTAGAGATCATCATTCTTAGCTGTCCAAACCCATTCTATAATTATCTGCAGAAAGACAATGCTATGGAGGACTGGCCTCACCAGCAAAGTCAGGGTCTGCACCTCCTTCAGCAGGCAAAACAGTCCAAGGAGGGCAAAGGCTGGTGGGTGTGGGCTTTGCTGGCTCTCAGGACTTCAGGAAGGGGTTTAGACAAGGCTCTCCTGGCTCTGAGATGAGGGCTCAGAGCTGCTGTGTCCCATACTGGTGTGCAGCACTGCCCAAGCAAATCTGATGCTTCTTTTGAGCTACCATGAGCTGTATCAGACAGCCAAGTGACAGCACACTGGATTTTTGATCAATGGCTCACCCAAACAAGTGAGGTTCTCCTCTTTGCTGTCCTATACATGTGCACGGAGTTTTCCTGAGGTGGGCTTGCAGAACTAAATATCACACTGGGCTTGGACAAGTGAAGAGGCAAAATGAGGATCTTCAGCTTCCTCCAACACTAAAATACTTTGTGTTCTTGGAGAGATCCACCAGCAGTCAGCAGCTCTGTGCAGCTGAGGGAAATCCTTTCAGGGCTGAATTCTTTACAAGCAAAGCCTCAGGAGTCAGACTCAGCCTCCTCTACCCTCCCCAGGTAAGTGCTGCTGGAATTTATTTTAGTTGGTTTCCAGCAGCATCCACGTGGAGTTAATTATGCAGCCCACACTGCTGTTAATTACAGTCAAATCTAATTCTCCACGTGCAGCACACACAAAACATTACCCCAAGAAACTGCAGCTTTGCAGTTATTGCACTTCATTTTATACAGTTTCCCTTATGCTACCCCGAATGCATTTTCATTCTCTGCCCAGGAGCATTCCAATCCCTCCAGTAGCAAACAATAAATGAATCTTAGGAGGCTCTAGTGTACTTAGGAGGCTCTGGTGGACCTACAAAAAGAGGCAATTTATTTCTGAACTTGGCACTAGGCACAGCGTGCCTTGTAAATGTCAATTTGTGTATGTGTGAGCATCTGACACTGCTCAGCAGCACATGGCTGGGGCCAAGAACTTGACTGACTCTGGCTGATTTGAAAGCCTAAAAATATTCTCTTTTATCAATATCCACCTTTTTGTGCTGATTTTTATGCTAGCAAAACCCTAAGCAGGCAGTGGTTTCATGGGAGTGTGGGATGTCCTGCCATAAACAGTGTGATGACACAGTTTGCACCACGACATACTTTGATTATTCAAACTGTTTGCCTGTTCTAAATCTGCTGGAATCAGAGACATTTTAATCTCTTTTATTGTTTTGTCTTCATTTAGATGCAGTGCCCAAAGAGCCACTGGCAAGCAGAGATGCAGCTAAATAAGTCAAATGCATTGTTTTTACTACTGTAGCTCTTACCCTGGGCCCAATTCTCCTCCCATTGACGTCAACAGTAAATCTTCCAATGGATTCAGTGAGAGCCAAAAATCTCTGGTCACACCCTGTTATGTTTTATACCAGCAGTACTGTGGGCTCCAGCTTCAAATTCTAGCTTTTATTACAATATGGGAAATGCAGGGAACTTTAAAAAAGAGGGCTTGATGATAAATGTGTGCATTTACGTGGAAAGATGCTCTGTTTGTCACTGGAGTGTGATCAAGGTTGAGTGCCAAGAGAAAATCTTCAGAAATACCAAGAAAAAATCCAAGTTTCTAGCTTTTCTTAGTGATAATAGTGCACTATGATAAACCAGTAGAATACTTAAATTATACCCTGAGTGTGCAGCTTGGATATACCAATTTTTCTATTTCATCAGTCCTTCTCATCTGGTGAGTCTCAGTGCTGCCTTATCACTTTCAATTTCACCCACTGAGCCTCTTAATTTCTCTCTTTAGTGTTCACGTTGCTCCCTTTCCCTAGTCTCTCTCCCTTTTTGCTTCAGTTTTTTATACTCTTGTCTGCTCACTGCTTTCCTTCTATGTTTGCTGCCTCTCCAAGGCTTCTCTGTTATGAACTCAGCCATTTAGACCCACCCAGCTCCTCACACCTGCAAAGTTTTTTCTCTATCCATTGGCAACTTTCACACTTTTGCAAGGCCAAAATCACATACTGCTTTCAGGACTGCTCCTTCTCCCTCCACTTTCTGGATTCAGCTTTGTTCCCTCTTCCTCAGCACTTTGCTATGCCCCACATAAATTAACTGGCTTTCACAGACACCTTCTCCAACAAGAGAGTTCAGCCTGCCTTGTCTGCAGGCCACAGAACTGCACTGACCAGACCCTTCCCTGTCTTCCATTATTAAGTCGGGCTGCAAACCAGGGAAAAGGGAGCTTGCATGAATTTTGCACAGTGATGCCTCAGCACACGTCACACTTCAGACTCCTCACCTTCAAGGGATGACTCCAACAAGTAAACTGAGCCTACAAAAATGTTGGTCCTATCAAGAGATTTCAGCTGGTGAGCAATGAGGAGTAAGACCATATCACATTTTTTGTGGGGCTGTAAACTGCAGGGCACAGTCAGCAAGGTGACATTTAGCTCATCCCACACCCCATTTTCCTGACAGACTACACTGTGACACTGAGGAAAAAGTATGTCCCTTGAAGAAAAGCTGCAGAATCCACCTTCATACCTGTTAAATATTCCTGCAAATGTGGCACAAGGTTTAAGGGATCACTGGTGGAAGTCAGCAGGCAGTGAAGGCAGACTCCTTCAGCAGGGAGGCTGGACTAGATGCTTTTCAAAAAGCATCTTTTCCTGCCTGACCCATTCTGTGATCTTGGGACTTGCAAAAGCCAGAGGATGCAGGAAACATACCCTTCAAATGCTGTGCAATGTCCCTTGCCTTCAATGAGCCAGCAAGTGAAACTTCCTGTACACAGACCAGAATAATCTCTGGCTTTTGAGGAGCAACATCCTGCAGATCAAGAAAAATCCCAATATCACACAGACCAACCTGCTGCCTGGAAGGAAACACTTCCAGGAAAACCACCTTTGAAACACGAATTTTGCAATTTCTGCATGATCATCATCATGCTTTTACCAAGTCCTCTGGGAAACTCAAGAGAATAAAGGTTATTTGGCATTATAGAAGTGTATAATGACATGAATAAACTTAGTTATTGCCATCCCACCCAACCTTAGCCTCTGAATTACATGTGACTGCAACACAAACATGTAACAAGAGCTGCACTTGTGCCCTGGCAAGCAGATCTGTAAAAATCATATATTCCTGCTGATATTAGGAGTCATAATACTTTTTTCTTCCTGAAGTAGATATTTATTCTTATTTGTGCCCCTTGTGAATACTGCAAAGCCACATCCATTAAGGAACAATGAGTTCTGCTCTGCATCATGTTTCCATATGTTCTGCTGCTCTGCATTGTGAGTTAATGGATTTCTGTTCTGCATCACGTATCAATATGTTCCAAATCCAAGGCCATAATCCTGTCTCTCCAGACAGGCTCTGCAAGACAAGGAATGAAGAAGATTAACCAGAAACAGAATCTGAAGAATGTGTGCTTGCATAAATGCATGGCAAGACACGGTTTGGCTGGTGGGAAGTTATCGTGACAAGAAGTCGAGGGGGTTGCAGCTTGAATTTCAAGAAGATCAGAAGCCAGCAGAGCTGGAAGATGGACAAATGTGTCTTGTGGACTCAACAAAATGCCATAAAAGCTGCTGTTACATAGACATGAAACTATATCATGCCATATTTGCTGTGCTATTGCTCAGAGTATGAGTCAGTAATGTAGAAGGCCTTTCAGCACATAGTTTGTATTTACTTTGTTTTCCCTTCTGGTAAAAAAAACCTCCAGAGAACGGAGGAAGAAAAATTCAGATTGTGCATCTTAATTTTTTAATTGCTCTTTCAATGTAAGGGAATAAATTCACACTTTCACAATTGCAGTTCTTGGGGCAGAGATTTTTTTCTGCATGGCTGAGCTTTTAGGACAGCAGCACATCTGAAAACCCACTGCAGATGGCTCCCAGCAGTGGGCAGAGCTGGAAAACTGCATTTGAATGGGTCATGTATAGCCTTGCTACTGCCACAACATCAGCCTCATGAGAAAGTCAGAAAAATAAGCCAGAGTGTTAATAAAAGATGTAAAAATAAGAGAAGAGAGGTCAAGCATTATCCCAAATGCTGTACTGACCCTGAGGCCAGCTCCTCCATTAGGGACACTTCAGTTTTATCTCAGTGAGAGCAGGGGAGGGGTGGAAGAAATAAATATTTATTTGTATTATTTACATCCCTTTCTTTCCTTATGAAAACAGTAGGAAACCAGAATAGACACCCTTCAGCTCATGGCAACTGCAGGCAGACTATAAATGGCAATAAACCTTGAGTTAGGGGCTTAGTCAGGAGATTTTATGGCAGATGCTCAGAGCAAGAGACATTTCAAATCCTTCACAGTCCTGGAGACGTGGAGTTCCCAGCTCCCACCCTGAGAGTAAAGATTTGCTGGGTTTTACGAGCTAATCAAACCATGGTAATTTTTTATAAAGATAGCACAGCAATAGGGTAAATTATGTGGAGGTTTTCTTCTGCAAGTAACCACAAATTGCTACACACTACGAGTAACCACAGATTGTAAGTGCCATTTGCAAGTACTTACAGTACCAGGAGTTCCTTAGACTAAAGAGCACTGAAATATTGAGTCATGCACACTCAAAAATCATCTTTTGCAAAAAAAGGAAAAGTAGTTTTTGGACTCAGCCTACAGACACTTAATGTTTTATTATACTTTAATCAAAGCCCAATTAGTCATAAGATAAATTTAAACAGACTTCAGCAATAAAATGTCTGTCCCAGGCTTGTCTTACGCAACTCAAGAGCAAAAGAATAAGGGTTTTTTAAATGGAAAACAGTTTTGTTTGAGTTAAAGAACATTTATAAAACCAGCTGCCAAATCACAGCCTTTGCAAAGGAAAAATATTTTAATTGGCTTTCAAATTTTTCCTGATGAGGCAAATTTGTTATCTTTTCCATCTGTGCACCTCAAGGCATCCTCTGGCTAGAAGGAGCTCTTCAGGTACTATGTTAGTGCTGTCATTATTATTCTTAGCATAATATCTGGACTGTTGTGGTAGGTCTAGAAAATGTTTTCCTGATGGCACACAAATCTCGTCAGCCGATGCACTCCAGTCTGCTCTCAGCTGGTGCGTAGTAAAGATAAATAACTAAGGAATTCTCCATGTGACTCCACGCAACATCCTTGGTAAACTATTTATTATGTCTGGGGCTATACAATGCCCTGTCTCCCACTCTCCACTTTGCACAATTTAGTGATTAATGGTTAAAAAAGGCAAAACCCCTGCCAGCTTGAACAAAAAGTCCTGGGGACTTGATACAGCTGGGCACGGCTCCAAATTGGAGGAGGCGCCAGTAAACCAGTGCAGAACGTTTCTGATCTGCTCCAGCCATGAGAGATCAGGATTTCAGCTTGGACAAACCACACAGAGTCAAACACGGTCAGCAGCCAGCCCAGGAGTCCTCAGGATGTCCCTGGATGTTGATGATCCAAGTCTGGTGCAGTGTCACAGCTCACTCTGAGAAAGCCCTGTGATGGTAGGGGGGATATTGTACTCACAGGGGACCCCAGCCCTGGGTGTCCCTCGGTGTCCCTCTGTGTCCCTGGGTGTCCCTGTGTATTCCTGGGTGTCCCTGGGTGGCCCTCTGTGTCCCTGTCTGTCCCTGGGTGTCCCTGGGTGTCCCTGTGTGCAGGGAGGGCAGAGCAGTCCCAGGCTCTGCTCCAGGCCCAGCAATGGCCCCAGAGCCACAGGCAGGGGCTGATCCCAGCAATTCCCCTGCACAGGAGGCACAGCTCCTGCCCTGGGCAGTGCCCAGCCCTGAGCAGAGCCCAGAGAGGTGTGGAGTGTCTCCCTGGGGATATTCCAGAGCCACCTGGACACACTCCTGTGCCCTGTGCCCTGGGATGGCCCTGCCTGAGCAGGGAGGTGGCACCAGATGCCCCTTCCAGCCTAAGCCATCCTGGGATTAGGCAACATTTTCCAGGGTCCCAATTCAGCAAAAAGACTTTTTTTTATTAACACATGGTTAATATGAGTTTGCTGAAGGTTCCTCTGTGCAATCCAAGGCAAAGCTGCTCAGTGGGGATGGGGAATAAACTCTCTCTTCAGCAGGAGACATGTAATAAACTGCAGGCAAGATCTAGGACCCTACATCTGGAGAGTTTTCTTCAATCAGTGTGAGATGAACACTTAATTTGCAAAAATAATAAACTGCAGGCAAGATCTAGGACCCTACATCTGGAGAGTTTTCTTCAATCAGTGTGAGATGAACACTTAATTTGCAAAAATAAATACTCTTCTTTTCGCACATACCAGTGAAATATGGAACTTCTTTGCAGTGTTTCACATGCAAATGAGACGTGGGCCAGAATTCTTGCAGAACAGAATCATAATTCAGAGGTATTGAGATTGGCCAGAAAATCTTATGACTGGCACTTCCTAAACCAGGTGCTTAATTCTGCAACTTGATGCCTTATGATTTTTATAAATGTCAGGAATTGCTTTAGGGAGCTTGTTCAGTTGATTTGGAATTTTTGCCATTTTCATAAGAAATGTGAAATATAAAATGCTTTCTTGTATCCCTGCAGAAATTCCTGCCTGTTCAGCAGCTCTTAATTCTAGACCCACCTAGATACATCCTGGTTTCAAATTTGTTTCTCTCACCAATTCTGAAACCAAGCCTGGCCAAGAAAACCCTACACAACTTTGTCTTTCATTATGAAGTATCCCACTCCAGCTCATCACAGTGCAGAGATATCACAGCACTCTAAGCAATGCAATGTACAGAGGGAAACAGGGAGAAAAGCAGTGCTGGAATGATGAGAAGAGCAGGCAGCTCTCCAAAGACAGGAAAAGGAATAACTGAAAAAACACAAATGCAAGTACAATCTTTCCCACAAGACAGAGCTCAAAACCAGAACAAGCAAAGGCACTTTATGTTGGCAAATCCTATTCTGCAAATCCTGTTGTGATTTTATGATCGGGGGTTGTCAGTCTCTTGTCTTAGGTTGACCAGAACACAGGACAAGGGATGAAGTAGAGAGGGAAGAGCAGGGGTAAAAAATTCGAAGAAAGGTCACTCCAGGGAGCTGGGTGTGCACGTGGGACTGCAGAAATCAGCAAGCAAAGAACCACAGCAGCCACAAATCACTGATGCTGAGGCCCCCACTAGTGCCTGGATGAAAGGGAGGTGGCACCAGCATTGCCAAGTCCATCTCCACAAGTTCTAAAAGCTGACTCCTTTGTTTCGTTGGTTCCTACTGAGGTGATCCAGGTAGGAACATCGTGCTGCAATTCTGCTGAAATTTCCCACAGAAAACCTTCTGGGGCTTTTTCAAGTTGGAAAACAAATCACAGAACTTCATGTTCAAAGCAACTCAAGCCATGTTGGCTTCTGAGTTTTCACTTTTTTACTGAACTGGACACTCCAGTACAATTCCTTTAACCATGGAATAAACCTCTTAGAAAAAAGCCAGCTCTCCTCTTTGTACAGCACTCAGGAGGCAAGTTCACACTCCACCTGAAACAAGCAGCATCAGTGTTCCCTCCTTGCTTCAGGAGACTGTAATTTGCCTCCTGTATGTCCATCTGCACACAAACATGTGTGGTTTGGCCCTGATCAAGGTCTGGAGAGAAGCTTTTCCCTCAGCAAAAGCCCAGATCAGCTCTACTTAGAAATATGTGGATGAAGCACTCTAAAGGCTGAATAAACAAAAACATTCTTGCAGATTTGAGGCAGGACGGCTTGGCAACATATTTTTGGAGGAATTTAAATCTTCAGTTACTCCTGGAATTCCTACAGCACTACCAATTAAATCTACAACTCAATAAATAGCAAACTGTGCCTATTAATTAAAGACTACAGGCTGCTCTAAAGGGGTGCACAAAACCATTTTGCTTTGGATGTTTTTCTGAAGCTTGTTTCCCAAGATCAGCAATCAACTGTTAGCAAATCCCAACAGCATTTTAAAATAAAATTGAAGAAAAGCAAAAATACTCTTTTGTTAAAAAGTAGAGGAATTCCCAATCATAGAGAAGAAAGTTCCTGCTTTAAATAAATGCAGTAATTAAAATGGAATCATAGAAGGGGCTCCCAGAGCACACAGCCAGGGCATATCCAGCCTCTCATCCACCTGCAGATACTTTTAAGTTGTCCATTTTAAAACAGAGTGAAGCCTCCATTTATTTTAAATTAGCATTGTTACTTTATCCTCACTTAAATTCTTGGGGGTTTTCTCCTGAGTTTAATGAGCTTAGCAGTGCTTTTACAGAGTAAGTGTTTAACATGTGCTGACCATACCACCAGAAGGATAATTTCCACTGGAGAAAATGATTTCAAGCTCCATAAATCAGAATTGAATTTACAATGTTCTCCTCTAATTGCTGGGAATAGTTTGAACGCAAGAGGAGAACGAAAAGATATTAAAATAAAAAGCATGTTTTAATATATTGCAAACAAAAGAATCTACTGTATTATTGTAGTGACATCAATTCACTCTCTACTGAGTACCAGGGGAGTCCTAAATTCAGATGTCACATGTGGTAATTACTGCAAGCTCACTGAGCCAATTGGGTAAAAAGGGATAGGAAAATAAGGAGGAGCCTCTTACAGCACACTTGCACAACCCAAATGTCCAGATCAGAAATAAAATTATCAGACTTCTTACACCCTGTCAGCAATTCTTTCCTATAAGAATGCTTGCAAAAGTGCTATAAAGGTGAAGGCTGCTGGGATTTCAAGAGATTCACGAAGAATGTCTTCTGTAAGGCCAAGACAAACTATAAAATAAATGTGTGCACGAGAATTAAAAACCTGCTGAAGCAGCACAGCATCACTGGAATAGGTACTACCACTCATCTTAAAACAATAATTGCATCTGGAAGCTTAACCAGAAGTTAAACCTTAAACCCCAGATAAGCCTGACTGTAATATGAGCAAAATAAATCTTCAGGCCAGGAGAGTGGTGGAGAAATAAATCTCAATTTCTTACAGGTGTTAAAAATCAAAATAACATTCAGCATCCAAGGCTTTTGTTTCCAAATCCATCATGGGCCAAAGCCTTGCATTCTTTATGGATTCATTTATAACTCATTTTGCAATCACTTGCTGCACGCCACATGCAGTGTTCTGTGAAATCAGCTAACTAATTACAAAGTGCTGAACTGGACATACCCAGACCCAGCACAAAATGAAATTCTTACTGCTCATTTGAAAGTCAAATCTGGAAAACAGAGAGGGGAGACAGCAAACCTGCATTTCTGGGAGACATCAGGGGACTTTCAAGCACAAATCTAGAGCTTCCAGATGTGAAGATGCAAAGCCTACCTGCTTTATTGAGAATATCTTAATGATGTCAGCAATGCCTCAGAGGTCCCACTGCAAAAACATTGCCTGGGGAGCATGGATGGCAAGCTGTGTTTATAAGGAATATGAGGTTGAAGAGGGTGCTGGACATCAGGATCCATGACAGAAATGTGTGTGGGGTTTGTGCAGTGCTTGCCTTCTCCTGGCTCCTGTCTGCCTCTCATCGGTGCTCCTAAAAAACATTTTGTGTGGCTCAAAAAGCCAATGAATCTTCCTGAAACTCCTCTGTCTGCTGCTAGGACAGGATGCACTAGAACCACACTCCTTTCCCAGGCACCTGGATGATGAAAAGAAATTTTCCAGAAAGAGGAGGAGGATGCTGGAAGCACAAGACCCAACATCAGCTGGCAAAGGTGACGGCAAGCAACGTGTCTCTAAGGAATGCAGCATCACAAAGTAGCTGCACCCAAATCGCTGTATCACACAGAGCTGAGAGGAGCAAGAAGATCAGGAAAATGCCTTGTGTCTTAGCAACAGCAGTTCATAACATTTGTGCTCAAAACTGTCTGCCCATTTGCCAAAAATCCATCTAAGAAAAAAGCCCAGCCTGGCTCTTCTGCCTCAGTGACGCTCGGTGCTCTGACGGGATGTGGGGAGGAAGGTGGCTGGGGGAACCTCAGAGCCATTTAAGGAGTGAATTGTGTGAGGAATACACATGGGAAAAAGCAAATGGAAACTGCTGAGAGTGTGGGGACACACTGGTCCCTACTGGTCCTGTCTCTGAAGCAGCAGAGGCAGTGCAATGTCAGGGCAGTGCATCATTTCCATAAATTCATGATACTTTAAGCATCAACATAATCTAGTGGAAGGCATCCCTGCCCATGGCAGGGGGGTTGGAACTAGATTATATTTAAGGATTTTTCCAGCCCAAACCATCCTGTGATTTTATCATTGTATGATAACTTCAACTACTAGAAGATATAATTGTAGTGACCAGGCTTCTAACAAGTGCTGTTGTCTTTTGAGAGACAAGGATAATTCTCTGGGTGAATTCATCATTTTTACCTGTCATGTATTCTCTGTTCAGATGTTCTGCCAAAAAAAGCATCAGGGTATCTGGTGGTACAGTTTGAGAACGTGTGGGTTACTGTGCCAGCTAAAGGCCAAAACTATTAAAGGGATAATCTCTATACATTGTACAGAAGAACAGGACAGTTCCTTTAGGGAAACACCTGTTGAATCTGGAATTCTGTGCCTTTCAATGCACCAACTTTTGCTTCAGAAAAAAACAAATCGGTATGTGATCATGTAATTCTACATTGCTTCTTTTCTTCTTTTTATTTAGAACTTTTTAATAGAAACTTGTTGGCACAGCTTTTCACTCATCGTTAATGAGCATAGCTGCAGTGGGCTGTAAATAAAGAATTGCATTTAAGACACAAAAGGAAACAAACTTGTTCTTATGACTTCAAAACATCATTTTCCTTTTTTCTTCTAAACATTAACAAGTTCTTATGTATTAATCAATATGTGTGATGCTTGAGGCTTCTTAAAGAATGTGCCCTTTTGGTTTATCTGGCTATTAATATTGTCATTTATCAGGAAACACTGATGTAAAAGATACCCAAGATAATTTCTTCCTTTAAATTTCAGTAAAAATCTCACTAGCACTTACTCTTCTTCAGACAGGGAGTCACCATGAACTATAAAAATCCATAGAAGGGACTTATTTAAAGAATAATTCTAGTAGAATTGGTTTACTGATACCAATACATGAGTGAAAACACACAATCATTTCCAGGGCATAGTAAGAATTAAAATATGCCTTCCTCTAGCAAGTAACAGCTGTAAGTTGTTTTAAGTCTTGAAGGGACAAACTGAAATTCATCCATTAATGCTGACATTTATTTCAAATGTTCCAGCTAAGCTAACATGTGTTACTTATCCGTTTCCCTTCCACAGACCTCATTCTGTGAGTGCTGAGACCCATGTCCCAACAATGGGAACAGAACCACCAACAATTGTCCAGTCACAAGATCCTTTTTCATAATTTCATGCTCTGCTTTACCTGGGCATTTGAAAGGGCTTGGAAAGTGCCAGCTCTCTTGTAGGTGCAATGCTCAGATACAAACAGACAGGATGTTAAAACAACTGAAAAGCTGTTGAGTTTTTTCCCATTCACCATTAACAGCTGCTCAGGGAAAAGCTCAGCTCCCTTTCCTGAAGACTGCAGGAAGAGGATTCCCAATATCTGACACCGTGGAGCTGTAAAAGTCGTTTCACACTCACTTATCCTAATTGTTATGTAGGTAAACCATATTTAGTAGAAATGAACTTTTCTATATTTAGAAATATTCTGCACCATCAGAGCTGTCAAAACTTCCAGGGGTGTGGGATAAACCAGGTGCTGTAGAGAGAGGGAACAAAACCAATGGGGTAAGTCCCTATACCATGAAGGAATTTTCTTTATATCCACTTCAGTGTGGCTAAAGCTGGCCTTGCTTGATTAAAAACAATCAGGTTGTGCAATCTTTTGGCTCCGTGGCTTTTGGAACGCAGGATGCATGAGGGGCAGGAGGATTCTGAGCTCTGGCTGGTCAAACCAAGCACCACCGTTTGCTGTTACAAGAGCACCTTCTACTGCCCGTGCTGTGGCATTGTGTTAGGAATGCTGCAGCTTAACACAGCTCCCTCCGAACTCAGCGGTGCCCTCCCAAAAAATGTTAGAGGATGATCTCATGTATAGCCTGGCAAAGGAAATCATGCAGATCTCATACTACTTGTGTTTTGAAAACTATTCTTTGAGCCTCAATTCAAAATCTCACATATTTCCATGCTTGTGCTCTGTGACCCATGCAGATGCTTTCCCTGCTTTTTTTCCCTGCACTTATGTTGAATTTCTAGGTTTTATTTCAGTTCAGGCACAACTGTTGGGACTATTTCCAATTTAGCTGGAGTGGAGGATCACATAGCTCACAAACCACCCATTAATAAAGCAGCAATTTTAATTACAGTATATTTCCAATGTTGAGGCATTTGAATTCCACGTTCTCAAGGAACTACAGTGTCCTGCCAAATCATACACTACAGGAACTATAAACATTGTTTAGCAAAATGCTACTACAGCCATCAGATACAGTTAGTCACTGCAGATCTATCTGCCAGGGAATACTGGAATTTTTTCTTCCTTTTTTTTTCCTTCTCCATGTTTTTTCCCCTTGGTCCTGTATTCTTGATAAATCTGCCCAAATTAATATTGAGTGTCCTCACTTAAACATCTCTTTCAGGGGGGAAAAATAGACATTCATGAGTTTCTTGTTAACTATTACTATTACTAATCAATTCAGTTGCAACATGACACCAGAAAGAAGCTCTGACCTTAGCAAACCTTATGGACACTAAAAGGGATGACTCAGGAAACAAATGGAGAGAAATAGAAATCATCCATTAAATCACTCAGTGGTGACAATCTTTTTTGTCTTAGTAACCTAGTTCTCCCCTAATGGAACTAATGGAACCATTGCCACCAAAAATCCCAGTATATTATGGGTTCAGATCTCCTCTGCCAGTTTCTTTGAAAATAGCCTACTCTTCTTGTTTTTAAGGATAAATCTAAGCTATCTTGAAAAATCTAACCCGGTACTCTGTTCCAAACAGGTCCTATTTCAGACAAGCCATGCAAAAAAACAGCCTCCATAAAAGCTCAGACAGCTTAAAAACTAATGAGTGGCCACATGCAAAGAGATAGAGATTTTTGATAGAAAATAGAGATTTTTGTTCTCTTAGAAGACCCCCTTGGGACTGGCACTGCAATACATCTGAATGATTGTGGGTTTATTCTGTCATCTCACAAGATAAGGCTTCCACGAGCTGATCCATGAATTTCAACTCTAACCATGTGCATGATTGCTTGGAATTTATCCTATTGTTCAACTAGGATGCAAGATGTCTACATACTGCTGTCATCCCCTTGCTTAGCAGTGTCCCACTCCACATGAGAAGGCTGAAAAAAAATAATTTTCAGAGATGAATACTCAGCAGGAATCTTAGCACCTCATTTTTGCATGTTTTCCCTAGCAAAAAAAATTCAGCCCAGTTTAGCTTTTCTCCTTTTTCTCAGAGTGTCTGGATAATATCAAGTGCTTGCAGTCAGGCTAATTCTGTTCTTGTGTGAGTGGATCCATTTTGACATCATGCTAGACTTGGCCTCAGTTTTGGGTACATACCAGTGGGGACAGGTGGAATTTCAATAATAACTCTTGTCTCCTTGGCTGTGTAATAAAGCTAACCTTTAAGGAACCCAAGCAGACGAAGCAAAAGTGTGCTGAGGTAAACTGCATTTCATTTTGTACAATTGTATTTATACTGAGTATTTTAATTATTCAGTATACATTTTAAATCATATAGACAACACTAGTTTTATCACTTTTCATGAATAGATGACAAAATAGTGATCTGCTTTTAGAACACTTATTTTTTGTACCACTTTCTAAAATTAAGTTGTGGGAGCTCAGTCTGGATTTGCCCCTGTGTGTTTGGGCATTGTGAGTTGATAACTGTAGCATGTTTGTACTACAGACCGTGCTCTGAACAAGGGCTTAAATCTGTTCAAGTTTCCTCATGTGAAAGGAATGTTGGCAGGGCTAGAGAGAAAAAAAGAAACCCTTCGAAAAAAAATGGTCCTGCACGAAGAAAGGAACTTTTCCTGCACAGTAAATGTGATGTGAATAGAGAGAAAGCACTGATTGTTTCCCTCTTGTTCTGGAATAGAGTGAATCAGGTGTGATTGTGTTTAATCTTGATCTATTCAAACAGGCTGCTGGCTGCTACTGTGCATTTCCTCACCCCACTGCTGTTTGCTGTCAGTAAATTATCTCAACCCTCAGTCTCTGCTTTGTCCCTCAGTAACTGAAGGGAGCAGGGAGGAAAGGCAGGAGCTTATTTGGAGTCGAATTTCCAGCTGGAGTTAAACACCACAGTGCCCAAAGTGGCAGTCATGACAACAATCTTTCACTGCGGGACACACTGCAAGGAGTTATCTTATTTCTTTGGTGGAAACAAGGAGACCTGGGCTTGAACTGAAAAGGGAACTGTTTGAGACAGGCACTTTGAAAAGTCCCTTCTAATTTTAGGAAAAGTATTGGTGTGTGATAGAGTGCCTATAAAACTCTGGAGCCTGTGTCATGGATATCTTTAAGGACACGTCAGGAATGACCACAGTGACTTTTTGCATGGGAGAAAGGACAGTCTAAACCCCTCAGGTGCGTGTAAGTGGATGTAATGGTAGATTTGAGCATTTTCCCTATTTCCTCACAAGAAAACAGGTCAGAGAAAACCCCTCTGGAGGCCTGTCCAAGGCTCATGCAGGAATGAGGCCAGCAGAGTGTGTGTGCAGCCTGTCCTCAGTACTCCCCCCACCCTCTGTGGCCCCCAGATTTGTGGGTGATGACCCAGAGGGAGCCCAAAACTGTCCTTCCCTGTGCCACAGCAGTGACAGACCTGCTCTCCCATCACCAGGATGGGGAGGCTGCAGTATCTGCCCTGGATGGATGTTGATTGGCAATTTTGGGAGGTCAGACAATAAACCACTCCCTTCCACGCCTTAAGACAAAGCACTGCAATGGGAATATCCTCACACTCCTGCCCTGCTCTGATGCTCTTGTCCAGACATCTGCTCTTGTCCTCATTGTCAATAGCTCTCCATTTCTCAAAATCTTTTCAAGCTGCCTGTTGTTAACCAGTAACTAAATGTTTGAGGATGCATTGCCTCAGGAATGGGATATTGAGGGAGATGGAACAGTGTTGAGTGATGAGCCATCCAGAATTTTTTCCTCTCAGTTAAATCATTAATGTTTATTACCTGCACTATTATATCACTCATATCCCAATGCCAGTGTGATACTAGAACAAATATTTGAAAATTAGATAAACTTCATGTTAGTGAAATGCTATAAAGGCATAAGGGATTTGGAGAACAAAACATTTCAGTTCAGGAAATGGATTGATCAAAACAATAAAGTTTAGTTATTTTCATATTAAGTTCTTTCCATCTCCCTGAAAATCTTCCTTCTTCCTCCCCTGCGCTACAAGATACTGAATTTACACTAAAACTAGAGCTCTGAACAACTGCTGAACTTCTCATTTTATCTCAGGAAAATCCTCTTAGAACTAGAGAAAGGCCAAATTGTTTGTACTTTTGTGGTATGAAAATGTAATAGGGGAAACTATCTACAAAATGTTCACTTTGTGAAGACTTTAGTGGATTTTTGGATGCAGCTCATGTTACATGCAAATAGTTCTGATGGAAGCTTTACAAAGTTATATATATGTGTGGGAAGAAAGATGATTCTATTTATTGTAATTAAAAAATGCCCAACAGTCTTCATGAAGTCCTTGAAAAGTATTTTGATTCTTGTTATTCTCTTGGGAAAACCACTCTTCCACTTGCTCCATCCACATCCGCAGAGTCAGAAATTGCCTTGAAAATAAAACATTTAGGAGGTTTTTTTTCCTGCTCCTCAGGTATTTTGCCTCTCAGACTGGCAGACGTGGGAATGCTGGGCAGACATTGTGATAAATTGTTTGTGGGGGAAATAAATTCCTGACTTTTTCACGGGTTAGCTGCACAGTTGGTTAAAATACAGCACTTCCAAAGTTTTCATACCATTTCCCTTAGCCAGAACGCTGCTGGGAGGCAATGCAGAATCTAGGCTGGTAAAGAACTGGGACAAGACAGTCACAAAATATGGAAGAAGATGGATCTGCCAAGGCCTTTAAAGCCATTAATTTTCAAGGAAAATTGTCTTTGCTGAAATAAATTCTACAGGCATTAACTGACGTGGCTGAAGTATTCTAGAATGTCTTCCTACTCAAACTTTTTATTTTTGCTTTCAGAAGGAGGAAGAATTTCAGTTAGATCCAAATTTAACAGTAAGACCTCTGATACATTACAGTATTTATGTCTAATTTCAGCCATGGGGGTTGTGTAATTTCTTTTTTTTTTTTTTTTTTCCCCAGAACTGCCAGTTCAAACAACTGTAGAAAGGAGGGCCATATTACTTATTTTTCTTCCTATTTGTTTCTGTATCTGAATGATGAAATTCTTGGTGCTAGAAAAGGTAACACCACCAATGGGTACATAAACACCACATCCTCAGCACAGAGGGGAAAAAAGTCTTCAGGAATGAACATCAACGTGAGTATTAACTAGAAACATCTCATTTTTGAATTATAATTCTACACATGGCTTTTTGTAAGGTCTTGTGCAAACCCTCTGCAAGCTGTAGCTAAGTGCAAGAATTAATTCCGTGATGTGTGGGTAGTGAAAAGGGCTTGATGAGCCAAAACCTTCCCATTCATTTCATACCTTCATAAAAGCATTGTTCTGATTTGCACCATTCCCAGTGAAAGGAGGATGGATGGTACTTGGAAGAAGTGCAACAAGGCAAAATATTGTATTTGGCATTTAAATTCAAAGCTGATAGCAGTTTCAGAAATGCCTGACCCTCCCAGTCAATGCCAAGGGCTACATTTTTTGTATTCTGTAATACTCCTCAATAATTGCTCCAAGACTCATACAGAGAGAGCAGTGCACAGTGAAGGCTGTTACTAATTCTTTGATCAAAATCAGATGATTTGCCTTTCTGACTTTTTTAAAGTTTCAAAGCTGTTCTTGCTTTGGTTTTTGCTGTAAGAGTTCTTGATGCAATGCACAATTTACATGTTTGCCCCAGCTCCCGAGGCTTGTACACGTGTGAGCAATAACAATCAAGGTGCAGTGAATTTCCTGAGGATTAATGCCTGCCTGGGAGGGGATGAAGGTCATTAACCCAAACTGGTCATTAATCTCAAGATATTATTTCATGCCAAGGTCAGTATTGTTATTTTAAGCTGGCAATGAAAAAGCCACGGCTGTAGGAATTTTTATTTGATAGGTTTCATGGTAACATCTAGCATATTTTAAAGAAATAATTTGACTCAGGAGAATTACATTAACGAATCAGACCACCAGCCCATCTCCCAGTGATTGATTAATTTTGCTTTCTTTAACCATCAGAAAGGATTTATGACATTTTTCTTCCATGTGCAATTGCTGTGGACCTAATAAAGAGTGACCTTATTTGTGTATCTATTTACAGGTTTATATTCCTTTCCCAAATTCTAACTCCTAGGGCTTACTTACATCTCTCTCTAAATATTTGTTTGACTGGATATCTGCTCAGGGCATTACATTCCAAAGTGATGTTTCAAAAGGCTGTTTGCACAGTGAGGATAATACAGGTTTACTCCCTGTACAAGCAGTACTCCACCTTAGTACTCCCTTTCCTGAAGTAAGTCCCCAAACCCCCCTAGAAGCTGGCAGCCCTTGTGTTTAGGCACCAAAAGTGCCAAGGAACTCAAATATCCCCCAAATCTTCTGGCATATTCCAAAGTACCACTGATACAGGTGACAGCTGATGAAAAAAACATTTACAGACTCAGCAAAAGGGTGAAAAAATGCAATTCATCTTAAGCAATATGAGAAATGCTGAGATCTTTCTAAAGCAAAGAGCATTTTTCTCGTTTTCTTGGTTTGTTCTGTGTTTCTTCTTGCTAGGAAATTCCTCCCTGTGAGGTGCTCCTCAACTTCTCAGCCTCTGTCATTTAAATACCTCTTGGTGGGGATTTGCTGCTGTGAGGGACAAAAATCTTTGAGCTCAGCCCTCCAAGTTTACATGCAGATCTGCAGAGCTTTGCCTCAACACCACATCACAAAATATTTTCCAACTTTTCTTACAAACTTGAGCCCCACACTACAAGATCAAAGTGAGGGAGAAGGATCCATCACAGCAATTCTCCTGGATCCAGCTGAGGTCAACCTGCAGTGCTCTGGAACGTGGCTCACCAAGCAGGCACCTTGAAAGTTTTAATTCTAAATCACCTCATTCATTCTTCCTGACGTATGTTATGTCTTCTGCTTGTAACATATTTTTAGTATTTCCTTTAAAATATATTACCAGGTGTGAGGGTGAAAACCAGACAACTTAAGGAGGTTGTTGTTACTGGACAAAGACTTGGTTTGGGTGCAGTCCAATGAAAATGTTACAAGCCAAAAATAAAAAAAAGTTTCACCAATCTCACATTCTGATTGTAGATCAGGCTAACTCAGCCAGGAATATGCTATTCTTCAGGTTCCTTCCCACAATATATTCAGTTTCTTCTTTCAGTCATGCGTTTTCGTGTCTTTTTCTTTTACTTTCTCTTTAGAGAAGCTAAGAAAAGTAATTAAAGTCTTGATATGAAGTTATGGAAAGCCACAGAAAACATGTCCTCTCATTCATAGTCCCTTGCACTCAGATTGTGGTGGTGGCAGTTTGCTCCTGTCCTGTACTGCCACAAAATCCCTCATTATGGGCCAAATTTTGCTATTCTATTTTTGACTGAACAATGTATGATTTCAGAATTTCATTATGAAGAACATCTCAAGTGTTGTTTTGAAGCCATAACACTTTTTAATATCTCTTTATTAGGTTTTCATACTAAAATACAGACAGGGAAATACAGGAAGGGAAAACCTTTCTTGTCTTTAATTTTCTGAGTTCCTGAGATTTTTCTCATCATTTCAATTTCTTCCTTTCATACTATGTCGTTTCTAACATTCACTATTTTAGAAGCTCCAATCACATTTTATTCTCATTCTTCTCTTGTCTCCCATCCTAATCTATTCTATCTCCCATCTAATTGTATTCTCCAGAAAGTCCGAGTCTTTTCCTGGATTCAACAGCTTTCCATCACCCATTTATGAGCTTTTTTACAAAAAATATGTACAAAAAATATGACATAAATATATATACATATCATCAGGTAACATATATTACATAAGATACCATTTTTTAAATTTCCATTGTAAATATATGCATGTTTATATGTCTCAACATCAATATATATAATAGTACAATCATATTTCCAGTTTTATTTCCTCTCCTTCTAACCTAAGTACGCCCGTGGTGTCTCAAAAATATTTTCCCTGATTTTCCATGATGTTGATTTGTTTTCTGATGGATGACAATAAATTTACCCTGAAATGTATAAGGACAACTATAGCTGTGTTTTCTAGGTTTTGTATCTTCTCTTGATGAACACTAGAGTAACTACAACTCTGGTAAAGTCCAAAAATTATAAATTAAAATAGGTAAATACCTGGTGTGGCGCATTTAAACCCAGATGCCCATGATGAGACAAAATTAGTGTTAATTATTGTTTTCTCTAGCACTGACTAATTTCAATAACTGACTGTGGTGTTGCTGCTTCTCTGTACAGACCTGTATAGAATTTAATTTCTTGTGAGTTCCTGGGGAAATCAGACATCACTCCTGCTCACTGAAGGAGGAAATGCTGGTAACCAGTTCTAAAAGAAAGCTCCACTACAACACTGATGCCTCAGGTGCTGTGGTTTAAAATGCAAATGAAAACCAAAGGACTTGGTCATTGGTGACTTAAAAAACCCAATTCCATTTTTGCCATTAGCAGCAGGTTTTTCCCAGGTTTCTGGCCTAAATCCACTTAAAACAGCTATATCTGACTACTCACTAAACATTCCCTTTCTGCTCAGTTGATTATGGCATTATTCACTTTCTCTTCTGAAGTGCTGAAACACTTCTCTGCACTCTTAAAAACGCCCTGCCTTTCCCCTGAGGCAGCTGCATTTCAGTGTTGGAGTGATGCAATGATTCCTTCAAGAGCTTGAAACTGGCTTTTGAAGCTTAACATGCACTCCAGGACCTTTTCAGGAAGGGCTGTAAACAAGAATCCAGCATTCCTGCTCTCTAATATGTCAGCCCTGGACCATTCCCCAGCAGGTCTAAAAATCCCACAGCCATGCCATGATGTGAGGGCAAGGGTTTTCATCAGCCAGGAGGGAGGCAAGGAAGTGAAAAGAGATTTGAGCTATACACCCTAGAAACACAAAAGAACTGTGTGTAAACCCAGATTTGACTCTTCTGACAGTATCTGTGGAGAAGGGGGAGTTTTACTGGAGGATAAACCCCATGGTTTGTCGTTTGGTAGGTCAGGGAACTCAGGTGTATGATTAGAAAGGGTCATTGGGAAATGGGACACTTGGAAAAAGAAGTGAATTATCCAGAGTCTAGCAATTAGTAACATCCAAGTGGTTTTCACATCAACAGCAGCAGTAGCTCTTCACTTAATAGCCAGGAAAGCAGTAAAAAGATGAGACTATTTTGGCCTTAGTTAAGTGAAGAGCATGTTATTCAAGGATGCCAAGGTCAGAAGGGGATGAAAACATTTGATTGAGGTAAGAGAGGGAAGCAAGGGAATGAATGAGAGCAGGAATAATCTTCAAAGCTTGTAGGTTAAATAACCATCTCAAGCATAAGATAGAGTCAAAAAGAAATAGGGTAAAAGACTGATCACTAAAAAAGCAATGTTTTGGAAGCTAGAACATATAATGCAAAATAAAAATTATTAAGATTTGAAGTGTTCAAGGCCAGGTTGGACAGGGCTTGGAGTAAACTGGGTTAGTGGAAGGTGACCCTGCCCATGGCAGGGTGTTGGAATGAGATGATCTTTAAATTGCCTTCCAACCCAAACCATTTTATGATTCAATATTTCTACTGAAAATATGAAATACCAGAGCAAAAAAGTTTGGATGTGTTCAAGAGGACAAGAAGGACAACAGCAGGACCTCTGTACCACTGACCTGGGATAACAATTAAATATAACAGCTAAGTGCAGATTTTGGCCATGTGGCAGAGGCAGGACACCTTGCTACATTACTGCAGTGTCTGTCTCCATTTTTAAACACCAAATATTTATCTGCTGAGGCTCCCATGCAGCTTGAGATGTGATGTCATGTGGAAAAAGTATGAACTAAGCTGGAACTGGCAGCAGGAGCATGAAGTGAATAAGAAACTGAATATAAGTTAGTCATATACTATACTGAAAAGGATAGTGACAGATTAAGTCATTACTGGTGACTCCTGAAATTTCAGTCCTGGGGCTGATTGTGCTTGGTGTTTTTATCAGGATCCTTGGCATCACTCTGATGACAACAAGAAATCAGAAGACATCAATTTAAAATTAAATTATCAGAATGCGAGCAATAGGCATGCCAAAAATGGAACTATTAAAACTAATAAAGTGCTACAGAATTCTCACTTTATCTTCAGTCATTTGGAAATTATTGAGGAAAACTTAGGAAAACCAGCTGACCACAAAAGAGCAAAAAGAATTTCTGCAAAGCAAGTGCAACCTTGAGCCTGGCATGTGCCATGAAAGTTCCACAAGAGGTAATGAAGCCTGTAAATTCTTCAAAGCATCAGTAAGGTATTATCTGTAATATTTTGTGTCAGTCACATTCAGGGTGAAGTCAGACTTGAATCCATATGCAGAAAGTCTAGAAGTGTGGTGAGAGAAATGAAAATAATGCGACAGGAAACTCTTAAGAGCATGTTTTATTTAGTCAAGCAGAACAAGGGCTAATGAGAACTTCCTGCCTACAAATCCACCAAGAAAAACTGTGAAAAGAATTGCTTAAGTTTACCTACTTATCAAAAGAGTGAGTATAAAACCTATCCCCTCTGTATTTATGCCAGGATCTACAAGGCTTCTAATTATTAGAGCACTGAACTGCTATCTTTTAATTAGCAATACTGATGGCAAGAAAATTATCTACTTTCAGGCAGATACTTGCTCAGTTGAAGAAAGAAATTACGAGGTTTCTTCCAGCCTTCTCTTAGCAGTTCTGTCTTTGCAGTTATCCTGGTGGCTCTACTTCCTCAAATGCAGCAAAACAGGAGAATTCCCAGGTCCAGCACAGGCCCAGGTCTCTTCCAGGAAATGCATCTGTGAAATGTTTGAGAATTTTACAGAGGAAGCCTTTGAGGGCAGACAGGAAATCATGGGTTAAGGATTCTGCATGAGAGGCATGGCACTGAATTCCAGATGGGATGAAGCCATACAGCTTAGTGTAAACAAATGGTTATGATTCCTGTCAAGATCAATTTTTCATCTCCATAAAGCCCAGTTTAATAACATGGCACAGGCACTGCTGAAAAATGGGAATATCAGCTTTCCAACAATTTCCCAAAACTGAAATAGAATCTGTTTTGGCAAAAACACTACAGTTGTCTACCAAGAAAAACATTTTAGGTAGGTAGTTATATAAGCAGTAAAAATAAATGTTTTATAAAATTCACCCACAAGGACTTAGAAGTATTAAAAAAAAAAAAAAAACAACAAACCCAATAATAATTAACCAGATTTCATGACGTATGAAACAGCCAAAAATAATAACCAGTACAGCTGAAGAAGGTGAAGTCATTTCTCCTACTGCACTCCAAAGCTTGACCACCTGGAGAGATTTAAAAAAATATATCCAAAGAATTGATTTTCCTAATATGGGAACAGTGCAAAATTCTGTCTCTTAACATGACTTCATTTGGCCAAAGGAATGGAATTTTATGCAAGCTTAATATGTTTTACAAGTACTTGTTTCTCTGGCACAGCAGCAAATCTTTGGGAACGCAGATGAAATGAAGAAGCATCTACTACGTTTCCTTTGGAGCCAAAAAAAGCTGGTATTATCTCCTGAAGAGAAAGTAACATTTTAAATTAAATGGTAGTATTAGTACAAGATCAGGTCCATGAATAAATTTACTCTGGAAATGGAATTTTTCTGAACTTCTGAGTTTCTAGAATTGCTTTTTTTAGATAGTGGAGCATGAAGCCTATTTTAAGATAAAGCCTGGTGGTTTCATTTCCATGACAGGACAAAAACAATCCTTGACTCAAAACCTCATCTTTGGATTGTGAATATTAATCTCTGGGTATCTGATTGCACTGACTTTGTTAACATCACCTTTTTCCTTCATGGACCTAGACAGTCACCCCACTCAGAATTTGAGTGTTTCAGGGCATTAATAATGCAACACAGACATTTAATGGGAATTAGAATCTATTCAGCTCTTTTTTCTGCTTTTGATCAGAATGTCTTAGGGTTTTGTTGAGTAGAGTAAATTATTAATCCGATCTGTGGCCTGAAATTTTTCCTCAATTCTTAATTTTGCAGAGCCTCATTTCTGTTAAGAGTTACTGCCTCCAGCTCTGGGATCCCAGCACAGGAATGAGCTGGAGCTGTCGGAGAGAGTTCAGAGGAGGCATCAGGATGAGCAGAGGAATGGAGCAGCTCTGCTGGGAGGAAAGGCTGAAAGAATTGGGATTGTTCAGCCTGGAAAAGAAAAGGCTTCAGGATGGTCTAATTGCAGCCTTCCAGTACCTGAAGGGAGCCTGCAAGGAAGATGGAGAGAAACTATTTACATGGGGCTGGAGCGACAGAACAGTGAGGAATGGCTTCAAATGGACAGAGAGCAAGTTTAGAGTGAGTAATAGGAAGAAATTCTTTTACTGAGTGAGAGTGGGGAGGCCCTGGCACGGTTTTTTCCAGAGAAGCTGTGGCTGCCCCTGGATCCCTGGCAGTGTCCAAGGCCAGGTTGGACATTGGGGCTTGGAGAACCCTGGCATAGTGGAAGGTGTCCCTGCCCATGGAGGGATGGAATGAGATGAGCTTTAAAGGTCCCTTCCAACGCAAACTAATCTGTGTTTCTGCGACTCTGAAGTTCACATGCTTGGTACATAAGGAGGCTGGCTAAGAACCACAGAAAACAGAGCTTTTTTTGGATATCAATACAAGGCTTTTCCCCGTGCTTTTCAGAAGCTTCCTCAGCACCTCTTTCCTTCGGGTTTGTGCTGACTCCCTGTGGTCGTTTTCGTGATGGAAACACAATTTGTGAAGCCGACACGGAAATGAGGAGCCGCAGCCGCGGCGCCCTCCCCGCCCGCCCTCAGGGGCAGCGGCGGCGGGCCGGGCTGCGACACACCGGGGGTGCTCCATGTCGGATTGTGGCCATCACACCGCTCCTCACCCGCTGCAATTTCAGGGCGAGCACACCCCAACGCCACCGAGCGATGCTGAAGGAATTCCCGCCCCGTTCCTCCCCTCGTCCCTCCTCTTCCCCCGGATGCGGGCCGGAATGGCGCTGCCCACCCCGCGCTACGAGCACCTGGGCCCGCGGGGGCCCTTTGGGGACGTGTACGAGCCGGCCGAGGACACCTTCCTGCTGCTCGATGCCCTGGAGCGGGACGCGGGCAAGCTGCGGGAGGCTCGGTACGACGGGGCAGGAGGGGTGAGCTGAGGGGGGATTGCTGGCACGGCGGTGTTAGAGCCATTAGAGAGCGGCCAGAGCGGCGGCGGAGATGGGGAAGGGTCTGCGGGGAAAGCCAGGAGGGGCTGAGGGCGCTTGGCTGCTTCAGCCTGGAGAGGAGGAAACCTCGTCGCTGTGTGCGGCTTTCTCAGGAGAGGCATTGATCCTGCTCTCTGTTCAAAGTCTATGTCTCACTGTGCCCGGCGGGAATGGCCTAAAGCTGTGTCGGGAAGGGTTGGAGTGGATATCAGGAAAGGTTGTTCTCCCCCAGGCTGGTGGGGCGCTGGAAAAGGCTCCCCATGGAATGGTCACGGCAGCACCCTGACAGAGCTCAGGAAGCCTTTGGATAACGCTCCCAGAGATGCACAGGGTGAGATTTGGGATTGTTGGGGTGTCTGTGCAAGGCCAGGGGTTGAACTGGATGATCCTTGTGAGTCTCTTCCAGCTCAGGATATTCTGTGATTCTGTACTTCAACGTGTTTGGGAGAACAGCATGTTCTCTAACTCTGTCTTGACAGTTCTGTGACTGTAACTAACAAAAGTCACCCAGAGTGTTTGTTCTCTCTTTAAGAGTCGACATCTGCCTTGAGATAGGATCTGGATCTGGTGTGGTTTCAACATTTCTGGCTTCTTCCATCCTTGGACCCAGTGCACTGTACATGTAAGTATAACAGCACCTAAACTGTTACAATAATCTTTATTGTTGTAAACAATAATAAAGAATGCTTAGCTCAGGATGCTTAGCCCTCTCATATATACTTCTCACTTTCACATTTTAGAAACTATTCTTTTCTCAATTCTACAGATACATAAATCAAAGCAAAAACAGCCTGTCGAGCATTTCTGAGCTTATGGTGCAGCCTGAATTATTTACTTCAGGTTCTGTAACAAATGAGTAGTGCTGTGACTAGAAACCCATTTTTCCCATTTCTCAGACAAACTGCTAAGCCTACACTTGTGTTTGTTGGGTTTAATCCTTGTGAGTCCCTTTTAACTCAGAATATTCTGTGATTCTAGCTTGTGGTTCATAGGGTTAAGCTTCCAGGTACAGTAGGCTCTAACTTACATAGTGTAATATTTCCCTTTTAGATGCACAGATATCAACCCCATGGCAGCTTACTGTACCCAGGAGACAGCTCTGCTCAACAATGTTCACCTGCAGCCTGTCATTACTGACTTGGTAAGAGAGAGGTTTCAGTACTATCTCCTGCACAGTTTGTGTAATTTTTTAATGCTTACTGGAGATCACGGAGTCACACAAAAGTTAGGGTTGGAAGGGACCTCTGGACATCACCCCCTGCCAAAAAAACCACCAACCAACTACTCAAGCTGTAAAATTCAAAATTAAGCTCTAAAAATTCATTGTATTAATTAAAAAAAAAATAATCTGTAGGTATAGTTTGGAAAGTGTTGGACAAGGAATTCTATAGTGGCCTGACATTATCGTAGCCCTTTGTCTAAAGTTATGCAGTTCTTGGTCCTCAGCCTTTTCTGATTTATTTAGAACTTGTGTCTGTTGTTACCTTTAGTTTGTCACGAAACTTGATGTGGAAAAAAGCTAATTTTTCCTCATCTCTTTAACTCTTCTATATGTTTATAAAAGATGATGTAAGTAGGCCACAATAAATAAGATTTAAAATGGCTGAACAACTGCAGTATGTAACTGTATTTTTATAAAACATTGGCATTTTTCATGTGCCCAAAAAGAACAATCATCAACTTCACCTACAGGTCAAAGGATTATCCCCAAGATTAAATGGGAAGGTTGATCTACTGCTGTTTAACCCACCATATGTGGTAACACCTTCTGAAGAGGTAGGAGAATTTTGAACTAAACAGTAAAAATAGTATTGCTGCTGTCTGTTGTTGTGACAGTTCTGTCATTCTGTATTGTGACAAGCTTTGCTTTCCTTCTTCCTAGGTGAAAAGCCATGGAATAGAGGCATCCTGGGCTGGGGGCAAACAGGGCAGAGAAGTCATGGATAGAGTTTTCCCATTAGTACCAGACCTGCTTTCACCAGGAGGGTTATTCTACTTGGTCACAATTAAAGAAAATAATCCAGGTGATCACTGTCCTTGCACGTTCAAATGTGCCAAACCAGGTTTAACATGGGATAAATCAAAATGTTGATCACAGCTAGACCAAAAATGCAAGGAAATTTATCAAAACTAAGAACTCCCCAAGCTAGTTTGGAAAGTGAAAGTGTGTGGGAGCCCAGAAGTTCTGCAGGAGTTCAGTTCCAAGGGGGTTAATTAAGTCTGAATTAATTAATGACGCCAGACCAGTTCTTTCTTATGGAAGAGAATGGTGGTGTTAACCTAAAAGGCTTAGTGGGAAATGTGATGTCTTTGATTTGTTCCTCCTGATCTAATGCTTAATGGGCACAAATGATCATGTAATGTCAGGATTATTCTTCACACCTGATTTACTGGGCAGCTTTTGTGAGAAGGTGCTGCAAATTTCACTCTCTCCTACAGTTTAGCTTCATACAGAATTCTAGCAAAATACTGAACTTCAGTTTGTAAACTGTGAGCTTTATTTGTGCTTGGTGGGAGATTATTTTGCATAAAAATTCCTGTCTGAAACAGTAGGAGGACAGAGTTAATAAACTTTGCTTGACAGAGACCTTAGTCTGATCTTCTGTAACCAATTTCAACTCATTTGTAAACACTGCACTTTCCATTACAGATGAAATTCTGGAAGCAATGAAGAAAAGTGGCTTAAAAGGCACACAAGTACTTTCCAGGCAAGCAGGACAAGAGATGCTGACAATCCTCAGATTTAGGAAGTCTTGATAACTTCTCTTCACCCTCCAGGTAGTAGGCATGAAGAAAATTGAACACAGAGTTGTCAGCTGGTAAACACTGAAGTGAATGCAGTCTGCCCTCTGTTAATGGCAGGAACTTACTCATCCAAGCAAAACATCAAGAAAGAAATGAACTCCAAAGCTGAACTAGGGAACAAAATATCAGTGGGCTCATAATGGTCTAATACCCTTTGACATAACCAGTGCCACACACCAGAGAGGCTCACTTCTACAGGCCATGCATGTGTGTCACTTTTAATTTGGAGTCTTCAGTTTGGTCAGAACCAGGACCATTTTACACCATCAACATTCACAACAAACTGCAAGTTTACAAGCAGCAGGGTTGTAAGATATCCTCCTGTTGGAGGAAAAGTTCTCTCCCAGGATCAGTGTCCTCAGCACGGATCACTTTGGCCAGGATTAAGGAGCAGAGTCTTCCACCTCCCTTCAGAGAAGGAGAAAGAGCCTGGTTAAAAGCCACAGGTGCTCACAGTTCACCACAAAAGCATTTGGAGGAAGTTTGGACAGGTGCACAGATGGAAATCCAGTGGCACTTCATACAATGCAAAGTGAGAAGGCAGAGTTAGGAGCTGTTTCACTTGTTCTCACCTACCTGTCAAATATTTTGCTGCTCTGCTGTTCAGGGTACTGAACTTCTCATCTCTTCCAACGTGTGAAGATGTTCCAGCAGCAGTAAGGAGGATTCTCCAGTTCTTCAATCCCTTGTAATGAGCACAACAGTTCTGCAACTAATGAAACATCTTCCCTGAGCTTCACAGGAGGATTTCTCAAGGAATGATGGAAAATTTTATTTTAGTAATTCGACATATTTATATTGGCATTGGGATTTTTTTTGAGGAATGCAGTTTTGCAAATAGAAATTGAATTTTAGTCCTTTTCACTTTTTTCCCCGTTTTAAAGAAACACCAGTGAGGTTTTTCTGGAGGGTTTTCTGGGGCTCTCCTTGTTTTGTCTATGGATGGCTTTGCAACATGCAAAGCTGAAATAAGTTGGCTTCAACTCCCAGCTTACTTTTGACCAAAATAAAAACCAAACAAGTTTAGGAAGGGGAAGATGGAAGTGCATTAAAAAAAATATTTCCATCGTGGTTCTGTAGAGACTGACTTGCAAGACTATGGTTTGTGTAATGCTCCTATAAGCATTATTTTGATATTTGTAATAATTTTGTCATTTTAGCAGTGCTTTATCACAGGAGGAAGCTGGGCACAGTGTTGTCCTCACATCAGTCCAAATTAGCAGAGCCTCTTATTAAAAACTGTGGCCATTCAAAGTTGAAAGTGGAATGATAATTAGATGTGGTTAAGTTAAATAATTACAGCTGCACTATCAAATTAAGGGTAATTTGACTGCACACTGGACCTAGAGCTGGTAGGATTTCCAGATTTCAAGCTCAGGGCTGAATGCTACCAAAACTTTTGGCCATGGTTCAAAAGTACTTTGTCCTCAGGTGCTGGAGTTCTTATCTAGCCACTCACTGAATATTTCTCAGTTATGACCATCCTTTTCAATTAAATTAGGAGGCTCTGCTATGGTAATAAAATGACTCATTATCTCCAGGGTGCACTGAGCACTGCTTTGGTTTCTGTTCTCCACCTGTAATGTTTAATAGCTACAGACAGGTTTAATTATGAGGCCACATCTTGCTGTAAACTTGATAAATGCTCTGAGGCAGCATTACCTGAAGAATGTACAGGAATATCCTTTTTATCACCATGACTGGAGAAACCTTTATTGTCTGGGCACTGGAAAGAGAAGGTGATCCTGAGGGTTTAAAAAACATCTCCCCTTCTCTGGCTCCTGGCTCCCCTCACAGAACAATGAACAAAGCTGCAGGTTTTTTGTTTCTTGAAAGATGCTCCTGCACGTGAAGCTTTGATTTTACAAGAAGCAAGGTAACAGAGAGGAGGGATGCAAAGCAGGATTTTAAACTTGTTCAGTGCTTCTGCATGACTCTAATTCAACATCAGTCAATTAAGAAGTTGAAAAAATTCACTATTCACACAACCATCTGCTCTGTAAGGGATGATTGTTTCTGCTGCTTGTTCTCAGCATCTTCATAAGGACAAGTAATTTGGATTTTGTGTGTTCCTTTCTCAGCATGTCTTTAAGATTTCTTTTCCCCCTAAATATTTTTCAGACGTTGAAGCACTTAGCTGAACCTTCCCAAAAACTTCTGCCCGTGCAAAGTGTCTTCTTAAAGTTAGAACCAAATTGAAGGCAAACAGGAATTTTGAATATAGCAATTGTCACCTCTGCTTATGATGGAAATGCTTACCAAAGTCTAAATTACCAGGATTTTCTTCCCACAGTAATATTTTGGAGAAAATAATGGAACACCTTTCTGAAATGTTATGTTTGGATTTCTTTTTTCTATCAAAACGTTTGTGTTTGGTTGGAGTTTGTGATGATCAGGAGAATCCTGCTGATGTTTTTGAGGAACTGAAAAAGCCTGACAAAAATTCCAATCCAGCCTAAATGGAAAATATTTATGGAAGAAAACTCCTTGAGTGTAAGTGCACAGACAGCAGGGCTCCACTTGAGCCAAACCACTCCCACCACAAATTGTGTTTTCATGCACTGAAGACACCTGGTGCATCCACAGCCAGCTCTGAGAGAAAAATTGGTTATTCAGGGAAGTTTTTCTCTTGTTAAGACTTAATTACCATCTTGAGCCATTCTATTTTTATGATATCATTAAGGTACAGATGAGACCTTTTCAATCTCTTTTGGTTTTTTAATTCCCTCCATGGATTTGAGACACTGCAAGAGTCTAGTTTTGCTTTAAAAGCACGTTTCAAGGGATAGTGAATGCTAAATAAATATAAAATAAGTATTTGTCAAAGTAAGGAAAGAGAGTCCTAATCCTGAACTGTATAATTAGGAAAGGGGGATGGCAGAAAAAGATGTCACCAGATGGGCACTGATTTGCACTGTCTGTAATAACTCAGTAACTTCTGTGCTGAATCCTAACAGGCCTCAGGTATTTAAAACCCCCCATTTAGTGCAACTGAATTCAAAGAACTAATTCAGTGTAAACACAACTAGCACAGTTCTCTGTGTTGGATATGATTATTTTGGAGGAAGAGGCTCCAAAAATATGGGGTAAAATTCAGACCTGAGGATTGCTATAAACAGAAACTTTCTTTACCTGATCCAGTCCCCTGTGTCAGGGCTGTTGATGCTTTGCTGAATGCAAGTGAAAAGAGAAACCCAACCATAATCTATGCAATGTTCTTTCTGTCCCACCTCAGTTCTTCTTCTGACAAGACCCAACGTTCTATTTTGGGGCTGCATTTTTGCTGTTTGCAGGAAACCACAGAGTGAGACACAGCCTTCTCAGAGTGGGCTCCAGGAAGTCTGCTGAAAGGTACCTTGTAACACTGCCTGAAGGAGGTTTTAGTGCCTTAAAGGAACAGCAATGTCCCAGCAGCTCCTTGCCTGTCACTGGTGATCACAGAGCTCAGGATCTGCTGCTGCACCACTCCTGTAATTCCCTGTTAAAGGAGGGATCAGCTCCTTCGTTTTGGTGGAAGTCCTTCACAACATGAGATTCTTTGCATCTCCCCACTCTACCCTCAGCAATTTCAGTTTCAGGAGATGAGCTGAGCCTTGTTAAACCAAAGCACACATCTTGAGCCAGGCTCTGAACTGTAGGCTGAGCTTGGGTGCTCTCACAAGGGGGCTCAGTTCATTCAGTCCAGAGCTGGTTAAAGCTGCACTCAGGGCTTTGCTGTCTGTAAAACACTTCCCTAAGTGCAGCCATTGGATTTGTCTTGAGGTAATGACAGGCTTCAGAAAGAAGGGGAGGGAGGAAGCAATTTAAAGCTAATTGTAGAAGAATTAAGGTGTCAATTACTGCAGTGAAATTCAATGCTGAATTTGAGCTATTTTGTACACCGGAGGACAGACTACAAAACCACTTGAGGCAAACCAATACACAAACCCCTCCTGAGAACCTCTAAAGTCTCTAAATACTTTTCTTCCAGCTCTGAACAGAACTACTGAACAATATCTTCAGCTGAGCTGCAGTAACTCTCTGTATTCCAACTCTCATCCTGCACTTTCTGCTTCTACCTGAGATGTGCTTTTGGATATGGAAGAGGTGGCCTCTACCACCACATGAGGCACAAATTCCAAACCCCTTGTAAAAAGTTGTGGGGAAAAAAAAAACCTGCCACAGATTGTCTCTCCTCCAGCCTATGCAAATAACAAATGTCAGACATAATTATCAATATCACTGTGGCCTCAGAGTTGTGGGTACTTGATCCTGCTGCATCCTGGATATGGATTGAAGTGCCTTGATTCAGTTAGAAAGGTAAAATGTCACCATCAGAATTCTGCATGGCCTATTTACTAAACTTTAAATATTTGTTTCACCTGGTTCTGATCAGCTTCCACACCAATCCTGACTGACACATTGATTTTGCAAGTGTGCACGTGCTGTCTCATACACGAATTGTCCACACAAGGAAACTTTACCAAGGGTATGTTTATTTCTATTTCTGCTTTTCCATTTCACAACAAAAAGCACTTGATGTTAATGTGCTGTGACCTGGAAATGACTGAAAATGAGGAAATAATGGTTCATAAATTCATCAGTCAAGAGGTTGCCTGAATTTATCATCGATTCATCCTGAGATGTCAAGACAGGTCAGAATTCAGGAAAAGAAATGTGTTAGCAATCAAAGCCACACCTGATGATCATTTTTGATGGGTTGATGTTATTTGCTCAATTTTTGATTAAGTCCTCAAGGGAGAGGCATCAAACTGGGACCTTTTTGGATCTGGATAGCTGCAGGATGCTGTAACTACAAATCATCTGCTGCAGTGTCCAAATGCATAACAATCACTCCACCTGGTATTCACTTGGAGCACAAGGCATGAGGGAATCATTAGGGAATTTCTGTCACCATGAAGAGAATCAGGAACTGACAGGAAGCAGAGGTTTTTTATAACCAGTCCTGAACCAGACTTCAGTGGCATTGCAGAGATAAATCAACCAACTGCTTCAATATCTGATGGTACCTTCAGCTACAGCAGCAGCTCCTTAATTTTCCCTTCCTGTCCCCATCCATTTCTTCTGTCTTCTATTACACCACTCTATGAGAACTACCACATGTTCTTAATCCACTTGTTTGTTAAAATAAGAGATCATGCATGAATTCTATAAAAAAGGAATACCTTTATTTTTCTTTTTAAAGAGACCGTTTTTTTCATTACCAAGTGAAAACTTTACAATGTAAAGTGTTTCTCTTCAGTATTGTTTTAATATAAAAACTTAAATCACTTACTCTGGTCTTACTGTTCCTACAGAAAGTCTTGTGGCACTGCAGGACCCAGGTATCTTCAGCCTCACTCTAGTATCTAATCATAAGTTCATGACTTTTTTTTTTTTTAAATAAAACCATTTCTGTGGCCACTCACCATCAACAAAACATCCCTACCACCAAAACAAAAATAAAGCATCTTCATTAGACCAAAAGAGACTAAACTCTAACAGCACTATTACAGTGAGAAGCTTCAGTTAAAATAAAAATATTCTGAAAGTTAGACACGACTTTAAAATTGTACAAAGACAACAAGCACTCAAATTACACAAAGTAGCAGTGAGTACAATGTGAATGCAACAGTGAGCCTTGCCTCTCTTTATATGTAAATATAAATAGAGATTATCCTTGCCAAACTTCCAGCTTTTTTTTTTTTTTTTTCTTTCCTGAAAACCAGCTCATCATGCTGCAAAACCCAACAGGGAACATCTCACTCTTCAGTTCAACAGAATTGCTAGAAGGGGCTCTGGCTAAAACCAGCTTTTCTATCATGAGAATATCCCATACTTGGCAGAACAAGTTCCTCTCTCTGTTGAAAAGCACATTTCCCTTTCATTGTGCTGAATGCTTCACCTTCCCATGGGACCTGCCAAATTACAGGCTTCAAACATGATTAAAAATTTTGGTTTTTTTCAAGAACATTCAAGCTGAAACTATCGTGGTGTGGCCATGTAAGGAGTCACACAACACAGAATGCTCCTGTTTGTATTTTACTCTTTGCAAGTATTGTTTCAAGAAAAACACTTGGGAGTAGTTTTAGCTAATTTGGCTAAATTAGTTTAAATGTTAGTCAGAAAAGAAAATATTTCTTCTTTTAATTTATTCCCAAAACCACCAGGCAGAAAGCATCCCTTAGAGCTTGTCCCTACATTTGGATGTAAAGTGAAAGGCTGACATTGGTACCATCCTCCCTTTACTTCTGAGAGTTTTCTCCTTCACAGGAAATACATTCTTGCACAAGAAATTAAACCCCCACGGTGTCTCCATCACAGCCTCAAAACTAGGATTTAGTTATTAAGTTTAGACAAATGAGAAAACTTCTGCTGTAAATCTTCCCTGAGATCAACAGCAATGAGAAGAAAGTTTTGTTTTATCCAACTGCAGCCATACTGGCAAAATTATGTTCTGAATTTGAGTGTTTGCAGGACTCTTTCATGACAGAATGCAACCACTTACTCATATTTTCTCTAAAAATGTCTTGATGATTTGGGTTATGTTCATGATTCTGAACTTATTCTTTCTAGATTACCTGGAAGTGCTTTATTTCTCACAGTTTTACTCCATTGTTAATGTTTGTTGCAATGGATCAATATCTTGATTTTCAAAAAAACCTGAAAAGCATTGTGGCTTCATTTTTAAATGAAAATATCCTATTATTAAGACAGCAGTGTCCTGCAAATTAAATTCATTACACTTGCCAATGTTTTTAATTTTATGTAAAACTGTAACTTTGAAAGCAACTTGATTTTTTTTTCTTTCTTTTTTTTTTTTTGGTTATGCAGGAGCCTATTTATTATTCCCATTAAGCATTTCACAATGTCTGTCAGTCTGTCAGTCAAGGGAAGGACATCCAGCATCTAATCACAAATAAAATTGTTACTGGGTGCAGCCTGGACAATCCCATGTTAGCAAAAACTGAGTGAACTCTCCCAAATCTCTACCTTTTGACTATCCCACTTCTCTAGGTGCTTTTGTTTTCTCTATATCCCACTCTTCTCCATTTGCATCAATCCTAACACAGCATTGCTGAGGTTTCAGAAAAGATTAAAAATGAAAGCAAGGATGTTGTTTCACTGCAAGGAAACAGCAGCTATGAGAAAATACTTTCAATTCTTGTCAGGACAGAAAAGGCTATTGGCAGTTTACCTTTCACTTGGCTTCAGAAGATTTATTTAACAGTTCTAGCCCAAGGCAGTTGAGGATTTTAAGCTAAACCCAAGCTTGTGCAATAAAAAATGGTATTTAGGAAGGCATATCTTGATCTCTAGGATTAGATTAAAAAGTTGCTACTGTTATTTCTGTCTGAAGTCCTAGACCAGCAGTGGGCTGATGCACGTGGGTAAGAAACCTTCTGCTTTTTAGCTTTGTCCATTTATTCCAGCAGGTTTCATAGGAGGACATGGAACACAAGTGCATTTCTGCAGACTAACTGCACAAAAAACCAGTTGTTACTAAGTATGTGAGCCTCTCCCAGCCCAGCAAAAGAGACTGCTCTAGATACAGCTGGGGAAAGTAGCTCCAAACCCCAAATAATCTGGTTATTTTGTCTCTTTTCAGCATTCCTTGGCATTACTGTAAATAAACTGCTGGGAAACTCTGCTGGGGAAAGGGAGCTGGACAACTGGCTCCACCCTGGGGAATTAAAGCACCCTCATGCCATTGTACCCATGGAGAGGGAGGATTCCTGTGCTCCCAGGAGATGCTTGGCACCTCTCTGAACCCAGAGCATCTCCAGGAGATCTAGAGCAGGCAGAGGTCAGTTGTATTCCCTCATTGCATTCAAAACCCCTATAGAACACTTGTGTCAGGTGAACTATTTGGCATCATCATTGGGAATAGCTTAGTAGCAGACTGGATTTTGGAGAGAGTAAAGTTACTGAAATTCTTCAGTTTCCCATTCTGCTTTTTTGCCAGTCCAATAGATGTGGCCATGGCACAGAGTATGAAATACAGCCCAGGTCTGTAATTCCAGTACAAGGTCAGAGTGTATGTGCCTTCCTACTTGTGTTTACAAGTACTGAAGAGCCTTTGCAGTAACTGCTTAAAAAACTACTTTAATCACTTCACCTCCCTTGACTGCAAGGCTGATGACAAGGCCAGAGGTGTAAAGGACCTTCAGGGAAAGATGGAGCAGCCTCTTCTCCTGTGCACAATGAAAAAACCTTCCCAATTCCTCAATTTAGTGCCTCTGCCATCCCCAATTTAGATTTAGCTTAGTCCTGCTAGTAGGAAAAAGGCATTAATCTTCTCTGCTAAGAACTTGGTCCAGCATAAGCTTCACTTGACAGCAGCTGCACTGCAAACCACACTCAGTTAACTGGTTTGTCTGCTCAGCTTTCAGATATTGGCACTGAAATGGAAGGGAGCATGTGAAACCAAGACAAAGGAACAGTGATTTTAGAGAAGCAGATCTGGCAAACCTGCAGAACTCCCAGCCTTAGGAGAATAGTGCAGTTCAGAGGTCAGTTCAGGAGACTGGCTGGTTAAGCTGGATAATGAACACATCCACAGTTGCACCAAACAGCAGAAGAGAGAGTTCTAGAAGAAAAACGTTTCCTGTTTCAAAAGGTAAACCAAGCTTGAATAGAAAGTTGCAACAGTCCTCCCCCAACAGAAGAGTGATATTTTAACTAACCATCCCAGAGCTTCTTGCATGTCAAAGGTGCAGCACCTCTTCTTGGTCACTCAGGGACAGGACTCTGGACAAAGCAATCCACTGCCACGAGCAGCAATCCCTACCACACCATCTTCTTAGATGCACTGTGGAGTGTGGTCCTCCATCCAAGTGCCTTTTCCTCAGCCTCAGTTACAGCTGAACAGAGATCAGGTGTATGCCAGGGATGCTCCCTACATTCCTCACGAGCTCTACATCCACGTAGCTCTGAAGTCCACAGCAGGGTTAGCAACAATCCGAGTTCGGGAGTAGATTGTCATTTCTACAAGAATACAAAATAGCTTGTAAAATCAATATGTAACACTGTATATATATGCATGAATATAAAAATAAACCACACCATCGATATGTAAAACTTCACGACGAGGACGAAAAGAGTTTCTCTTCTCAACGGTCTTCGGTGTTGATGAGCTGGTTCTCATTGTCATGGCCATCAGGCAGGAAGGCTTTCCTCAGCTGCTCCGACTTGGGTATGGAGCTGCCGTTCTTCACGTGGCGGGACAGGAAGGCTCTCACCGAGGGGTGGTCAGCCTTCTCCAGGGGGATGTTGGCCTCCAGGCACATTTTCACAAAGTCCTGGACCACGCTGCTCTTCTCCGTCGTCTGCGCGGCGCTGTTGCACTGCAGCGACGCCGTCAGAGTCCTCTGCTTCTTCCTGACGTTCTGCTCCTCGAACTCGGCCTTCCTCTTGGTGTGCGTCTTGGACTTGAGGTGGTCGTTGATGGCCGACTTGCGGACGTGGTTGAGCACCACGTTGCAGGAGGTGCAGAAGAGCTTCCCGCCGTCCTCGTGCAGCTCGCTGCCGAACTCGGTGACGCGGTCCTGCGGCGTCACGTACAGCGCCGTCTTGGAGCGGTTCCGCGACGGCGCCGACTTCACCCCGAACCGCTCCATGGCACAGCTGGGAAACAGAACAGGGCGAATTCAGTACCCAGCCTCGTCATACACTGTTAAGATAGCTTTGACTACACCTAGGCTACATCTGTGACGCTGCTACTGAAAGGCTCTTCAGCTGGAAGTCCAAAGAAATGGGGGGAATGGAGCTTCTCGTGGGTCAGAGCAAAATGCTTCCCAGTTTGTCAACAAAGAGGGTCAG
>JANPWX010000478.1:145192-162796 GCA_024734555.1 Trochalopteron elliotii | reverse complement strand
GGGGACACAGGGGACATGGTCAGGGCAAGGAGGGGACACAGGGGACACAGGGGACATGGTCAGGGCAAGGGGGGACACAGGGGACACAGGGGATACAGGGGATACAGGGGACATGGTCAGGGCAAGGGGGGACACAGGGGACACGGTCAGGGCAAGGGGGGACACAGGGGACATGGTCAGGGCAAGGAGGGGACACAGGGGACACAGGGGACACGGTCAGGGCAAGGAGGGGACACAGGGGACATGGTCAGGGCAAGGAGGGGACACAGGGGACACAGGGGATACAGGGGACATGGTCAGGGCAAGGGGGGACACAGGGGACATGGTCAGGGCAAGGGGGGGACACAGGAGACACGGTCAGGGCAAGGAGGGGACACAGGGCAAGGAGGGGGACACAGGGGACACAGTCAGGGCAAGGAGGGGACACAGGCAGCTCCAGCTCCCCCCATGCTGCTCCCACCTTTCCTGGCTCCTGAGCTACAACATTCCCACACTGCCCTCCACGGCCATCACTGGGGATTGGCACTGTTCTCCTATGGAGCAGTGCCCTCAGAGATGTGAGGGATGATGTCAATCACAGAATCAGAAAATCCTGAGCTGGATCCCACAGGGATCATTGATCCAACCCCTGTCCCTGCACAGACACCCCAACAATCCCACCCTGAGCATCCCTGAGAGCTCCTGCAGCTCTGGCAGCCTTGGGGCTGGGACCATTCCCTGGGGAGCCTGGGCAGTGCCCCAGCAGCCTCGGGGGGGAAGAACCTTTCCCTGAGCTCCATCCCAAGCCCTGACACAGCTCCAGCCCTGGCTGGGCTCCTGTCCCTGTCCCAGAGCAGAGCTCAGCCCCTGCCCCTCTGCCTCCCCTCGGGAGGAGCTGCAGCCCCCGAGGAGCCTCCCCTCAGTCTCCTCTGCTCCAGCTGAACCAGCCAAGTGCCCTCAGCCTCTCCTCAGAGCCTTCCCCAGCTCCGTGTCCCTCCTTTGGCACTCACCTCCGACCAGTCCAGGGCCACCCACTCTGGAGGACACGTTTGGTTGTTGCAGGGCTCCAGCATCTTTGGCCGTGGCTGGGAGCAGGAGGCATCATCCAGGGTTTTCTCCTCACTGGCAGAGATTTTCCTCTTGCAGAAGACGCTGCGGGTCCGGACGCCCTCGTTACAGCTCCGGCTGCACTCAGACCAGTTCCCAATGGCCCAGCTGGAAATGGGGCAACAGCAGAGCTTGGAGGGGCACACTGGGCTGGGCTTGTCCCCACAGGCCTGGTCCTACTCCAGCCACAGCCTCCCAGGCAGCTCTGGCTGAACCACAGAATTCCTGCACATCTGCCCTTCCCCTTCAGGAGAGGAGCTGGGACAATTCCTGGGGATCTCACTGAATATCTGGGACACAGAGGAGAAACCCCATTCCCCAACATTCCCATTAGCCTGCTCCATCCAGGCAGTGTCACTGGTGGGGCTGTGACTCAGGAATGGCAGCCAAGGGGGAATTTCACTCTCCTCCAGCCTGGTTTTCCCCCCTGGCTCCCTGCCCAGGTACTCACGCCGGGGGACAGGGCTCGGTGTTGCAGCTCCTCTGCCTCTCAGGCACTTTGGTGTCAGCACTGCAGAAATGGTTGGGGACAGTTGAGCCATCAGAGAGTTTCCTGCACACCACAGACTGGATCTGGCTGCCTGCCCAGGGAAAAGAGGGAAGGGGCAAAGGGAGGAGGAGGCTGAGGCTGGAGCAGAGCCAGCCCCACAGCTCTGCTCCCACAGGGTGATGTGACACAGTGGCCACTTGTCCCTGCACATCAAGCCTGAACTTATTCCTCCATTTATAACCAAGGGCTTCTCTGACATCTCCAGAAAAAATGGATGGTTTGGAATGATGGTGCCAATGCCTGGATGTGGTGCTCTGGGTGACAAGGTGGGGATTGGGCACAGGTTGGCCTCAATGACCCTGAAGGGTTTTCCAACCTCGATGATTGTGGGATTCTAGAGCTCATTAGCCAGGGGATCTCATGCTCAAATGAACCTGTTCTAACCCGGGGCAGCACTTGGGGAATAACAGGAACAAGGAAGGACAACACTTGATCAATGTCTGGCATGGAAGACAAGCCCTGAGCTTTAAATAGGGAACATTATTGGGCCATTCTCTTCTGAAAACCAGCTCAGCCTCTCCCAGCCAGGCTCTCCAAAGTCCTGAGACATGGGCCAAACCTGTGTGTCAATCCCCTTGAGAACCAAGCCAAGGATTCAGGGCAGCACCAGGTGTGTTTCAGTTCTCAGACTGTAGATCTGAGGCCACAGGGGCTGTTGTCATCAGCCACCTTGTCTTTGCTTCATCCCTGGCAGTGTCTGAGGCCAGGCTGGATGGGGCTTGGAGCACCCTGGGACAGTGGAAGGTGTCCCTGCCCATGGCAGGGGGTGGCACTGGATGAGTTTTAAGGTCCCTCCCAAGCTAAAGCCATTCTATGATTGCATGCACTGCATGAGTAAATGGGTTTAAAAAGGGGTGGAGAGGGACAGGACACAGGGAATGGCTTCCACTGCCAGAGATGGATGGGATATTGGGATGGAATTGTTGGCTGTGAGGGTGGGCAGGCCCTGGCACAGGGTGCCCAGAGCAGCTGTGGCTGCCCCTGGATCCCTGGCAGTGTCCAAGGCCAGGTTGGACAGGGCTTGGAGCAGCCTGGGACAGTGGAAGGTGTCCCTGCCATGGCAGGGGGTGGAAAAATTTGATCTTTAAAGTCCTTCCACCCATCACCTGTGGCCCTGACACAACTCTCACATGGCTGAGAGTGGGGTGGGGCCATGTAGAGACCCCAGAGCTCCTCAGAGCCCACCAGAAGCCCAGACACAGCACAGGGAGGGGTCCCACACGTCCCCCCAAACCAGCCCAGCACCAAAGCTCACCCCCTGCACACAGCACAGAGCACTTGGTCCATGGGGTGTAGTGCCAGGAGTACTGGCTGGAGCCATCCCTGCCCACGGGGGCGTTGAACTTGTAGCGGATCCCCTGTGGCTCCGTCCTCACCAGCACCTGGGGGAAACAGATTTGTAAAGAGTCAAAAATCACCCACGAGAGGTGATTTTAGATGATTGGCTTCAAGGCATTAACAGCATCGTGTGGCAAAAAACCTAATAGGCTAAGAAACACTTATAACATGTTGTAATTAGGAAATAATTTGACTTCTAATTGTAATAGCGTGAATTGTAATGTCTATATGTTACATCTGTATGTCTCACCCTTCACATGAGACTAAAAATAGAAGAAATATTTTTAAAACATCTCTCAGTTGCCCCATCTCTGAGTCAAAAAAAGGTATAATCTGACAAGTACCTGCAGGAAAGGCACCCCTGGGACATCAGTGGCACCACAGTGACCACCCAGGTGACATCCCACAGCCCCTCTGATGTCCAGGGCAGCTGGAATCATCCCCTGGCCCCTTTCCAGCCCCTCCCAGCACTGGCAGGGCAGCCACCAGTGGTGACAGTGGTGCTCGATCAGAGAATGAGCTCCCAGGCACCTAGGGGTGGAATCATCCCAAAACTTGACAGATTAGGGCAGGAGACCTGGGAATTAGGGAGGGAGATCTGGGATGAAGCACTGGCCTCCTAAGGCAGGGATCGTGGGCTCCTGTCCCTCCTGGGGTGACTCTCTCAAACAGGACGTGGCACTCGGTGCCATGGTCTGGCTGACAAGGCCAGACAGGTGTCAGGGCACAGCTTGGACTCAGATTGGTCTCAAAGGGCTTTTCCCACCTAATTCATTCTGTGATTGTGTGAATTTAGCCCAGTTTACCCCTGGTCTGTGTCCTTTTACTCCCACCAGCCACACCAGGGGCTGATCAGCTCCAACCCCCACACAGCCATGGCAAGGCCCCTCTATCCCAACTAGAACCACACTGGGAGGGGTGTGAAGTTACCAACCATGACAAAGAGGGTGACGTTGGTGGGTCCCAAAGCCTCCAGGGACTCGGGCTCTTCAGGGGACCTCCTGTAGTGGAAGGTGGTGCCGGCGATGTCGAAGCGCCGGGGGGGATCGATGGAGAGCCTCCCGTTGATGAAATATTCACCACTCTCCCCTCGAAGGGCTGTCAGGGCAGGGGAGGGAGCTCAGCACCAAGCCTGGGAGCATCTGGGCTGACTTCAGCTTCAGCCAGGTGCTCCTCACCTGCCGGGCTCAGAGCATGGCCAGGACAGAGGGAAAATGGCATCAGCCTTTTCCCACAGGGAGGGAGGGCTGGCCCAGGGAAATGGCATCAGCTTTGTCTCACAGGGAGGGGGCTGGCCCAGGGTCACAGTGAGCCACCAGCAGGGTGGGACTAATGTCCCCACGGTGCGACCTCAGCCTGGCCAGCACCTCCCTGTGGGCGCGGGGAGCTCAGCTGGGCTGGGGACACCAGGCTGGGGACGAGCTGCGGCCACGAAAGCAGGCTCCAACCCAGCTGTGCAATCTGGTCCAGGGCTGCTGGAGCTCCTGGGGCTGCTGGAGCTCCTGGCGCCCGGGGCCGGGCTGTGGTTGCCCGGGAGAGTCGCTAGAGGGGGATCGGACCGCTCGCTCCTTCCCCTCCGCTCCCCGGCACTGCGGGAGCGGCTCCGGCACCGCTGCCCTCGGGACAGGGAGGATCCCTGCGCTGGGGAGGCTGGAGGATGGATGCTCTCCCGTCTGGGATGCCAGGAGAGATCCCAGAGTGGCAGAGCCTGGGGGCAGCGGTCTGCTCAGAGCGCAGGAGTCCCCAGGCACCGGGCAGGGAGGGATGGGGAGGGATCCCAGCAAAGGGAGCTGGATGGGAGGGATGCTGCCAGGAGAATCCCGCTGGCTCCTGCTCCTGCAGGCACCCGGCAGCGAGCCAGGGTGAGCACCCTGCCCTGCATCGCTCAGAGGACAGGGAGGAAAAAAGGGGAAGGACAATCCTCCTTGTGAAAGTGCCTCTGAGCAAGGCTGGAAAACCAAGCCCGAGGAAAATGTGAGCGTTTTTAATCCCCAGGATGGCAGAGGGGGAGTGCCAGGGATGCACAGGCAGTGCCAGGAACTGCAAGGATGTGGGGTTTGCTCAGGGTTGTGATGCTAACACGGGACAGGGACACTGGGGGACACACAGCTGGCCTGGGACACACTGCCCTGCTGCCTTCCCCTGCCCCAAATCCCAGCCTGGGACACCCCCACCCCATTCCCAGCTGCAGTGGGAAGTTCTCCTTGCCAGCCCCCGTGAATCCCAGGGGAATGGCAGGGCCTGGCTGGGATTTCAGCCCCCCAGCCCTGTCTCACCCAGGTAGTTGATGGAGAGGTTCAGCTCCCGGATGTTGATGTGGACGGAGCCCTTGGGGATCTGGATCACCTCCTCATAACCTGTGGGACAACCAGGGGCTGCTGAGGGGAATGCTCAGCCTCCAACCCCAGAGCCAGGGCTGCCCTGGGCTGGATGGAGTGTGAGCCAACCCCTTATCCATGGGGAAATGATGGAAAAAGCATTTTGGGCACCAAAATGGAGTGGGTCTGCACTGTGATGGGACTGGCTGTGCTGGGAATGTGCTCTGGAGCTGGGATCAAGCCTGGCTCTGGGGTAGGGTGAGCTGGGGAGCAGGGAAGGAGCTCAGAGCTCTGTGTCAGAGATTTGGGCACCAGTGGAGGTTGGGGCATGGCTTGGCTGGTGGGCAGGAGGGATTTGCTGCCCTCCTGGCCTGGTCCTGCCCCTCGGGATGCTGCTCTGGGATAATCCCTGCCCATCCCCAGGGCCAGGTGAGGTGGAGGAGGGATTGAGGGTGATCAGGCCGTTTGTTCCCTACCTCCCTCGGGCAGGGAGTGGTTGAAGACTCCCTCGATGGTCTCACAGGAGCTGCCATCTCCCCCACACACCCGGCACTTGTCCTCCTTGGAGTCAGAGCCCAGCACCCGGTCACAGCCCACGTGCTGCGGGAGGGAGCAGCAGGAATGAGGCAGCCTGGAGGGGCCCTGCCCTTCCCACAGCTGCCCTGCAGAGCCCAGAGCCTCTCACTGCCCTGGGGATCATCCCCAGACCTGCCCTGCAGAGCCCAGAGCCCCTCACTGCCCTGGGGATCATCCCCAGACCTGCCCTGCAGAGCCCAAGGCTTCTCACTGCCCCGGTCACCTCTGCCACCCCTCTGCTGGAAGTGTCTCTGCAAGGCTGGGAGGGTGCAGGCAGGAATCCTGGGATAAAGCACAGGTTGGGATGCCTGCGTGGAGCCCAAGGGAAGTCCTGTCCCTGCAGCTCATGTGTCCTTGTGGCCTCTGTCACCACCCGTGGAGTGACACAAGGGTCACCAGCATGGCTGTGGCTCCCTGGGGTGCAATCCTCTTTGTTCCACAGTGTGTTCAGCCCCATGGAGACAAAAAGATCCCAGAGACAGGAAAGGAGACAGACAGACACTCTGTCTGCCTGCCTGCCTGCCTGCTGGCCATTCCCACTGCACTTTCTTATAATTAACTTCTACAGCTCCCCCCAGATCCCACTGCAAGGGAAACATCAAAGGGGCTGGGGCTGCACAGGCTGGGAGTGCAGAGATCCACAGGCAGGGAATACCTGGAGAGGGGATGGGCACAAGCCCAGGGTGGGAATGTTCCTGCACTGGGTGTCCAGGCAGAGAAATCATGGAATTACAGAATAGTTTGGGTTGGAAGGGACCTCAAAGCTCATCCCATTCCACCCCCTGCCATGGGCAGGGACACCTTCCACTGTCCCAGGCTGCTCCAAGCCCTGTCCAGCCTGGCCTTGGGCACTGCCAGGGATCCAGGGGCAGCCACAGCTGCTCTGGGCATCCACCCAGGGCCTCCCCACCCTCACAGGGAACAATTCCTTCCCAATATCCCATCCAGCCCTGCCCTCTGGCAGTGGAAGCCATTCCCTGTGTCCTGTCCCTCCATCCCTTGTCCCCAGTCCCTCTCCAGCTCTCCTGGAGCCCCTTTAGGCCCTGCAAGGGGCTCTGAGCTCTCCCTGGAGCCTTCTCCTCTCCAGGTGAGCACCCCAGCTTTCTTTAACCCTGCACCCATCCCATGGCTGTGCGGGCAGCTTGAGGGCAGCGCTCGCCTGCCCGGGGCGTCTGTCCTTGTCCCCTTGCCCAGGGGTGTCTCCTTGTCCCCCCTGGGGGTCTGTCCTTGTCTCCCCCTGCCTGGGGACCTGTCCTTATCCCCCCTGCCCGGGTGTCTGTCCTTGTCCCCCCTGTCTCGGGGTCTGTTCTTGTCCCCCTGCCCAGGGGTTTCTTCTTGTCCCCCCTGGGATCTGCCCTTGTCCCCCCTGCCCAAGGTTCTGTCCTTGTCCTCCCTGCCCAGGGGTCTGTCCCTGTTCCCCCCTGTCTGGGGGTCTCTCCTTATCCTCCTGCCCAGGGTTCTGTCCTTGTCCCCCTTTGGTGTCTGTCCCTGTCCCTCCTGGGGGTCTGTCCCTGTCCCCCCTGGGGGTCTCTCCTTGTCCCCTCCTGCCCAGGGGTCTCCTCTTTGTCCCCCCTGGGGGTCTGCCCTTGTCCCCCTGCCCAGGGCCCGTCTCTGTCCCCCTGCCCAAGGGTCTGTCCCTGTCCCCCTGCCCAAGGGTCTGTCCCTGTCCCCCCTGCCCGTGGCCTGTCCCTGCAGGGGGTCTGTCCCACCTTGCACTCCCCGTTGACACAGATGTCGTTGCTGTCCTGCCTGCAGGGGGTCCCGTCCACCACGGCCGCCGCCCGCTCCGTGTAGAAGTTGAAGCCCTCGGCCAGGCAGTTGAGGGAACAGGCCTTGACACCCCCTGGGGAAGGAGCCAAGCACAGAAAAGCTGTGGAAAACCAGGAGGATGCCCCTGGAGGAGGGAGCCAGGCCCTGGACACGGACCCCTGAGGGGACACTGTCCCTCCTGCCCAGCCTGGGGACATGGGCTGGATGTGACAGGGAAGGAAACAAAGATTTGTTTTTATCTGGGTCACTCCTGCCACTTCACAAGTTGTAAAACCCTTCTGCCCACTTTACCTACAGGGAAACTGAGGCAGCAGCTCCTGAGTTACCTTTCCAAGGTAAGAGCTCCTCTCCTTTTTCAGCTGCCAAAGCAGAACAACCAAGTTACTGGGCCAGAGAAACCATTCCTTTGTGTCTGAGCATGGTGATACCAAATCCTTCCCAGCAAAGGTGATGACAGCAGTGTGAGGATGAAGGAGAAGGATCTTTAAGTTACAGCTGAAAATTCTGTATTTCCTGTATCGTCCAACAACCTTTGCCAAAGCAGCACCCAGGAGCAGCACCTGGATATCCAGATAAAGTGCCTGGGAGCAGGATGTGGGTCCAGCAGAGCAGTCCCTGGCTCCTGCCACTGGATTTTATCAAATCCTGGTGTGGCTTGTGGTGTTTTCTGCCCCCTGAGCATCCCAGGAGAGCCAGCAGGACCCTGGCAGAGGTGCCTGAGCTGTGGCAGTTCCCTCCTGGAGGCACCACCCACAGCCCTGATCCCTGTGCCAGGGCTGGGAAGCACCTTGGAGGGGAGGAATGGGAATGTGCAAAGCTTGAAACTCAATCCAGAACATCAAAGGGGCAGAGGGAGGGGAGGGGGGCCCAGCTGTGCCTGGGAGTGCAGCTGGGGGGAAGAAAAGAGCAGAGCTGGGAGAGGGAGGAACAGGAGGAGACACAGAGGGGAATTCAGCAGCTTGGAGGCATTTTGTGGAGCAGGATGCCTGGGCAGGCCCCTGGAGAAGCTCTGGGAAGCAGCTGCTGAGCAGAGTGAGCTCAGCAGCCACCACTGAGAGCAGGGGCTGCCCTGGGGTCCAGGACTGAGGTCCCATGGTCACACTGCTCCATGTGGGATGAAGCTTTAGGATTTGAGCTTTTATATTTTTCATTGATTTGTAATCCTGCAATTCTTTGGTGTAGAACTCCCAACTCCACACACAGTGTGTGAGCTGCTGCTTCCCCATTTTGGTCAGACACAGCAATTCCTCTCCAGGCCTGGGAATCAAGGACACCTCACTGTCTCAGGCCCTGAGAAACAGAAGTGAGTTGGGAGGGGAAGGGGCAAATTTGGGGTAAATGGCTTCATTAGCTGAAGCTGAAATTGGAAGATTAACCCCCAATATGCAAATGGACCAAACTTATAAAAGTGTGAAGGCCCATCACTCATTGTCCATTTTTGGGTGTAGCCCCTGGGGGCTTCATCTGCCCCAAATGTACCTGAAGGCCCTTCAATAAATATAAATAAACTGCTTTTTATTCCCTTAATTTTGCCCAGCCTCTGTTTTTAGGTGGCTCAGACAGCATCAGGGATGAATCCCTGCTGGCTCTCCTCACTGCTCCCTTGGGAAAGGCCTTCACATGGGGATTCCTGCCCTTAAAACTCCCATGGAGGGGGAACAGGGAGAGGGAGAGTGAAGGAGAGAGAGAGGAGTGACCCTGCATTGGCACCCATGTCCTGACTGCTCCACGAGCTGGCTGGGCCACCTGAGCTCTGCAACAGTCCCCACACCCTCCCTGGGGACAATTTCCAGGCAGGATTTGCCCTTGGCAGCCAGGTCACCATCCCACCCTCCAGGGGAAAGGGACTGGAACCACTGCCCAGCATCTGCTGGGGACTGGAGTGTCCCTGGCACTCAGCCAGCATGACCTTGTCCTTGCTCAGGTGGCCCCAGTGACAGCTGTGTCCCCATGACAGCAGCACTGAGCACAGCAAGGGTAAGTCTGGGGCACAGCAAGATCCTCTGAAACAGCACAATGTGCCTTGGAACTCCTGGAGATGGAGGAGAGCCACTTCCAGGGAACCTGTGGGACCTCTGAGCTGGCCCAGGGAATGCTGCTAAATACAATTATGGAATCCCTGAATATCCTGAGTTTGGAGAGACCCACAGGGATCATCAGTCCCTGTCCCTGCACAGACACCCCAACAATCCCACCCTGAGCATCCCTGAGAGCTCCTGCAGCTCTGGCAGCCTTGGGGCCGGGACCATTCCCTGGGGAGCCTGGGCAGTGCCCCAGCAGCCTCGGGGGGGAAGAACCTTTCCCTGAGCTCCATCCCAAGCCCTGACACAGCTCCAGCCCTGGCTGGGCTCCTGTCCCTGTCCCAGAGGGGCGAAAGCCCCCATCAGGCACCACCCTGCAGATTGTGACCCCCTCCCTTCACTTGGGCTCTGCCGTAGTTCCTCCTCTGCCTGTTTAACAGAGCTGTTAAAACAGAATATTTTCAGCTGGCTGCTGCCTCCGAGGATGTTTTGTTCCTCCTGCCTGCCCTCTCCCGTGGAGGAATTAAGCCTCATTACAATTTCTGACGAGCCATCTCCTGTTTTCCGCGAGCTCCTGCTCCTCCCATCGCTCTCCCCGAGCTCCCGCATCGCCCAAAGGGCAAAAGGAAGAACGCAGCGAACAAAGCAAAGTAAACAAACAATTAAAGAGCCGCATTCCAGGAGGGATCTGCGGACTGCTGAGCTCAGCGCTCCTCGCCGGGGCTCTGCCTCCCGATCCTGGGCTCTGGGATCGCTGCAAAACTGTCCAGGGCATCCCTTTGGATGACCCGGGACCCCAGGAAGGGAGTTTGAACCCAGGACAGGGGGTGTGGAGCTGGTCCAGGGGGTTGGAGACCTTGGCACACAGCCCAGGAAGGCACTGGGTTTGATTTTAGTCCACGGGAGAGGCTTCCAACACTGAGAGAGGAATTACAGACCTCAAAGGTGTGAAAATAGTAGCTGAGCACAGCACGGGGTGAAAAATTTTGTAGTTTTGGGGTTCTTAGAATAGAGGTAAATGGGGGACAAGATGGAGGATTTAGGGTGTTGCCCTGAGTTCCTCTCCTTCTTCCTCATCCTCCATCTTCTGAGGTGGTGATGACACAAAGTAGTTTGAGGGGATTGGGTCAAGGTAGAAATGACCCTTCTAGTATAGGCACTAGACATTGGCATGAAATTGTGAACAATGGACACGTGGTTATCTGTATAAGAGCAAAGCAAGGCCCCATCACGGGGCAGTGGCCTCGTGTCCCAGACCTGGGCTGAGTGTGGAGAGAATCCTGAGATATCAAATAATAAACAACACCAGAAATCTGAAAACAAAGCCTTGGAGACTCTGCTTGTTTCACACAACGTGGCTCAGGGCTTTTAGAGGGCCAAGGACTTTTAACAACCTGAATCTCGGGTGAGAAACCAAATTTGGGACAAAACAGCACCAGGAAAACAGCCCCGCACACAGCCCGAGCTCAGGGACCCACTGTGGAGGTTCTCCCCTTCCCAAATCCCCCCAGGATTGGTGCCCCCCTCCACCAAGCTTGTGGGGCTTTCCTTGTGGGGTCTGCAGGGTCGGGGGGCTCCATGCCCAGGATATTTCCCAAAGAAATGTGGAGTGAGGCATCCCCGAACCCACCCACCCCCCTGGGAGGCCCAGGGGGATGAGCTGGGCAGGGGAAGGGGCTCAGGGTGGTGATGGAGCTCCCAAAGTGCCCCAAACCAAGCTGAGGAGCAGATTCCCTGCCAGCTGGAGGGAGGAATGCCCCGGGATGAGGCTGCCAGCAAAGGGGGATCCTGGGGGGCTGCTGGTGCCAGGGGGAGGGAGGGGCTGGCACCCCCCAGGCCTGAGGCCTCTGGGCACTGCTGGAAGGCCTCAGGAGGTGAGGAGCAGCCCCCACTGCCACCCCAGAGTCTGGTGGCACGGGGGGGACATGGGGAGCAGAACATCAGTGGCAAGGGCAGGGCAGGAGGGGTGGGATTCCCTGGGGTGGGATCTATGACATGGGGAAGGTGGAGGGGCAAGGGATGTCCCCACCTCCCCCAGGATGTGCCTCTGACACCCAAATGCCACCAGGGATCACAAAGCCCCCAGCCATGTGAGGATGAAGGTCCTGGTGCTGCTGAAATCACAGAGGGGGTTGGGTGGAAGAGGATCCTAAAGCCCATCCAGTGCCACCCCTGCCATGGCAGGGACACCTTCCACCATCCCAGGCTGCTCCAAGCCCTGTCCAGCCTGGCCTTGGGCACTGCCAGGGATCCAGGGGCAGCCACAGCTGCTCTGGGCACCCTGTGCCAGGGCCTGCCCACCCTCACAGCCAACAATTCCATCCCAATATCCCATCCAGCCCTGCCCTCTGGCAGTGGGAAGCCATTCCCTGTGTCCTGGCACTCCAGGCCTTGTTAAAATTCTCTGTTTTTCTTTCCAGCCCCCTTTTAGGTACTGGACACAAACCAGGTCTCCCCAGTTCTGAGAGAGAGCCCAGACTCGTGCAAAGAAGTTCCTTTTCCTTCCCCACTCCACGGGCCACCCCAGGGGACAACAGGGACACCCTTTGACACTGAATAAACAAAATGAAAGTGCTCCTTGTGACCACTGCCCACAGCCAACGTGGGAAGAGGAGATGAAGCTCCCAGATCCCTTCTAAACACGGCACTGTCAGCACTCCCAGCCTCCCACCAGGGGAGAGGTTTCAACACTTATTTTATGGCAGAGGAAGCTGAAGCAGAGAGAGAGAGAGGAAGGGGCTCTTTATGAAAGTCAAAAATCCATATCAGGGTCAGATGACACCTCAGGGGTGATGTCCAGCTGGGCAGCCAAGCCCTGGGCCATGCCTGGGGAGGAGAGAGGTCTGAGCCAGGGCAGCTCCAGCTTGCAGGGTTGTCTTTCACCTTGGCATCCACTGGGGTCTTGGGGTGACTTTACAGCCTCACAATTTTATTACATTTTTATTGATCCATCCCCTGCAGCTTCGGCACAGCTGCTCCAGCTGCAGGAGCCCCACTGGGAGCTGGGCTTGTTTACACAGCTGGGAAGGATTTCCCCAGTCCAGTTCATTAACTCCACTGAGGAGATGAGCTGTTCCTCCTCATTATTAAGAGATTCCTGCCAGAGTCTCCTCCTGCCCCCTTTCCTCATCAGACCCTTCTGCAGGACCCAGGGCTGACCTCAGGAAGAGGGAAGTGCTGCTCTTCAAAGGATCCACTGGATCTCATCCCTTCTCCTGCTCAGGACACTCTCCCTGCCTGCTCTGTCTCCTCCCCATCATCACCAGACACTCTCTTGTCCATCTCCCTCTGCTCCCTCAGCAGCTGAGGAACCAGCCTGGAGGAAAGAACAGCTCCAGAGCTGCTGGGACTGGTTCTGGCAGGGCAGTGACGTTGCACAGGGGGAGGGGACCCAGGATGGGGGCACAGCAGGTTCCTCGGGGGATGACTGTCACTGTCACTGTCACCCGAGGCCAGGCAGCACATCCCAGCAGCACAGACAGGGCAGCCAGAGCTGTGGAAATCCTGACCAAATGTCCCCAGACCCCTTGGGCTATCCCTGCAGAGTGTGGGGGAGAGCAAACCTGTCTTGGGTTGCAATGCAGGATGTATTCTATTCCCATCTGGTGAAACAGGTTGAAGAGGTGTTTTTCTTTTTGTCACAACTCCCGGGGGGAGGGGACAGGGGTCTTCTGTTAAAATCAGCTGGGGCAGTGTTGTTTATCTCTTCCAGGACCCATCCTCCCTCCAGGGCATATCTGCTGTCCACGGGCCATCCAGGCTCACTGCAGGGCTGATACAATTCCATCATCCCATGGGGAGATGCTCCACCCAGGGGGAGGAGCCCAGCATTCCCACCTGGATCAAACCTGGCATTCAGAACACCAGCACAGCCTGTTTGCACTGGATTCCCAGAGGGAGACCAGACCCATCTCACCACCACTGGACCTTCAGAGGAAAACTATACCCTCCTACAGGATCATTGCTTCAAGAGAACCACATGTGTCACTCCAGGAGGACTTGACTGGACTGCTGCCAACACACTGACCAACAGGGTGTCTGACACTGTCAGTGTCTGCCTTCCTTCCTTACTTCCTTCCCTTCCCTCCTTTCCTCTCTCTTTCTTTGGCTTTTTTTGTACTACTACATTTTCAATATTCCTAGCAAAGAACCGCTATTCCTATTCCCATATCTTTTCCTGAAAGCCCCTTAATTTCAAAATTACAATAATTCAAAGGGAGGAGGTTTACATTCCCCATTCCCAGGGAAGCTCCAGCTTTTCCCTGTCTTTCCAAACTCAGACAAAAGCTGTGCAGCCCCTGGCCCAGGCTCACCTCCCCTGTAGGTTTTCCAGGTGTAGTACTTCCCTCGGAAGGGGACGTTGTCGAACTCGGCGCATTGCAGCTCTCGGAAGTCCTGCGAGCCCGGCGGGCAGTCCTGTGGGCACAGAGCCACTGCTCACTGTGGGGACACTGCCAGGAGGGCTGGGGCTGCTCCAGGGGCTGCCACCAGCCCTTGGGGACAGGGACACCAGCTCTGGAAACAGGGCACTGCCACCAGCCCCTCAAGGGCAGGGACACCAGCCCCTTGAGGACAGGGACACCAGCCCTGGAAACAGGGCACTGCTACCAGCCCCTTGGGGACAGGGACACCAGTCCTGGGGACAGGGCACTGCCACCAGCCCCTTAGGGACAGGGACACCAGCTCTGGAAACAGGGCACTGCCAACATCCCTTGGGGACAGGGACACCAGTCCTGGGGACAGGGACACCAGCCCTGGCAATGGGGCATTGCCACCAGCCCTGGAAACAGGGCACTGCCACCAGCCCCTTGGGGACAGGGACACCAGCCCTGGCAATGCAGCAGTGCCACCAGCCCCTTGGGGACAGCAGGACCAGCTCTGGAAACAGGGCCCTGCCACCAGCCCCTCAAGGACAGGGACACCAGCCCTTGCAACGGGGCAGTGCCATCAGCCCCTTCGGGACAGGGACACCAGCTCTGGAAACAGGGCCCTGCCACCAGCCCTGGCAATGGGGCAGTGCCACCAGCCCTTGGAGACAGGGACACCAGCTCTGGAAACAGGGCACTGTCACCAGCCCTCAGGGAGAGGGACATCAACCCTGGCAATGGGGCACTGCCACCAGCCCTCGGGGCAGGGACACCAGCCCTGGAAACAGGGCACTGCCACCAGCACTGCCACCAGCCCCGCCACCAGCCCCTCAGGGACAGGGACACTAGCCCTGACACTGCTACAAGGTGGCAGGACAGTCCCTCCTGCAAAGCTGGGCATGATTTGAAGACCAAGAACAGAAGGAGGGGCCCCAGGAGCTCTGAGTGATATGTGACCCTTGGGAGCAATCCCTCAAAACCAAGTGCAAAGCCCAGGGAAGCAACAGGACCCATCTGTTTCCCTCACCAGCAGCCCGTGGGTGTTAAAGCTGCAATTCCCCAGGTCCCAAGCATCATTAAGCATCCCCTCATCACAGTTTTTCCCGTAAATCTTTGAGGTTTAAGCCTCAGCCCCTGGAAGCCGAGTCTGACCCAGCCTCTCCTGAGCTGCTCTCACTGGAGCACCTGTGCAGGTGCAGCCTGGGACAGGCAGTGCTGTCCTGGCAGAGCTGGAATCCTCCATCTCCCCTCCCTTCCCTCCTTATCTTCGGGCCCCTCAGGATCCCTGCAGCCCACACACCCCTGGAGCCGGCTCCCACACCTGCCTGGTCCTGCCTGGAATTCCCCATTGTGGGATCGCTGCCGGCAGACCCCACCCTCCTCCTCCTCCTCCTCCTCCTCCTCCTACTTCCTCCTCCCCCCCACCCCCGCACAGAACACCCCACACCTGTGTGGAGAGGGCTGATCCCACCTGAACAGGGCTGATCCCAACCACAGAGGGCTCATCACACCCAGAGGGGGCTCATCCCGACCTGAGAGGGCTTATCTCAGTTGGGGAGGGCTCATCCCATCCAGATAGGGCTCATTCAACCCAGACAGGGCTCATCCCAACCTGGACAGGGCTCATCCCATCTGGAAAGAGCTCATCCTACTGAGAGAAGGCTCATCCCACTGGGACAGGGCTCGTTCAACCTGGGAAGGGCTGATCCCACCTGGACAGGGCTGATCCCACTGGGAGAGGGCTCATCCCCCCCACACAGGGCCGATCCCCCCCGGACAGGGCTCATCCCCCCCACACAGGACTGATCCCACCTGGACAGGGCTGATCCCCCCACACAGGGCTGATCCCAGTTGGAACGGGGCTGATCCCTCCTGGACAGGGCTGATTCCCCCCAGACAGGGCTGATTCCCCCCAGACAGGGCTGATTCCCCCCAGACAGGGCTGATCCTCCCCAGACAGGGCTGATCTCCCCTCCTCCTCCCCTCATCCCCCTGCCGGGCCCGCCCCACTCACGTCGGTGTTGCAGGAGCGGTAGCGTTTCCTCTCTCCCAGGCAATACTTCCCTCCGATCGTGGGCCTGCCCAAGAGGGAAGGAGATGTTCAACAGCTCCAGGCACTGTCTGGGGCAGGTTTTTGCCCCGAGGAGCTTGAGGTGGCTGCCCCAGGTGGCTTTTCCCAACCCTGTTCTGTCACAAGGACTGATCCTGCCTGGCATGGCTGGAGCACAGCCCCTAAAATCTCCCCCCGAGTGCACAGAGGGCTTTACACAGGAAGGTTTGGGGCTGTGGTGCAGAGCACAGAGCTGGACAAAGGCATTCAAAACCTGCCAAACCTTCCAGGAGTCATTATTTAAATGGAAGCAGGCCCAGCTTTATGTGGGTGGACCTCAGTGCAGCTGTCACTGATGCACCAGGTGACATGAAGGGACATGCACAGGGCTGGAGTGGCACTGGAGAAGTGGATTATTGTCAGGGCTCTTTAATAGGACCATGTACCTGCTCCACTAGAATGCCCTGAGGGTGCTTCTCCTTCTCTCAATCCCTTTCTTCCCCTCACCCCCTCGCAAAAATGCATAGATGGAAGAGGCAGAAATTGTTGGGTGAGCCAATTATCCAGCTGGGAAATCTCCTGTCTCCTCAGGGCAGTGCCATCTGTGCCAGCTTTACAATTCATTCTCTGCTGTTTCCCTCCTCCCCAAGCCTCAGGCACTTGCAGGGCTGGGAGGAGGGAACCAGAGGATGATAAAACCCCTTCCCTGCAGGAGCAGAGTGTGGAGTGCACCTGGACCTGCCTTCCCCACAGACCTGAAGGGTTGAGTGTTGGAGTATGAATCCCCCTGGGCCAAATCCACACAGGCCCAGGAGTGCCCAGAAACGTGAGGATTGAATTAGAACCTTCAGAGAAACTAAAATACGTAAATCCACCCAGACATGAAGTAGAAATGCAAGTTTAGTTTTAAATACTTTAAATAGAGACGTTTTTTAGCTAGTAAAAAAAGAGACCTAGTAGCTAGTTTATAGTTCAGTAAAGTTGCCTTTTGCAAAGTTAGTTAAATTCTAGTCATAAAAAAAATAATGCAGCCTCACTGAAAATTCCTAGATGGAACAGAATTATAGAGGTAGAATTTGTGTAAGAATTTATGTTTGCCTTCACACATCAATCTTAATTTAGGATTGGCCCAGCAAGAATATAGAAAATTCTCGTAAGTACCTAATTGGCTGAAAATAGACTAAAAATGCAGCACTCTGAGAACACACACAAAGGACTCATGAAAACACTGATGCTGCTGTTGTTGCTATTGCTGTGACTGCTACTGGTAAGATGCTTAGGGGGCATGGAATATGTGCTGCTGCTGCTGCTGTGGCTGCTGCTTCTGCTTGGGAATTGTGAACTTTATGTTAGAAGGCTTCTGCAAACTGCTACAGACTCTGTCTGATAACTTTGCCTTCCTGGGACTGATTTAACAATCAAAAGGACTTCTTTTACAACTACCCAGCTTCTGGTCTTCAGTGAAGAGGCCCAAACATCTCGGTGTCAGCTGGGGACACTGCAGGGCCGTGGTGACACGGCCAGAGGC
>JANPWX010000478.1:104726-131588 GCA_024734555.1 Trochalopteron elliotii | reverse complement strand
GCAGTTGGAAATTCCTTTAATGGCATGAGGGACTCCACATGTTCCCAGGAAAGCTCTGGTGGGAAGGCACTGACACCACTCCAAACACCCCCAATGCCTCATGGAGGCCACGGGAAAGCAAGAAAAGTGGGACTTCAGGGGAACTAATGTAGCCCTGGTTCTATACCTGAGGTGTTTTAGTTTTTTGAAATTCTTTCCCTAGGGAATTTTCTGTAAACAGGAGAAGTGTTTTTGTAACTGTAATTTTGTTATTCATTCCTTTTCCTAGGAGGGACTTCTTCTTGATGTCCCTCTGGTCTGACCAATGTGATTGAAGGGGTTTTCCTTTGTTTCACCAATCAAACTGGTCTGTGTAAAATAGTATAAAAAGAAAATACATCCCAAAAAATAAAGGAGTAATTTTCAGCCTTCTAAAGCTCAGAGTCTGTGTCGTTGTAGTGTAAAACAGCCTCAAACTAAAACTGCTTAAATCTCCCTAAAGTCACCTTATCATGGAAAAAATCAGATTCCCAGAGGTGTCCTCAGCCCAGTCCTCTGGGGGCACTGGGAGGATGTGGAGCACTGGGGGGAATTGCTGGGAGTGACATCTAGGGGGGAGACACACAGCTCCTGAAGGGAAGGGCAGACATAGGACAGGCTCAGCAAAGCCCAGCTTACCTGATCCTCGGTGAGCAGGATCAATCGGGTCACCAGGATATTGACAATATTGCCCAGACTCGAGTCCTGGAAAAGTTTGGCAACCTGACCTCCAAGAAACAAGAAAAGAGGAGTCTTAAAAATGAGCTCTGTGGCCGGGCGAGCTGGGGAGGGCTGGGCACTGCAGGGAATTTGGGACCGGGATCTGAACACAACATTTTTGGGAAGCAGGGATGGGAACGGGGACTCTACACCACCACTTGAGGGGCAGAATCCCCCAAACCACGGTCGGAGCTCGCTGTCTCAGAGCAGTGAAGCCAAAATCCCAGAGCCCAGGTGGGGCAGCTCCCACTGCCGGCGTTTTGTGCAGCCCCCGGGGATGGAGATTTGCAGAGGGGAGGGCACAGCATCCTTCGGGGATCGGGGAGGCCACAGCATCCCCCAGGAATGTGCCGCCACGGGCGGGTGTTTGGGGTGTGTTTCGGAGCAGATGAAACGCTTCCAGCCGGGACTGTTTGAAAATCTGGCGTCGGCTTTAGAAATGCAAAGCGTGAAAAGCGATCCTGCGGAGGACGGGACAAAGAGCCGTCACAGAGGGGCTTTCAGAGGGTTGATGGAGAACTTCCAAGCCCATCTCACCTCGCAGGAGGATCCAGCGCGGCCAGTTGATGCTGTTAATGCATCCAGCCTGGTACCCTGCCGCCAGCAGTGCCCCAAAGCAGAACCACACCTCGGGGCGGGGGGGATTTCTGCCGCCCCTCTCCCTTCTCAGCCCCCAAGCGTGAGAGCTCCCCGGCCTTATGCTTTCCCATGTGTTTCTCAGCTTGCCCGGCCGCATTTGCAATGCTAATTTGAGCTGAGAGATGCTGTTCAAAGAAAGGCTTTTGTTCTCACAGCCCGGGGTCAGACAGGGCAGAGTTTACCTCTCCAGGCTCCGGGCTCCCGGAGCAGCAGCAGCCTGGCAGGATTTTTGACCCCAAAGCCTCACTCTGAGCCTGGGGAGAAACCACTGCCAGCCTGGAACAGATCCGATATCCCCACTGCGTGCAGGAAAATCTCCTTTTCCCAACACGGAGGTTTGGGGTGATGAGCAGGAGTTCCCCCCCAGCCCGCAGGGCTCCTGGTGCGGGTGTGGTAGATGTAGTAAATAAATTCGTGTATTAAATATATATTAAATGTTATAAACCTTGGAATTGTCTTGTAAGTTCTGGTTTCCAAAAGCTGCAAAAGGCGTCTCCGAATATCGAGGCCTATTTTGCAGCTGTGAGAGAGCAGGGCGAAACCAGAATTTGCAACAGAAAGGAGAAGGCTGAGCAGGAGATGGCTCGTCCATCAGGGACGGGCTCTACTTCGCGGTCGATCAGCCCCTGATACCGATCTAGGTGGAGGAACCCGGAGATTGAGCCGATCACCATCCCAATGCCCCGTTCCAGGAACCCCTTTCAGACCCTGCACACTGCCAGGAAATCCGTTCAAAACCAAACCACGAAAGAAAGAAACACATGAATATGCAGACTGGACAGGGACACACAATGAACTCGCCGCCGAGCAGAAAAACTGTATAAATTCTAGACTCCAAAAACCAGCATTTGTGGACGAGGCAGAACAGCACCGTTGTTGCTGCTCCTCTGTTCACCCAGCCGTGGACCAATTTTATTGTGGCTGTCTCGGATTGATTTTGGAAATGGCAAAATAAAATCTTTGACAACTGATTGGCTGAAAATCATTTACAACAGTGCAGGAAAATCTCCTTTTCCCAACACAAACGTCGGGGGTGATGAGCAGGAGTTCCCCCCCCCAGCCCGCAGGGCTCCTGGTGCGGGTATAACACTTACAATATTCATGATGGCCAGGATGTACTGCTCGATGTCCCTGCGGCCGTGGTAGCCCACCATCATCTTGTCAGCCACCACCAGGGTCTCCACGTAGCGCTCGGTGCTCACCGACCTCTTGAGAGGCAGCTGCCCCCGCTGGCTGTGGTTGCCCGAGGGCTTCAGAGGGGAGGGTTTCAGCGTCCTCAGCCACCAGTGCCGCCCCTTCCAGGGCTTCTCGTCTGCAGGAGGAGGGAATGGGATGGGTCTGATGCCTTTAGACAGCAGCTCCCCACTGCCAGGGGTGAGGGGTGGGTTTGAGGGGAGGAAAGGCCATGGAGCAGCTCTGAAGCTGCACCAGGGGGAGTTTAGGTGAGATGTCAGAAAAGAATTCTTCACTGAAAGAGTGATTGGGCACTGGAATGGTCTGGCCAGGGAGGTGGTGTTTAAACCAGCCCTGGAAATGCTTAAAAAAAGGCTGGATGTGGCACTCAGTGCCAGGGTTTAGGTGATGAGGAGGTGTTGGGTCATGGGTTGGACTAGATGGTCCTAAAGGTCTTTTCCAACCTAGTTCATTCTATGATTCCATGATTTCTGCACCACGTGTGGACCCAGAAAATGTCCCAAAGTCAGTCCAGGGCTGTGTCAGCCCTGCTGGCATCTCCCCTGCCCTCCTGTCCCCTCCTGCCCAGCAGATCTGTGCCCAGCCCACCACAGCCCCAAACCCCTCTGGGCTGCACAGGCCTGCCCTCTCCTCTGCCCCAGGGTGGGTTTGGAGGCTACACAACCATAACCTGAGAATGAAGCCCTTGCAGACCCTTTTCTCTTTCCTTTTCCTGCCAGGACCTGGATTTAGGACTTGGTTTTTCCACCCCAGGAAGGGCTGCAGCCTCTGCAGCAGCAGCAGCAGCTTTGTGAGACTGCTTCAAGTGCTGCTGACCCGAGCCTGGGGATGTCCCCAGCAGAACCATCAGCTCCAAATTCTCTGCCTGGAGACCACCACAGCTCAGGAGAGGTGACTGAGAGACTCCAGCCCTGCTCCTGCCCTGCCAGCACATCCAGCTGGATCCCTTCCCCTGTTCTGAGGCTGCATCATCACACCCAGTGAGGCTGGGAACGTGGGCACACCTCAGGCCGCCCCAAAACCTCACAGCTCCAGCCCCTCCAGCCATCCAGGGGAGCTCCTGGGGGTGTTCAGGGGCCAGGGGTGCTGGACAGGGCAGGACAGGGCAGGGCAGGGCAGGGCAGGACAGGGCAGGGCAGGACAGGACAGGGCAGGGCAGGGCAGGGCAGGACAGGACAGGACAGGACAGGACAGGACAGGACAGGGCAGGACAGGACAGGACAGGACAGGGCAGGACAGGACAGGACAGGACAGGGCAGGACAGGACAGGACAGGACAGGGCAGGACAGGGCAGGACAGGACAGGACAGGGGATGGGGTGGCCTTGCTGGAGCCATTGCACTGTGGTTGTTCTGAACTCCCTTTGGCCTGTGGCTCCCACTGCACTTCTCTGCTTTCCAAGAAGCAATTAGGAGCAGGCTAAATTATTTCTGGAAGCTGGGGAATGTGGCAAAGAGTCAGCAGGAGGGGAGGCTGCTGGGGCTTCACCCAGTGTGGCTTTGGGGGCTGGGATTGGGGAGGCCAGGCAAGGACAGGGTGGCTCCAGGGACACTGGTGGGGACACCCAGAGAAGGTGACAGTGCCTTCCAGCAGGCCAAGTGTCAATCTGGGCAAGTGTCCCTGCTGGGGCAGTGGATGGACACCCTGAGGTGACAGCCAAAGAGGAGCAGCTCTGCTCTGTTCCCACAGACTGACCCATGAGGAGCCCCCAGGCCCCTCTGCAGGGATGGCACCTCCCCTCAGCCTCAGGGAGCCTCTCTGAACTCAGGGAGGGGCATCCCCTGGGGATTTTGGGGATGATGGTGAAACTCTGCCTGTTCCCAAGGGTCAGGGACTACAGCCAGACTCTGGGACAGACTGGTGGGAAGGACAAAGGCACACAGGGAGAGGCCAGGGCAGATGTTTGTGGGTCCTTCTGGAGGCCAAAGCCCTGTAGGTGCAGAAATGGGGTTGATGTGCTGTCACCATTCCCCCTAAACACCCCCCAGAGCCCCCTGTGATGGGCCAGGCCCCACATCCCCACATCCCACCCTCCAAGGGCCTTTTCCACCTGGTCCCCACCAGCAGCAGAGTTATCCCAACATGGACACGACCTGCAGTGGCCAAACCCTGAAGCCAAGGCTGTGCTGAGCACACGTGAGCTGTGATTTCCCAACACTCTGCAAACTGGCCAAATCTGGGAGGATTCTTCTGAAGAAAAACAAGAGGTGGGTTTTTTTTCCCTTCTACCCCATGCTCTATTTACAAATTTTAAAGCCCTGCTGCAAGGAGGAGAGGATGGAAATGGGTAGAAATGGGTAAAAGCAAACAGAGAAAAATCTGGAATTCAGAGATAACTTTGGTTCTTTGCCAGGTGGAGCAGAGTGGACCCGCTCTGCCAGGACTTTCCCAGCCTGTTTGGGGCTGGATTGAGGAGGAGGAGGAGGAGGAGAGAGAACCTACCCATCACTCCACAGGCTGCATCCATGTGAGGGTACTGCAGGGATGAGCGCTTGTACACGACGTGGGGGCTGCCCTTGCCCTCACCCCCTGTGCTGACGTTGGCTCCAGGGCTCAGGGGCTCGATGAAATATTCCTCCTCATCTGCCACGATCACCCCGTGCTGCAGGAGGGAACAAAGGGGGGACAATAACTGAGAACTGGGGACACCCTGGTGGCTTCTCACAGTGAGGTTTTTGCTGATTCGCCCCGGATTTCTGGGGACTGACAAAAGCTGTGGAGGAATCCTGCACAAGCACTGAACTACAGGAACCCACAGAGCAGGGGAAACCCAGCCAGATGGTGGTGGATGCCTTGGGACATCTGTGTTCACTAAAGTCCTCTGGAAATCACAGCCTTGCCTTGCTGAGTTATGAATGAGTTGTTTCCTATTCCACCCACTCGGTCTCAGTGGGATCCCTGTGGGAGCCCAAAAATCCCTTCAAACACAGCAGCACTCAGCTCTGAGCTCAGCCTCCCCCCAAAAAAACCTTTCCAAGCAGCTCAGGACCATCCCCAGCAGCTGGGAACTGAGAGCTGCAATACCCAGAGGCTTTGGGAAACACCCCTGTTGCCCTCAGTTTTCTTGATTTCGAGTGTTGGAAATCTTGCAGGGCAGATTCTCACGCAGCTTCAAGAAAACAATGTATATTTTTAGAATTTATCTATTGTGTTTACATATTTCTCCTCTGGAAAGAGAAATATGATTGATGGTGATGTTCACCACCCAGGTCAAAGAGGTGGTGATCTGTGTAGCCAATCTCTTGCCTCTTGTACAAATGTATATAAGAATGGAGTCAGATAATTAAGATAGAGGAGCTTTCCCTTAACCTGCTGTGCCTGCCTCATCCTTTGTGTGTCCAAAACTGTAATGCACCCCAAACGTTTCCAGTCTGAAGGCTGATTAAGCAGAGGCCACCAGCAGAGTCAACCCCTTCCTCTGGAGCCTGCATGGGGCATCCCAGCCCCTTGTACACCTGGGATTGGCCACTTCAGTGGGCTCATCTCAGGTTTGCTCCCTTATTTTAGTTTTTTATTCCTGGACTGGCTCAGTGTCAGCTGTGAGCTCAGGCTCTGCTGTCTGAGAGGATCCCCCTGTGAGACAGTGACAGCCAGGAGGAGCAGATGGCAGAGGGGTGACCACCAAACCCAGCAGGGACCTGCAGGCTCCCTCCTCTGCACCCTCACAGCAACATTCCCTCTACCTCAAAGGTCTGAGCAACACCAGAAGTTTCTGGGAGCCCAGCACGAGCTCCATCCCAATTCCTGGCACTGAGTTTCTCCAAGGAACGTGGTGTCCCATCAGCTGAACTTCACCAGCGAGTGACCAAGGCACAGAAATGTGCCTGACGTGGCTCAAATGTGATCCCAGGAGTCAAAACTCCCGGCTGCCATCCCCTTCCCTGTGTGCAAACACAGCTCTGGGTGCAGACACAGCCCTGCCCTGCCACCAGAGCTGTCCTTTGGATGTTCCCAAGGGCCAGGGACTCCAGCCAGACTTTGGGACAGACTGGTGGGAAGGGCAAGGACCAGAAGGGCACACAGGGAGAGGCCAAGGCAGATGTTTGTGGGTCCTTCTGGAGTTCAAAGCCCTGTAGGTGCAGAAATTTGCAGAAATGTGCTGGACATGGCTCAAACACTATCCCAGAAATCTGCACCCTTTGAATGTTCTTTTCCAGCTCCCTGTGTGCCTGAGGGACAGGAGCTCTGCTCTGCCAGGATGGGGAGTTGGGAATTCTGTCCCTGTGGAGCATCCTGAGGCCTCTCCATGGAAGTACCTGTTGGAACCCTGGAGGATGAAAATTTCAGATTTTCTGTGATAAAAGGCACTGACCCTCAGGCAGGCACTGCATTTGACCTGAGGTCATGGAACAGGCTTCTGAAATTGAGTGATAACACTGGGGTTGTGGGTGTGTAGTTTGAATAGTATTGCGTGATCTCACAGGGTGGAAAACTTAGATTTGGGATTTTAGTATATAGTGATATATATGGGGCAAGATGGAGGACTTTGGGTGTTGTCTAAGTCCTTCTTCTTCACCTCATTCTTCTTGGGTTTGGGTGGTTTTCTGTAACTGGGTGAAAAAGGTCCCCACAGCGGGCCTTGGGTGGCCAATTATTGGGTCAAAAATATAAATAATACAGGCGTCATCTCATTATTGGCTGATTAGCACTTAAATAACCTTGGAAAGAGTTAGAGGTGTTCCATTTTACCTTCATTTTTTACCTTGCTAGTTAAAGCTCATGACTGAGGCTGTAACATAGATAAGCGTCAACAAACACCGAGTCCGAACACAAAACGGCGACTCCCGTGTATTAACCCAGACCTTGGCAGAAAAAGAAGCCAGAACCATCACAATTACCACCTGGAACAGCTTCCCTGCCGGGTGTGGGTGGGGAGAACCCCTCGGGGGGGTCTGTCACTCCCTGTCGCTGTCCCCTCCCCAGCCGGAGCTCAATGGGGGCAGTGTCTGCCGGCCCCAGTGCCGGGTGATTTCCTCCTCCTGCCCCGGGCTCTGCTGCTCTTGGCTGGGCTCCGCCTGTTCCAGCACAAACGAGGCACTGTGAGGTTCCCGAGCTGGAAAAGCTGCCGGCTCTGTGGGATGGATGGGGGGAAGGAGAGGAGGGTCAGGGTCACCCCCAGCCCGGCAGGGAGAGCAGAGCATGTCCTGCCCCCCAAATCCAGCCCGCTGCAAAAGGCATGTTCTCACTCCAGCCTCTGCAGAGGCTCCACGCCTGCCTGGCACCTTCCAGCAGCCAGGGTTTGGATGTCACAGGAGCCTGAAAATTGTCCCATGGCTGACCCCATGAGGGCTGAGCTCTGAGGGCAGGGCACTGGACGTGACACGGGGCTGGTAAAGGGGGTGGTGAGAGGTCCTGAGGGAGCTCTGTGGTTTGTGGGGGAGCTGGGCTGGATATCCTGTGTGTGATTCACACAGCTCAGCTGCAGAGCAAGGAGGGTTTGCACTGTCAGCTCCGACCACACGTGGGAAAGGCACAGCCACAGCCTGGGGCTGGTTCTGGCAGCTCCTGGAGGAGCCGTGGGACAGCGGGGCCACCTGGGTCCATCCTCCTCACCTGGGTCCATCCTCCTCACCTGGGTCCATTCCTCCTGACCTGGGTCCATTCCTCCTCACCTGGGTCCATCCTCCTCATCTGGGTCCATTCCTCCTCACCTGGGTCCCTCCTCCTCACCTGGGTCCATTCCTCCTCACCTGGGTCCATCCTCCTCACCTGGGTCCATTCCTCCTGACCTGGGTCCATTCCTCCTCATCTGGGTCCATTCCTCCTCATCTGGGTCCATTCCTCCTGACCTGGGTCCATCCTCCTGACCTGGGTCCATCCTCCTGACCTGGGTCCATCCTCCTCACCTGGGTCCATTCCTCCTGACCTGGGTCCACTCCTCCTCACCTGGGTCCATCCTCCTCACCTGGGTCCCTCCTCCTCACCTGGGTCCCTCCAGGCACTCCTGTTCATGCTGGGCTCAGGGGGCTCCCCAGGAAAGCTGCCCCTGGATCCCTGGCAGTGTCCAAGGCCAGGTTGGACAGAGCTTGGAGCAGCCTGGGACAGTGGAAGGTGTCCCTGCCCATGTCATGGGGTGGAATGAGATGAATTTCAAGATCCATCCCAACCCAAACCATTCTGGGATTCTCTGATGAAGACTTGGCCTTTCAGCTGTTCCTCTGACACAAGAGGGAAAAGAATGGCACTTCTCTGCTCATTGTTTTCTCCTGGCTGTGATTTTTTGTTGTTTTCTTTTGTGGGACATGATGGATCCTTGGGATCTTTGTCAGCCCAAGGCATGAAACACAGGGATTCCAGCTCCTGGCCAGGCTGAGGCAAAGCTGTCTGGGCTGTTCCCCGGAGGCTTCCAGCTGCTTGGCCCTTCTGGCAGCTCAAAGCCAGAATATTTTTGAAAATGGACCATGTCATCCTTTGCTTCCAACAAAGGCTGGGACTGGGGCTGTCCTGTGCAGGACCAGGATGGACTTTGATATCCTGGTGGGTCCTTTCCAGCTCAGGCTATTCTGGGATTCTGTGACTCTGGGAACTGGGTGACTTTCCCCTGGCTGAGCCTGAAGCCCAGCAGGGTGGGCTGATGTGTTTCCTGCAGGAATTCCCCAAACACTGCAGCCTACAGAGCCTTGGCATAGCAGTTTCTAGAATGCAACCTTTTCCTCTGCAGGTAATGCAGAGGAACAGCCCAAAGGGCCCTTCAGGACATCCTGACTGTGACTCTGGACCTGGAGTATCCCAAATCCTTTCATCTCCACTGGGCAGAGGGAATCCAGGTTTTGCAGAGTGCAGCTCTGAGCTTTGGAGGGTTATTTTAACCTGGATCCTTCCAGGAACAGACCCAGCAGTGAGGTCTCTTCCCAAGGAGGCAGAAGGAGCCTTGGGGTGACCATGGCTCAGGAGAAAAGTCTTCCTGTGGCTTCCTCAGGACACCTGCAGCTGCTACAGGGAGCTGAGAACACAAAACCACAGCACCAGCCCAGCACACAGATATGTGGGGTGAGCTCTGCTCCCTGCCTGCCCTCAGGCCAGGCTGACAGTGCCTGTGGCTGGGAAAAGCAGCCACTGGGAGCGTGTCCAGAATGTCCAGGTGTAGGGAAAAGGAGTCACTGGGAGAGTGTCCAGGTGTAGGGAAAAGGAGTCACTGGGAGTGTGTCCAGGTGTAGGGAAAAGGAATTAGTGGGAGAGTGTCCAGGTGTTGGGAAAAGGATTCACTGGGAGTGTGTCCAGGTGTTGGCATCCAAAGCTGACATGCTGGAAGGTGAGAGCTGTGCTGGGGGTGTTCAAAACCAAAGTGTCTCAAACCCAAACCTTGCAGGCACGGGGATTCCTGAGGGATGTGGGAGTTTGGGGACAAGAGGATGGCCTGGAGCTCGTTACTGTGTTCACAGTCATCCTTTCCCTTCTCCTCGTGCTCAGCTCCCCCCAGAACCAGCTCAGTTTGTGCCCAGTCACCCCCACAGCCCCCAGGTGCCTGTGCAGCAGCACCTGTGCAAAGGTGGGTCAGGGCAGTGCCCCCTCAGCAGGAACCTGCCCCTGGGGACCCTCTCTGTCCCTTCCAGGATGGGTGATGCCCTCCTGGAGTGGAGCCTGCTGGGGATGAGGGATGGCACAAGTGAGTCAGTGGTTCCTGGTCACCCAGGGCACTGCAGAACATCTCCCATGGCAAGTCCAGCCCCCTCTCTACCAGCTAAAAACATTCCAGACTCCTCTTGCCTGAATCTCCAACCCCACTGTCCTCACTGACCCCAAAACCCTCCTCCCCCATCCTGCTGTGTCAGTAACTCTGCAGGGCAGAAGGACAGAGTTCAGGCAGAGGAGAGCTTGTTGGATGACCCTCTGTCTCTCTCTGTGCCTGGCTGCATTTTCCTCCAGACAGCCCTTGGTGCCTCTCCAGAGCTAAACACGGCCTGGGGATGGAATTCTCCCAGTTCCAAGTGCTGCTGGGCCATTGCTTGCCCCAGCCTTGCTGCCCTGAGGAGTGGGAGGGCAGGGGGATGCCAGATTCCTCCAGAGCCAGCAGCAACCAGCTCAGCCTTTGTGAGCACCACAAAATTCCCTGGGACTGGAGCAGAGTTCCCATGTCCAGACAAAGGGCTTGGGAAGCAGGAGTTTGTGCAGTTCGGGTTGTTGGCTGTGAGCTGGAAACTTTAGACTCTGTGATATAATGAGTCAGATTCTCATTTCTGTTAATAACCCACAGCACTGTTCTGGCAGGGTCACCCTGCAATAAATCAAACGGGAATTCATTCCCACTTGGAAGCTCTTCCACACTGCCAGAATGCTGCAGGGAGGTGGGGCTGCAGCAGAAATATGAACCTGGCCTAGGGAGCCTTTTTCTACCTCTCCAAGGGAGCCTTCAGCCCTGGGATTCACTCACGGGGTATGTTTGCTCCATCCCTCCATCTGGCAGCTCAGGAAATGTGCTGTGCGAGCCAGAAATATCAGAAAAATCACAGAAAAATAGGGATGGAAGCCCTCAGTCTATTCCCAGGGCTGGGAGAGCTAATGAATCATACCTGGAGGGTTTTTGAGAGCCTTTTGTCTGGCCTGTTCCTAAAGATCCCCCAAGATCTTGCTCTCTCCAAGTAACCTAGTCTAGAGTTCAGCTGTTCTTACACTGATGTCCACCACTAAGATTCCTTGCTGATATTTAGGACTGGGATGTTCAGTTTGAGCTGTCAGGACTTGGAAAACCAACCATTCCCACCCTCCTTCCTGCAGCCTTGCTGCTTTTGAGGAAATGCCACCTTGCCCCTTCTTGATGTTCCCTTTTTCATATTGAAAAACTGATTATTTTGTGGTTTTTTTTCCCTCAGGAGCAACATTTTTTAGCTCCTAAAAAATGGACAGAAGCAAGTGGGATCCCCAGGAATGTATCTGCAGTTGGAAGGATCTGGATGCACTTGTGACATTCCAGCAGCGCTGTGAAATCCCTGCCCTCCTGCACTTCCTCCTCACCAGCACACACAAAACATTCCTTGCTGCTGCTGTTGGAAGAACTTGGTGAGATCCAGGTCTGGGTATATCCCCAGAGAGCCAGAATTATCCCATTCCAATCAAAACCAACGGGAAAAGGCTGAGAAATGGAACTGGAAGTGAGACACAGACCAGGAACCGCCGTGGATGTGATGAGGGATGTCTTCACCCTCTGCCCATCGTCACCCCAGTGTGGAATATTCCCGTTTGCCACCAACCCCAAGCTTCTCCCACCACATGGATCCACCTGCTGGAGGATCAGAGCTGTTGGCACTGCCCCTGGCTGGCCAAACCAGACTCACCAGCCCGTTGCAGTTGCTGATGGCCACCTTGGAGCTGAGGTACTGGTCCTGCAGGTGGCCGGCGTAGTGGCAGTCCTCATGGAAGTCGTGCTGCCAGTCCATCCCATCCCTCTTCCAGTACTCCACGGTGAAGTGCTCGGCCAGCAGGTTGGAGTGCAGGGTCAGGTTGAGCAGGAACTGGGTGTGGTGGGCAGAGACTTTGTAGAAGACCTGCTGCTCCGAGGGCTCGTAGGGCAGGGAGCGCCGCGGCCGCGGCTTCAGCTGCCGGCGCATGTCGAAGGTGAGGAAATCCCCGTTCTGGTCCACTTGGATGGGGAAGGCAATCTCATAGTGGTCCAAGCTGGAGAGGAATTCCTCTGGGGAGGGAAGGACATGCATGGGAATCACAGAATCACAGAATGATTAGGTTGGAAGAGACCTTCAAGATCATCAAGTCCAACCCAGCCCTGACACCTCAACTAAACCATGGCACTGAGTGCCACATCCAGTCTTTGTTTAAACACATCCAGGGATGGTGACTCCACCACCTCCCTGGGCAGACCATCCCAATACTTTATCACACCTTCTTTATTTTTTTAAGAAAAAAACTTTTTCCTAATATCCAACTTATATTTCCCTTGGTGCAGCTTGGGGCTGTGTCCTCTCATTCTGTCAGTTGCTGCCCAGAGAAAGAGACCAACCCCACCTGAGCACAGCCACCTTTTAGGGAGTTGTAGAGAGTGATAAGGTCACCTCTGAGTCTCCTTTCCTCCAGGCTAAACAAGCCCAGCTCCCTCAGCTGTTCCTCACAGGGTTTGTGTTCCCAGCCCCTCACCAGCCTCATTCCTCCTCTGGACACGCTGAAGTGTCTCAATATCCTTCCTAAACTGAGACACCCAGAGCTGGACACAGCACTCCATGTCCTTCATTGGTTTTTATCACCTCAGCCTGGCTTAGCAGCTCCTCTTGGGGCCCTTGAGCTGAGCCTGTGTGGTGACAGCCAGGCTGTGCTGTGACAGGGCACTGTCCCCAACCCCTGTGCTGTGACTGTCCCCCATCCCCTGTGCTGTGACAGGGGCACTGTCCCCACCCCCTGTGCTGGCACAGCAATGCAACCCTGCAGCCTTGGCAGAAACCCCTCCTTTCCAAAGGAAAACGTCCCAGGGACTGCCAGATTGGATCTGAGCAGGGATCTGGCTCTGTCTGAGCCCTCAGCCCCAGAGGCTTGGGCTGAAGATGGGAAATATCCCTGTGCTGCTGGACCAGGTCAGCTCCTCCTCACTGAGTGTCCTCCTGAACCCCTCGTGCCTGGAGGCTTTGAGCCTCCCCAGCCCTCATGGGAGGGGATTTTCCCTTTGTTCTCTCTGGAAAACTTTTCCTGAGCTTTCTGCATCCTATTTGTTGTTGTTGTTTCCTAAGCAAACAGGAGGGGCTGGTGTTCCAGGGTGGCTGAATTTTGCCTGGCTCCACAAAGGAGCCACCTCCAGAGCCTTCCCAGCCATCAGAAGCTCAGCCAGCTGCAAACTGTACTCTCACCACAGGGCAGCACTGGAAAGTTTCCTTTTCCTCTGTCCTCCAGAGTGGTTTCCTTGGCCTCCAGGAATGGCAGAGTCCTTCCACCCTCTGGGATTAGGGGTGAGCCCCCATTTTTCCTGACCATAAACACTGCTGGCACCTCTGCCTTGCCAGAATTCATTATTAGGTTTTTAACTTCCCGTGCTCCAGCCTTTCCTGCATCCCAGCACCTCCCTGTGATGGGGCTGGGCAAACAAGGGTGACTTTTTGCACTCAGAAATGACTTCAGGCTTGGAAAAATTTGCTGTGGGAAGTGTTTTGTTTTCCTTTTTGCCTCTTTGCAGCCCATGTGGGCTTGGAAAAGAGTGAATCAGAGGGTGGTTTGTGCTCACTGTGGCTACAAAGCACCTGGGACTCCAGGCTGGAGGCTCTGATCCTGACCTGAGAGACACTTCCAGGAGGAAAAATGTGTCCAGAGCCTGAGGGTGAGCTGGAGTGTGAGAACCTGGTGGTGGTGTGGGCCTGGACACTGCACCTCCTCAGGGATGTCACACTGGACACTGAGGCACAGGGAGAGGCCAGGAGCAGTGCTCTGCATCACAAAAAGGGTTTGGGAAGTGATGCTTTAGAGTGGGAATGCCTCAGATGGAAAAAACCATCATGGAATAGAATCATGGAATGGTTTGGGTGGGAAGGGACCTTAAAGTTCATCCAGTCCCACCCCTGCCATGGCAGGGACACCTTCCAGGCTGCTCCAAGCCTCATCCAACATGGCTTTGAACACTTCCAGGGATCCAGGGGCAGCCACAGCTGCTCTGGGAATTCCATCCACCCTCCCAGGGAAGAATTCCTCCCCAACATTCCATCTCAATCTAACATTCCCAATATCCAACGTCACACATGTGACAGCTCTGCTGACAGCCACGTGGCATGGGGACAATGAGGGGAGACTTACAGCATGGAATAGAATCTTAAGATAGTTTGGGTTGGAAGGGAGTCTTAAGCCCATCCAGTGCCACCCCTGCCATGGCAGGGACACCTTCCACTGTCCCAGGCTGCTCCAAGCCCCATCCAGCCTGGCCTTGGGCACTGCCAGGGATCCAGGGGCAGCCACAGCTGCTCTGGGAAAGTTGTTCCAGTGATTCCAGCTGTTCTCTGAGCTGTCACAAACTGCACCCTGAGTGTCCAGGCTACATCTGAACCTCTCTGCTGCCTTGGAGAGCCCTCCAGTGCCAGGCTGCTGCTCCCCAGGAAGATTAAAATTAGAGCTCATGGCTGATACCTTAATCTTTCTCCTGCATAAACCAAATGCACTGATCTGGAGTGGTGCACGTGGGGCATGAGGATTCTGCTCCAGAGCTGCCTGCAGCCAGTCCCTGGGCCCAGGGCTGCTGATAACACTGCCCTTCACTCTGCAACTGCTCCCAGGAGATAACAGAGCCTCACCCTCTCCAAAGGCTGTTGTGGGGATTAGGAACTGAATCAGCAGCCTGGTGAGGCGTGGGGTGACACCAAAAACAGGGCTCTGACAGCAAGAGGGGCCCCTGGGGCAGCAGGGACTGGGCTGGGAAAGGGAGTTTCAGGCAGGGGACAGGGATTGGGAAGGGAACAGGGACTGGGACAGGGACAGGGGAGGGGAGGGTACAGGGACTGGGGAAGGACAGGGACTGGAGAGGAAAAAGGAGCTGAGCAGGGGACAGGGACTGGAGAGGGCTTGGGAGGGGGACAGGGATTGGGAAGGGAGAGGGACTGGGGAGGGACAGGCATGGTGCTGCCAACACAGCACGTCCATCCCATGGCCCCACATCCCAGCACCACCACGGGCTGGGAGCCATCCCCAGAGCTGCTCAGGGCCTGCCCTGGGGGAGCAGAGGTGTGTTAATCCCGGGTTTAATGGAGCTGTGTCACCCCATGGGGGATCCCAGTGCTGAGCTGGGATGGGCTGATCCCACATCAGTCCTGGTGGGGCTGCACATGGAGCAGGGTGGGAACTGATGGGACGCCCAGAACAGCCCCCAGGCACTGCCAGAGCCTGTGGGGAACAGCACCAGGAGCTGGGAGTCCCTCAGGTCTGCCTGGAGAACGTGCCCAGCTGCTCTCCTGGTGCTGCCTGTGCTGTGTCCAGGGACACTGAGGGGTTTTGGCTGCTTTTGTCCCTCTCCCCAGCTCTGCTTCCCCAGCCAGCTCAGGGCCCTGGTCACCACAGCCTGCCCTGCTCAGCAGCCTGGAAATGTCACTGCCTGTGGCCCTGCCATGGGTGAACTGCCTGCAGGATTTTGGCTGTGTCAGTGACACTTCCAGGGTTTGAACACCTTGCACAGCAAGTGTCCCACCCCAGAGTTCACTCCTCTCACCTCTGGTGCCTGGTGGCAGTGTTCACCTTGCTTTTTACAGAATAATCCTAACAATATTACCATTAATCAGCTTAACTCCCCTTTGTTGTCTGTGAGTGTTGTTTGGACTCCAGGCTGAGCTCAAGGCTCCACCCCATCTTCCAGTCCCTTCACTCCTAATAAATTAAACTCCTGGAATTAAATCAGGTACCAAAGCACAAAGCTGTGGGCAAGAGATCCACATTCCCCTTTCCTTGAGCCCCTGAGTGTGACTCTGTTTAAACACGAGCCCTTCAGACCAACATACCAGATGGGCACAAATACACTTTAAAAATGCGTGCACAAACCAAACCTGCTCCTCCAGCAGCACAGTCCTGTCCAGACTCAGCTGGGCAGAGGGTTTGGGTGCTCCAGCACTGCCCTCCAAGCACCAGGCACACACAAAGCTCCTCCTAACAAAGCCTCTGCTCACCCGAGGATGTGCTGCTCCCTGGAAAGGAACCACCTCCTGCTGCCACCACAGCTCCTTCCCCTCCAAGCCTGTCACAGCTCTGGCCTTGCACTGTCCCAACTGCTCTGAGCTCCACACCTCCATTCCTTGGAGACTGATGGAAAACCCCAGCCAGGGGAGTGGGAGGAGCTGGGCAGGAGCAGAGCTGGAGGTGTCTCCCCCTGCTCCCCCAGTCCCTCCCCAGGCCAGCATTAGGGTTCTGCCAGCAGCAGTGGGGTGGATCCAGCTCCCTTTCCCAGGGGTGGATCCAGCAAGGATGGACACAGCTCCTCTCTCCCCACAGGTGAATCGTGCTCATCTCCCCATGAGTGGATCCAGTTCCCTTTCCTATGGGTGGGTCCAGCTCCCCTCCCCAGAACTGAATCCAGCTTCCCTCTCCATGGATGGAGCCAGCTCCCCATTCCATTCCATTCCATTCCATTCCATTCCATTCCATTCCATTCCATCCCATCCCATCCCATCCCATCCCATCCCTGAGTCCTCCTGGTATTTCCCATGCTCCCTTCCTGTCCTTATGGGAACCTGAATCCCATAGAAAGTGAATTTCCACTCCTATTATCCCATCTTTACTGTGCCATGAATAGTATTGGTGCTGCAGGGGGGTGGAATGACACCCGGCACAGCCCAGGGATGGTGCAGGGGAGGTACAAGGGGAAATTCAGGAGATGATTCCTGCCCCATCCCATCCCCTGGATCCCCTCCCATCCCCTGGATCCCATCCTCTGGATCCCATCCCCTGGATCCCATCCCATCCCCTGGATCCCATCCTCTGGATCTCATCCCCTGGATCCCATCCCATCCCCTGGATCCCATCCCATCCCATCCATCCCTACCTTGTGACTGGAAGGAGTACCCGGGGAAGGAGCCCCCGGCCAGGCCGAGGGTGAGGGTCCAGGTGAGGAGGCTCCAGGCTGTGGCCATGGTCAGCGCCGCTCGTGTCGGAGCAGGGAGGAGATCTGTGCCGGCTGGGAGGGCGCCGTCCCCACATGTCTCTCCCTCGGCCACCCCTTATGTCCAGAGAGGAGTGCCGGGTCCCTCCGCAGGCATCCTGGGCCGCTCCGAGCTCTCCCGAGGCCGGCGGGGACGGGCAGGGCCGGGCCAGCACAGCGGGGTCAGCACGGGCTCATCCCCAGCTCCAGCATCGCCCCTGCGGGGACAGGAGGGGTCAGTGAGGGGATGGGGAAGAAGGACACGAGAAGGGCAGGGGGATGAGGAAAGCACAGAATCACAGGATGTGTAGGTTGGAAGAGACCTTCAAGATCATCGAGACCAACCCAGCCCTAACACCTCAACTAGATCATGGCATCGAGTGCCACATCCAGTCTCTTTTTAAACACATCCAGGGATGGTGACTCCACCACCTCCCTGGGCAAACCACTCCAGTATTTAATGGCTCTTTCAGTGAAAAACTTCTTCCTAATATCCAACCTATATTTCCCCTGACGCAGCTTAAGACTGTGTCCTCTTGTTCTGTCAGCTGCTGTCTGGAGAAAGAGACCAACCCCAGCTGTCTACAGCCACCCTTCAGGAAGTTGTAGAGAGTGATAAGGTCACCTCTGAGTCTCCTTTTCTCCAGGCTAAACAACCCCAGCTCCCTCAGACATTCTTCATATGGCTTGTTTTCCAAGCCCTTCACCAGCTTGGTTGCCCTCCTCCAGCAAGATCCTGGAGAAGACAGGAGTGGGATGGAAGGAGAGGAAAAGAGAGGAAAAGGATGGGAAGTGGTGTTTGAGGATTGTGATATATGTTCTAAAATAAATTTGTGTATCAAGTATGTTATATGTGTGATAAATTCGTGTATTAAAGTATTGAGACTGTGATAGATGTAGTGAATAAAATTATGTATTGAATATATTGTGCTTTATAACCTTGAACACTGCAAAATAAGTCCTGGTTCCTGTAAAGGGAAAGGCGTTTCCGAATATCAGGACTTATTTTGCAACTGTAAAGCAGTGGAGTGAAACTCGAATTTACAATCAAAAAGACTGGCCAAGCAGGATATGGCTCATTGATCAGGACAGACTCCGTGCACCTAGACAATCAAGTGACTGATGCCACTCTCGATGGAGGACCCGGAGATGGAGTAAAATCACCATTCCAATACCTTGTTCCAGGCAAATCCCTTTCAGGACATGCACAAGTGCCAGGAAATCTGTTCAAAATTCATCAGCGAATGAAAGAAGACACATGAATATGGAGACTGAACAGAAACACAATGGATTTGCCGCTGGGCACGAAAAACTGTATAAAAACTAGACTCAAAAACTCAGCATTTGTGGACAGGTGGGGAAAGCACTCTTGTTGTGGTCACCCTGTCCACCCAGCATTCCATCGATGTTGTATGCTTTGATTGTGGCTGACTCAGATTGATTTGGAAATGGCAAAAATAAAATCTTTGATATCAGATTGGCTGATATTCATTTATAACATATGTTATAACCTAAAACTGTGCTACAAGTTTAAATTTCCAAAAATTGTAAAAGGTATCTCCGGCCACCGGGACCCATTTGCAACTGTAAAGACTCTCGGATAATCGCGGGGCAAAACCAAAATTTACAACAGAAAGGATGGGCTGAACAGGAGATGTCTTGACCCACCACTTCTCTGATGATCAATGCCTGATACGGGTCTAAGTGGGGAGAACCCGGAGATTGCACAGATCACCATCCCAATGCACAGCTCCAGGAACCCAATTCAAGCCCTCGACCATGCCAGGAAAAGCTTTCAGAAACCAAACAGAGAGAGAAAGAAGTGTATGAATATGCACACTGGACAAAGACTAAAAATGAACTTGCCTCAAGGTAGAAAAACTGTATAAAAACTGTACCCTGAATCTCAGAGCTTGTGGATGGAGAGGGGTCAGCTCCGTTGAGGCTGTCCCTGCGTTCACCCAACCTCAACACCCCGGGGATCAATGTTGCATTCCTTTATTGTGGCTAATCCAAATTGATTTCAAATGACGAAATAAAATACTTGATATCAAATTGGCTACGAATCCTTTATAACAAGGATGAATTAACCCCATCCTGCTCCACGCTGTGCTCCCGGGGGTTCTCCCAGCTGGGATTTATCCCGTACTTGTGGGAAGGAGCTCAGGATCGATGGGAATCCTTCATCCTGTGCCAACACCCTCGGGGAAGAGCAGCCCCGAGAGTGCTCTGTGTCACCTGATCCCTTAAAGAGAGCAGGAAATAACAGCACTGGCAATGGGGTGGTGAGCAGCAACCCAGAAGCCCTCTCTAGGGTTTCCCTGGATTTCAAACACACCTTAAGGATTGTCACCGCACTGAGGGATGAGCACTTGCCCTCAGAGTGTACTGCCTGAACCTAAAACAGTGATGGAAACAAAGAACCCATTCAGGGAACTCACCCTCAACCCCATCCACAAATGGATCCTGAGATTCCAATCGCATTTGTTCTTTAAAATGCTCTGCTAATTGCTCCGGTGAAAGATTCCTGGCTCACCCCGAGAATTTCCACTCAGTCTGAGGTGATTACATCAAACTCGAATCCTGCCGGGGACTTGCACGAAGCCTGTGGGATTTTTATTCTTGCCCACCCATTCCATGAGTGTGGGATGAGTGCAGCACATCCCTCACCTCCCAGAGAATCCCAAATATCCCAGTGATGACGCTGCAGAGCAGCCAAACCCAAACCTCCCTGCAGAGATAAAGATCTGCAGCAGTGGTGGAGCAGGGCTGGGAAAGGCAGGATGAGTTCCTGGGAAAGGCAGGATGAGCTCCCGGGAAAGGCAGGATGAGCTCCCAGGAAAGGCAGGATGAACTCCCAGGAAAAGGAGGATGAGCTCTCTGGGAAAGGCAGGATGAGCTCCTGGAAAGGGAAGATGAGCTCCCGGGAAAGGCAGGATGAGCTCCCAAGCTTGGGAAGGAGGCTGGAGATGGGAGGATGGTGCCCTTTGCAAAGGTGTCAGCAGCCAGGACCTGTGTGTGGTCCTCATCCCAGTAAGGAAACCCTTAACCCCTGCCTTGCTCTGCTCTGGGCTGGTTTAAACTGCCCAGGCCCAAGCTCAGGGCAGGGGAGCTGGGTCCTCCTGGGATCTGCTGCCTCCTTTCCTATCCTGATGGGAATCTGAATCCCTGAAAGTGAATTTTTACTCCTGCTTTCCCATCTTTACTGTGCCATGAATGGCATTGGTGCTCCAGGGGCATCACAGAATGGTTTAGGTTGGGAAGGACCTTAAAGCTCATCTCATTCCACAGGGCCAGGGACACCTTCCACTACCCCAAGCCCTGTCCAGCCTGGCCTGGGACACTTCCAGGGATCCAGGGGCAGCCACAGCTGCTCTGGGCAACCTCACAGGGAAGGATTTCTTCCTAAAATCTCATCTAAATCTCCCCTCCTTCAGCTTAAAGCCATTAACCTAAATTAATGTCTTTTCCCCCTACTAGGCAGAAACGGTGGGAGATGAAACAAGCAGCTTTAAACACAATTTGGAGTTGCATAATTTAAAGATTAAGATTTTTCATTGCTTATTTACAGTTAAGAATGGCCAAAGATCCTCAGTGAGGCCTCAACCTGGACTCCCCAGTCCCACCTGGGGCCATGTCAGGATTTTCTCTGCAAAGCCCAGACACGACACGATGGTGGCCTCCAAAATTGTGCATCCTGTGAGTGGCCCTGAGGATAAACTGCCTGAGACGAGGGAAGCTCTCACCTTGGGCTGCTCCTTTTCCCTGGGACAGGTAATGGGAATCAGGGAGTGGGGGGAAGAGGGTTGGAGCAGGAATTCTGCCCCATTCCATCCCCACAGGAGGATGCTGAGATCTGGTGCCAGCATCACCTGTGGTGCCACCCCCGGGCTGTGGCACGGCCAGGGCAGAGCCAGGGCCAGGCAAAGCACTTGGGGGCTGCTCTGTGCCCACTCCCAGCTGCAGGAATTGGGCTGGAAGAGGGAGAAGTTGAAAGCAAAGCCCTCGCTTAAGTCAGCATCTCCCAAAACTCGAGATTCCAGCTTTTAAATCTTGTCACGGCTCCAAAGCCCACGGAGCCCAGCTAAAGTGGATTTTCTCCTGGGCTTCACACGACTGATTTCCCGTTTTCCAGCTGTTGAACCCTTTCCCTCCAGGCCGTCCTTGCTTCCCATCCTCCCCCCTGTCCCCCCGTGTCCCCCCTGCCCTTCCCCTGCTCCGCATCCCCCGGAACAGCGGCCGGGAAGGAGCCGCCGGCGCCAGGAGCCCGCAGCCTTGACCTTGGGGGAAGGAGGCGCGTTGGGAGCAGCACGAGGCAGGAATTCCAGCTGCAAAATTCCTGCGGGCCGGGCTGGAGAGGAGGGAAGAGCCCGGCTGCGATCCCTCCCTGCAGGCAGCGGGGAGAACACGGCCCCTTCCCGGCTCTGCCGCATTCCCAAAGGCCGAGGAGCAGCAGCAGCACCCGGAGGAAGGAGCAGAGAGCCGGAGGAGCGCTGGTGCCTCCATCCCTATCAAGTTTTCCATCATCTCACCTTGCAGCTCCCCGAGGAGCGCGGAGCCCTGGCGGGACACGGGGATGGCACGGGCCGGGCTGGGGCAGCTGGGGAACAGCTCGGGGACAGCTCGGGGAGACCGCTCAGAGACAGGGGGATGGCACTGGCCAGGCTGGGGGACAGCTCGGGGACCGCTCAGAGACAGGGGGATGGCACGGGCCGGGCTGGGGGACAGCTCGGGGACACGAGGATGGCACGGGCCGGGCTGGGGGACAGCTCGGGGACAGCTCGGGGACACGAGGATGGCACGGGCCGGGCCGGGGGACAGTTCGGGGACACGAGGATGGCACAGGCCGGGCTGGGGGAGCTCAGGGACAGCTCGGGGACACGGGGTGACCTCTCCGGTCCCGTGCCTCCCTCGCTTGGGCCGTTTCCGATTCGCTCCTTCCCAAGGAATTCGCTGTCCTTGGCAGGCTCGGCCCGGGCTGATGCTCCCGGGTCCCGGTGCCAAAGGGTGGCTTCGGCCGCGTGAACCCGAGCGACACCGGGGACAGTGTCACCTCCTGCCACCCCAACGACCCCCGGGGAGGAAAGGGCTGGGAGAGGGGGGGAAAATTCCAACCGGAATGAAGCGAGGAGAGCGGAGAAGAAGGAGCGAGGCAGATGACAACTGTTCCTAATTTCAGCCGCGGCGCTGCAGACAGAATTCCCTGAAAGCGCGGCCGGCTCCGGGGGCAGCGCCAGGGGAAGGTAATAGGAAGCAGATGGGCGCTGCTCGGGGCCAAGAGGAAGGTTCAAGGTGCCTCCTAGTGCAGGGAAGAGGAATTTAACTGCTTTTAAAGATGCAGGGCCCGGCGGCTTCCAGGTTTCTCATCCAACTTTTGCAAATTATGAGCTCAGGTGTCCTTTTCCCTTTTTTTTTTTTTTTTTCTTCTGAGGGAGAAATAAACACAAACAGAGATTTCTGCTTCCAGCTTGCCCCGGGGGGAGGAAATACTGTTAGTGCATCCCCTGCCAGGCCTTCCAGTGACATCTTCCAGACATGGGAGAACTGGGAGCACTGGGAGCAGTGGAGAAGTGAGAGCAGCACCCCACTGGGAGCACTGGGAACAGTGGAATCAGTGGGAAACCAGTGGGAAAGCAATGGGAAAGCAGTGTGAGCAGGACCTGACAGCTGCACCACACCAACAGCATTTCTGGGCTGTGTTATTTTAAGGAATGAAAGCCTCAAGGTTATTTTCTTCCATAAAACAGGGAATTGACAGCACCCCATAAGCACACTGGGGCTGTCGGGGTTATCATGGTGCCACATCCCACAGCTTGATCCCTTTTAGGCCCCGGGTGCCCCCTGACCCTCCCAAGGGGCTGCTCGGCCCCACAGCAGCTCTGGCAGCCCCTACAAACAGCACTGCAGGGATTTCTGCTCCTCCAGCTCCTCCAGCCTGGGAGTTGTTCCACCAGGTCAAAGTTTATCTCTGGGGGAAGAGCTGTGAGCCCCAGGCTGGCTCCACGGGCCTCATTTTCTATGGAATCCAAGTTAAACACAGCAGGGATTGCAGGGGACTGGGATTTGTGGCTCAGGGGCTGTGCCAGTGCAGTCAGGACACTTGGCAGCACCACCACCAGGTTTTTCAGGCTTTCCCACCACCAACACATGTCCCCTGCTACCCACGAGGGACTCTTTCCTACTGCTGGGGTCACATCTGCCCCCCAGGATACACAACAGCCCCACAGTGCCTGTGGCTCCTGGATACTGATCCAAAAGTCACCCAAAAAACATTCCCCCTGTGACCTGCCATCGCTGCTTCATGGAGGGCTACAGGTCTTGGCAGTAAAACCTCAGCTGGAATCAACTTTCATCCTTCCAGTGAAGAAATTTTTCCTCATATCCAATCTGAACATCTCCTGGGGCAATTTGAGGCTGAGTCCCATTGCTTGTTCCCTGGGGGCAGAGCCCAATACCCCCGGCTGTCCCCTCCTGTCAGGGAGTTGTGCAGAGCTACAAGGTCCCCCCTGAGCCTCCTTTTCTCCAGGCTGAGCCCCTTTCCCTGAGCCCCTTCTGGGGCTGCAGAATCACCAAATCAAAGATCTGTGCATAGAACCATGGAATATCCTGAGCTGGGAGGGACCCTCAGGGATCATCAGTGCAGCCCCTGTCCCTGCACAGACACCCTGAGCATCCCTGAGAGCTCCTGCAGCTCTGGCAGCCTTGGGGCTGGGACCATTCCCTGGGGAGCCTGGGCAGTGCCCCAGCAGCCTTGGGGGGAAGAACCTTTCCCTGAGCTCCATCCCAAGCCCTGACACAGCTCCAGCCCTTGCTGGGCTCCTGTCCCTGTCCCAGAGCAGAGCCCAGCCCCTGCCCCTCTGCCTCCCCTCGGGAGGAGCTGCAGCCCCCGAGGAGCCTCCCCTCAGTCTCCTCTGCTCCAGCTGAACCAGCCAAGTGCCCTCAGCCTCTCCTCAGAGCCTTCCCCAGCTCCGTGTCCCTCCTCTGGACACTCTTCAACAGCTTTTTCTGATCTTGTGGTGCCCCAAGTGCCCCCAGCACTGGAGGTGAGGCTGCCCCAGTGCAGAGCAGAGTGTGACAATCCCTCCCTGTCCTGGCCGGCAATGTTCAAACCCTTCTCATCATCTCCACATCCCTGCTCCTCCTCACCCCTCTCTGCACACCCCAGGGCCTGGCAGGGCCAGCTCCCTCGCAGCTGCTGCTGCATTTCTGTGTTTTCGGGGGGGGGGGGGGGGGGGTCTCGCCCACTGCACTCCCCGGGGCCGTGGGTGTTCCGTGAGTTCCACCCAGCTCCCAGCTCCCGGCTCCTGGCAGGTCCCTGCACGTTCCTGAGGATGGAATAAACAGCCCCGCTCCCCCTCCAGGCTGCTCCTCCCGCGGCACGGGGTGAGCACGTGGGGGATGCTGAGCTGTCCGAGAGACCTCCCCGGCTTCCAGCAGGAGGAACGTCCTGATATCCCCGACAAAATATTCGGCCGGGCTGCCAAGTGGAAAACATGCTGAGCTGCAGATGGCAGAAGTCCCCCCGCAGTCATCTTGCCAGCACGACAGGACTTCCACTGGGAAGTCATTTCTCAGCTCTAGGGCAGCACTAGGGGTTAAACCCCCAGAAATCGGCTTTTTTTTTTTGCTGCCAGGAGCATCTGCAAACTGCGAGAAAGGGGTTAAAGTCACAGGTCTGCAGAACACAAAATAAGAACTTGAGCCATAATCTGCTTTGCTGCTCCAAGCGTGGCCTCTCTGGGGCCAAGGCGAGCGAAGAATGAGAAACATGGAGTTATCCCTGTTCCCAAACACTGCAGCCTCCAGCCCTGGGATGGCTCCTGCCTGCACAGCCACCCTTTGGCTGCCCTGCAACCCCTCTGCTCCCCCCTGCTACTAATCCCACCTTCTGCAACACCAACTCTGCCTGTCCCTTCCCTGGCGACCCCCTCGGGGCTGGGAGGGGGCCCAGGACGCTCAGTGCAGCCCCTCTTGCTGATTCACCTCACCCCAAGAGCTGTTCTTTGCACACCCCAGTGACCAATTTCAGCTTCCCGGGAGGGGAGATGCCGTTTACACACCGTTAAAACCAGATCCAGCCCCATCCAAAGGCACTCCCCCAGCAATATGGGAAATGCAGACCGACACTGCCAGCGTGACCCTGAGAGCTGAGGGGTCTGACCCGGGGTCTCTGCCCCCTGCCAGCACCCTAGTGCCAGCCTGGGTGCCAGGGGCACACCCTCCCTGCCCTAGGACCAGCAGCTCCCTCCTCCAGGCTCTCGGTGGTGCTCCCCAGCCAGCCCTGCTGTGCTCTGACTGGGCACACCCTGCATCCCTTTGTACAGCAGCTTCACGGGGCTTTGGGCTCCCTCCAGCACTGTGTGGGAGGAGGGATTTTTTTTTTTTTTTCAAAAACACGAGAATTATTTTACAGTCAAATCTATTCAGTGCAATCTTGGTGAGGAAAAGGCTGAACCCTCCCCGCTTGCTCCTCTCCAAAATGTTTAATTTTGCCAGCAGAGGGGCAAGAGAAGCCCGTGCCAAAGCCAGGGCAGCGAGAGGAGAGCTGGGAGCAGCGACCTCACTCTGACACCGCCTGCTTGGCTCTCTGGAAATCCTATCCCTGTGTTACATAAGGATCTGGCCCTATCTGGAACGCCGGGGTCATTGCACTTCTCCGAGTGTGGTAAAATGCTCGGAGGTCCTCAGCAGGAAAGAAGGAGGGAGGTGCCAGCTCGGACCCTCCTCGGGATGGGGCGGTGGGCCCGGGGCAGGGCTGAGCCCTGCTGGAGCTGCCAGAGCAGTGCCACAATTCCAGCAAGGTGAGTACTGAGATTCCCAGTGCTCCCATCCCGGGACTCCTCCTGCCTTCGGGAGAGGCCTCCACCGAGCAGGTCCACTCTCAGACGGGACTTATGCAATAGTTTGGAGCCTCTCCATGTGACCCAGACTTGCTGGCGCTCTGCCATCGCTCTCCTCGCTGGCTCCAGCCAGGCACGGAGCGGCGGGATTAGAGAGAGAGCGGGCAGTCATTAACGGAGTGCCGGTCATTAACAGAGGGTGCCGGTCATTAACGGGGTGCCAGTCATTAACAGAGGGTGCCAGCCATTACCAGAGTGCATCACCCACCACACAGCGCCCTCCCAGTGACACACCTGTCCCATGAGTGAAGGGACGCTCGTGTCACCCACATGCACCCAGGGCACGGCTGCAGCTGCTTGTGTGCATGGGGATGGGGATACCTGGGGTTTGTATGTGGATTAAACGCTATTTGCACATGGATATACGTTATCTGCATGGGAATACACGTTATCAGAATGGGAACACACGTTATCAGAATGGGAATAGGCGTTGTCCCATTATCCACACGGGGATAGACGTTATCTGCATGGGGATAGATGTTATCTGCACATGGATAACACGTTATCTGCACGTTGATAACATTTTATCTGCACACACTACCTGCAGACAGGTCTGATGCCCACACTCCCTGTGTGCTGCCACCCTACAGCTATTCCATGCACAAATGCCATTTTTATACCTGGCCTCTCCGTGGCCTCCATGAAATGCTCCCTCTCTCTGTGGGGTTCAGCACAGCCAGGAGAGAGCCCAGACCCCCCGGGTCTGTGCACGGGCAGCTCTGCCTGTGCTCCAGCTGCTCCTCCCAGCACGGAGCAGCACCAGGGCTCTGCCAGGAAAGCACCCCGGGCTCTGGGAAAGGCGGGGAGCGCTCACACCTCGGAGGGAAGCAGACTCAGACCAAGACATCTCCAT
>JANPWX010000478.1:42477-104716 GCA_024734555.1 Trochalopteron elliotii | reverse complement strand
GGGCTGGCTCCTCTCTCCATCCTGGCAAGGCTGGCTCCTCTCCATCCCGGCCGGGCTCCTCCCGCAGCTCCTCTCCAGCAGTCCCGGTGCTTACACAACCCAGCCCCGCAGGGCGCCGAGCCCTGGGCTTGCATAAAGACAAACACCGAGCCCTGGGCTCGCATAAAGACAAACAGCTCCGTGTGCCAGCACCGGGCTGTGCTCACCTGTGTAACCACCCAGGCCCTCTCCAGGAGGGAGCAGCCCCGTGCTGGGAGTCCCAGCTGAGGCAGGAGTGTGGTTTATGTGGTTTGTGCCGTTCCAGCTCACAAGCAGCTGTCACAGCTCTCACACACCAAGTGTTGCACCCAAAGTTTGGCTTTTTGTCAGCCAGGCTGTAGGACAGGGCCATACCCCAATCACAGAATGGTTTGGGTGAGAAGGGACCTTAAAGCTCACCTCATTCCACCCCTGCCATGGTGGGGACACCTTCCACTATCCCAGGGTGCTCCAAGCCCTGTCCAGCCTGGCCTTGGACACTGCCAGGGATCCAGGGGCAGCCACAGCTGCTCTGGGCACCCTGTGCCAGGGCCTCCTCGCCCTCACAGTGACAAAGATGTGTCTGGGTATCAGGCTGGTCATGCCACAGGGAAGGGCACAGTCCCCCTACAGCCCCTGTCACCAGATGCCACATCTTGTGCACCAACAGTCTCAGGCTGGGGTTGGAGGGACAGGAGAACTCCACTGAACTTCCCAAGAAAAGCCTCTGAGGTGACTCCTGTTACCCACAGAGCTGTGAGAAGCACAGCCCAGGGCTCAGCAGCTCCTTCTGTCACTGTCACAGCACAGCCTCACCCAATGGCAATGGCCCAGTCCTGGCCAGGGGGATGGATCCACAGCATGGCCCAGCTCCTGCTCCAGCTGGGCTGAGCTGCTCCTGCCAGGCTGAATTAAAGAATAAGTGAGGTTGGAAGGGACACGAGGGGGTCTGTGGTCCCATCCCACACCAGAAGTGGGTTACCTTTGATGTTAGATCAGGAGCACACAGCTCAGCCTGTCCCCGAGAGTCACAGGAGTGGCTTGGAGGAAATGCAGGGAGCTCTGGAGTGAGACCCTAAAGCAGCAAAGCCAGTTTGGACCTCCCTGTCCTCCAGGAAACCAGAACCAGTCAGAGAAGTGACATCGTGGTGACACAGAGAAAGTGTTCACAGAAGTCACAGAATTCACAGAATCACAGGCTGGAAGAGACCTTCAGGATCATCGAGACCAACCCAGCCCCAACACCTCAACTAAACCCTGGCACTGAGTGCCACATCCAGTCTTTTTTTAAACACATCCAGGGATGGTGACTCCACCACCTCCCCGGGCAGACCATTCCAGTACCTTCCACAGCAGGACAAAGCATGGAGGGATTTGGTGACAGCCAAGGTGACAATGGGTGCAGGGCCATGGGGTCACCCCCAGGCAATGACCCCGGGGTCCCCTTGGTGCAGGGCCCATGATGGAGGCACCCACAGCCCCCAGGACAGGTCAGCCCATGGCAGGGGAGCCCTGCAGGGACAGGGAAGCCTCCTGTGGGATGAGGCCTTGCAGAACATTTCAGCTGTGGAATCCCTCCAGCCCTTACAGACCTGCAGATCCTGTCCAGGCTCTGGCTCCTTGGGAGCTCTGGGAGATCTGCTGGGCAGAGTTTTGGGGCCTTTTTCCCCTCCCTGTAGGTTCTTTACTCAGGGAAATGTGGCAGGACTGACAGGACTGAACTCATCCTTTGCACTTTCATTTTGGTCAAAGCCACTTCCCACCGAGGTCACAAATCCCACAGGAGGAGACCAGGACTTCACCTGCCAGTTCATCTCATTTGGGACCAACATTTAGGAGTGTTTGAGTTCATAAAGATTTGCAGGACTGCGCAGGAACAGATTCATTTTAAGTCATTTTTCCTTTTAAATTAAGCTACGATGTAAGAGTAGGAAACACAATATTGATAATGGATGATAAACAGAAGTGTGAAGCTGTGGATGTCCCATCCCTGGAAAGGTCCAAGGCCAGGCTGGACAGGGCTTGGAGCAATCTGGGACTGTGGAAGGTGTCCCTGGCCATGACAGGGGTGGGACTGGCTGAGCTTTAAGGTCCCTTCCCACCCAAACCATTCCATGATTCCATGAAAGATGCTGAGTAGTCAGACATGGAATATCCCAAACATTTCCCAGCCTGGGAGGATGCAGAAGGTGAGAGAGGAGCAGCAGTGGAGCAGCTGGATGGAAACCCTGCACTTCACACGTGCACTGATGTTGCTCCACTGGAGTTAGAACTAAAATATTCCAGCAGTCTCCCAGTGGAGACTCTCCCAATCCTTCAGTTGGCTTCAGGCTTTGTTGAAGGTCCTCACAGTAACCAAGATGAGAAAATTGCACACCTTGGATGGTGTCTCTTTGAACCTCCCCCAGTGCTGGCAAACAAGGCTGTCTCCAGGCTGGTGGTTCTCCACGTGTCTCTCTCTCCATCCTCCACAGGAGATCTGACCTGCTCACAGATTCCCAGGAAATGTTTGTAACTCCTCACCCTGCAAACATTTCCTACGGTGCTGGGGTCAAGCTCAGAAGAAGACTTCTCTGCCTTGTGTGTCTTCAGCACATCTGAGCTGACATCCCCCAGCCAATGTTTCTGCAAACGTGATGGGTTTGGTCCCAATTCTGTTTGTTTTAAGCTCATTTTGTGTTAACCCAAGACAGAGGCAGGACAGGACGTGACAAACACATCCTGCAGTGCTCCAAGCTCAGGAGGAATTAATTGCTGGAAACTTGGCAAGAAAAGTGGGGTTTGGAGCCGGGGGTTTCAGATAAGCTGGAGATAAGGGTTTGCATGGACCCATCCCTGGGTGCATCCTGCACTGAGGGCCCTCCATGGAGCTGCTCCTTGGGGAAGCAGAGCCCAAGCTGCCCCTGGACCAGGATTTCATGGAATGGTGAGAACAGCAGCTCCTCCCCAGCAGTCCCTGGGTGGCCTGGAGCCATGAGTTGATAAGAGAACCTCTCATGTTTCAGGTTGGAGGAACAGACACTGTTTATGTTGAGCAGCACCACCTTCCTCCCCTCGGGGCTCCTCTTCAGCCTCTCAGGCCCGGCTTATCGGGGCCTCCCGGTGCCAAACGCAACAGCTCAGCCCCCCCAGCCTTATCCGGGCCGGGCTGATTTGCAGGAGATGACAGCACCTTTCCCCTTCCACCCCGGGAGCAGCCGCGTGGGGAATGCGGCTGGAGCCGCCCCAAGAGGCGCCCGGGAGGTTTTTAGGATCTCGGGAGGTTTTTGGGATCTCGGGAGGAGGAGGGGAGCGGAGGGTGCTGCCCTGGGGCGAAGCAGGAGCAGCGGGAGGCTGAGGATGGAGCAACCGGAGCACTCAGCACGTTCCATATATGGAGAAACTTTGGGAACAACCTCCCGAGGACTGCGGGGAGCCTCACTGATGGAGGCATTTCGGAGCAGCTCGGGCCAGGCTGGTCCCAACTCGGGGAACATCCCGAGGCTGGGAATCACCTGGGTGTCCCTCTGTGCATCCCCTGGGTGGTGTTGGGGAGAGCAGAAGGGAACAAAGCCTCGCCAAACCCTCCCTGCCGTGCCCAGCCCTGCCCTGCACACCGGCCTGGCACCTCTGGGTGCTGCTAATGAGAATTAAGACAGAGCAGAATGAGAACCAGAGCTCTGCCGGGGCCGGGCCGCCTCCAGCACCGGGATATCGGCCGGGATTGCAGCAGGAACACAAACGCCCCCTGAGGTTCGCATCTTGACCACAAACAAGCCCCCCAAAACGGGCCTCAGTGTGAAATTTTACGTTTCGCTGCAGAGGGTACCTGCCCCCAGCACAGCTTCACACTTTTCCCTCCCGGTTGGTTCTTGCCCTCTGGAAGATGTTTGCCAAGGTTATTTTATAAACTGCTTTCTATTTATAGGCCAGCTCCTTCAGCTCTAATGAGATAATCTTCTGGCACCTCACCATCACTAATATTTACTTTGATGTTTAAAATAACATCTTCTGAGGGATTGATTTAAAACAAAAAAAAAATAAAAAAAAACACTTTAAAAACATAATCAAAGCAAAGAAAGGAAGGAGCAGAGCAGTGGGGCCGAGCTCCTGGGGATGCACACGGAGTCAGTGACACTGCAACTTTTTCAGGGCAGACTCTTTACAATCCTCTGAGCACATCAGGAGGGAGAGAGGCATTGGCAGCTCCTGAAGATGGAGAGAGAGACAGGGGAAGAGGGAGAGGGAGCGCGGGCTGTGTTTATTCTCAGGAATGAAGGCAGCGAGGAACGTTTCATTCTGCAGCAGGGCTCGGAGCTGCTGCTCTCTGTAATTGAGAGCTTCGCCCCGGGCAGCTCAGCAGAGGAGGTTTGGGGTTTAGAGCGGCCAACTTTCGATCCCGGGGTTAATACAATTAAAAAAGTGCGGCCGAGAGGGGCTGGGGGAGGCAGGGGAGGCAGCGCACGAGATCCCGGCTCCTGCTGCCCTGCAGCCACTTTGAAACACAAGCCTGCGTTTTTATGGAAACTCTGAATGTTGGAGAAGGGTGAACATGGTTTTCATTCTCATAAATGTTTTTCCAGCATTCAAGGCTCTCCGGGCTCATTCCTTCTCCAGGGAGACGGTTCTGATTTCAAAGAACATTCGCGTTCCCTCCACCCCAGACCACCCCACTCCAACCTCAAAGAGTCTGCTCTGGAAAAATTATTTTAAAGAGCGTTTTACCTTTTCGAGTGTTTTCCCTTCTTTCTTCTTTTTTTTTCTTTCCCCTTTTAATTCCTTCAGCTTCTCTCTTTTTTTTTTTTTCCTCTTCTTTTTCCCAGCAGCAGCCAAAAGCTCCTCTCTCCCCCTCAGCCCTGCGCGTGTCAGAAAGTTTCCAGGCTTCTAACCCGAGAGTTTGTGTCGCCTTCCTTAAGAACCTTCTTCTGTCAGACCCAGGCAGAGCTGGAGGCTTTGCTAAAAAGTCTCCTTTCAGGAAGTGAGCAGTAATAAGAGAGCGGCTCGGAGGCAGCACATGGATAGGGGCTGCTCAAGAAAAAAAAAAAAAAAAAAAAAAAGAAAGAAGGAGAAAGAAAAAAAAAAAAAAGCCCAACAACTTTGCTCAGGAATTTTGCCAGGATTATCCAAAAGAAAAAAAAAAAAAAAAAAAAAAGAAAAAAAAAAAAAAGAAAAATCCCCAAACCCACAAGACTGGAAAAGTCCCACCCTGACTGCTGACATCAGTGCAGAAGGCAGGTCTTGGCTGAAACAGTATAAAACTAATCAGCCTTTCTGTGGAGGAGCAGGGACGGAGCTCGGGGCAGCCCTGGAGGCGATGCCGGCGGCTCCCCTGCGGATAAAACATCCCAGGGAAAGCCAGAAAGGAAAGAGGCCGTGCTGATAGTGGCACACAAAGCAGATAAAGCAACCCTGCTTTGGTTTTGGTTTGTTTTTCTTCCCCCCAACAACAAACAACACCCCCATCCTTCATTTTAACCGGAGATTTCCAAATGCTTTTAAAAACCCAGGGAGTGTGTGAGGAAATGGCCTGAAAGGCTCCACAGCAGTGGCAGGGACTGGCTTTGGATGGGAAAAAAGCCCTCAAGAATTCGGCAGTATTTTCAGAAGTCCCTTCCCTCTGCAGTTACATCATTCAGCCCCGCTGGCTCCGGTGATTCCGGCATTCTCCCATCCTGCTGCCACCGTGGAGTGTCCCACCGAGCACAATCCACCTCCAAAGTAAAGAATAAACACTGGAAATAATCAAATGCTGCTTGTTTCCAAACAGCCCCCTCACAGGACACCTCAAGCAATCAGCAACAATAAAATGCAGGAGCTCATTTCCTCCGTTCTGCTGAAGGCGGCTCTGGGATTTCCAAGCTGAGTTTGTGAGTCTTGGTGGAGAGAGAATTACCTGGCAGTGCTGCAAAGGCTGGAAAAGTGAGCCTGTCCCAGCTGCCCTGCTTTTCCCTGGGAACAGAGAGGGGCCCTGGGGAAGGACACAGGGAAAGGATGGAAGCAGCAGGGTGAGGATGGACCCCCGGGCTGAGCCCTCTGTGGGGACAGAGCAGCCCCCAAACCAGCCTGGCGGTGCCTTTTCTTCCAGGAGGATTTGAGTGGAGAGTTTAGGGGTGAAAAGCTGCCGACGGGGAGATGTAACATATAAAAATATATGTTTAATATATATTTAATATATATATATACACATACATATATATTTCATATATTCATATATATTTTAATATATTTCATCTATATGAATATATATATGAAACATATATTTTTATTTATGCTTCATATATAACATAGAAAAATATATATTTCATACACGCACATAATTCATATATATGTGGATTTAACATATGGCTGTAACATTTATATACATTTATATAAATGTTATATGGATGTAATATTTATATATGTTATATATGTTTCATATATAACATATATAAAATATATGTTTCATACATATATATTACATATATTTATGTTTATGTATACATGTATATATGCATATATATGTGTGTATATATGTATACATGTATATATATTATATATACCTATATTTTACATACATACATATGTAAAAATATATATATTTAATATATATATATGTGTGTTTGTTTTTAATATATATATATATTTCATATATATTAAAGCAAACTCCACAACGCTGAGAGGCCAGGAGGGGATTGCAGGGGGGAGAGCAGGACAGGATCTGCATCCCTGCGCTGTTGTGGGTGCCAAGGGCTGAGGACAGCCCCGTGTCCTGCCCTGACCCCTGCAGGCACAGCCGGTGCCAAAGCCCCGGAGCTCCTGGCCCCGGTCCCTGGTGCCACCCAGGCTGCCCCGGCCCCAGCCCGAGGCCACCAGACCGTGAGATGGGGATGGAGGAAGAAAAAAAACCCCTCAAAGGCCTGGCTAGCCCCGTGTCCTGATGGGATGCTGGCCTAAAAATGAAAGGGGTGAAGGAAAAAGCAGGAATCTGTGTTGCTTTTTGTGCTGGATTCCCCCTAAATCCTCTGCTCTCAGCAAAGCAGGATGGACCTGACCTGGAGCTGTACCAGCTGTAATTTATATTCTGCCATGAATTTGTTAAAACCCTTTTTGGAGCACCCTGAACTCCCCTCCTGGGATGGAGCAGCAGCAGGAGATGCCCAGGAGGAACCTCCTGAGTCCCCCAGCATTTTGTGCTGCCTGGAAGATTTGCTCATCCAAATAGCCCAGAAAAAACAGGGAAAACATCCTCTGCTCCCAGGAGGAGCTGGCTGAGGGTGGGAGATCACAGCCCCCAGCTCCACTGCAGCCACTCTCTCTGTCCAGACTGGAAAGGGCTGGCTCTGCACTGGAAAACTGAGTTCAAAGGGACTGGGATTGATTGCTGGGCTGGATTTTGGGCCAGTTCCCTGGCTGGGTGGACAGAGTGGTTTCCTTCCTCCCCAGGCCACGCTGGCCATTGTCTGAGCCCCCAGAGCACACCCAGAAAAGAGCAACTGAACAAAATATTTGGGGTTTAATTGAATGGTGCTGCTGGTGGCCAAGGAAAAACTAATTGCTGCAAGCGTGGCCTGGTGCCATTCCAGGGGTGTTCTGTCTGCTGGGGCTTGTCTCAAACACACTCTGTGTGGAATGAACAGAAACAGAGGGGCAGATTTCCTTCCCCAGAGAGTGGCTCTGTTTTGCCAGACCCTTTGGAAAACTTGTTTTTCCCTGATTTGCAGGGTTTCCAGTCCCCTCTGGGCAGTAAATACAGAGTCAGAGACTCCTGACTTACAAAGCAAATTCCTCCAGCCCTACACCCTAGCCCAGCACTGCCCTGAGGACCCTCAGATTTGTACCAGACCAGCTCCAAAAATGGGCTTTACTCCAGTCCTGGCCTGTGTCTGAGGAGGGGATGGAGGTGCACAACTCTCACAAGCCAAGACCTCCATCACCTGCACAAATCCTGGAAACAGGGAATGATAAAACAACCAGAGGCTCACAGCAAAGAGGAGGAGGTGATAAATAGCCTAAAGGATAGAAATTCACAGTCCCTGATGTTGCTGGAAAGTTCATTTTTCACATTAGTTTGATATCAGAAACAGCCTGAAAATCTGCCTGAAAAAAATGGTTCCACAGGCAACCAACAAGCCCCACATTTCATCTCCAAAAATCACCCAGCTGCTTCCCCTCCCCAGGGTGAGGAGATGAGGCTGAATTTCCAGCAGATATTTGAAATCCTCGCTGAATTTCCAGCAGATATTTGAAATCCTCGCTGTCCGGGGGGATGGAGAGGAGCGCGCCGGGAGCAGCCCGGTGACACTGCACCCTCCTGTGGCTGCACGGAGCGTGCCGGGGCCCGCCGGGATGCTGGGAACGACCGTGGGAGCAGGGAAACCCCTCGGGATGATGGAAACAACATGGAAACCCCTTGGGATGATCGACTGAAACCCCTCGGGATGATGGAAACCCCGTTGGGATGATGGACTGAACCCCTTTGTGACCATGGAAACCCCTCGGGATGATGGAAACAACCTGGAAACCCCTCGGGGTGATGGAAACAACAGCAGGACCATGGAAAACCCCTTGGGATGATGGAGACCCCATTGGGATGATGGAAACCCTGCTGGGATGATGGACTGAACCCCCTTGGGATGATGGAAACTTTGCTGGAATGATGGACTGAACCACCCTGGGATGACGGAAACCTTGCCAAGATGATGGAGACCCCACTGGGATGCTGGAAACCCCATCAGGACGATAGACTGAACCCCCTTGAGATGATGGAAACCCCGTTGGGATGATGGACTGAACCCCCTTGGGACCATGGAAACACCTTGGGATGCTGGAAACCCTGCTGAGATGATGGACTGAAATCCCTCAGGATGATGGACTAGACCACACCAGGATTCTGCAAACAACAGCGAGACCATGGACTGAACCCTGTTGGGATGAGGGACTGAACCACCCTGGGATGATGAAAACCCCTTTGGGATGATGGAAATCCCCTCGGGATGATGGAAACCCTGTTGGGATGATGGACTGAAACACCTCGGGATGATGGAAACTCCCCTGGGATAATGGAAACCCCACTGGGATGCTGGAAACCCCATCAGGATGATAGACTAAATTCCCTTGGGATGATGGAAACCCCATTGAGATGCTGGAAAACCCCTGGGATGCTGCAAACTCTGCCAGGATAATGGAAACCCTTTGGGATGATGGACTGAACCACCCTGGGATGATGGAAACCTTGCCAAGATGATGGAGACCCCACTGGGATGCTGGAAACCCCATCAGGATGATAGACTGAACCCCCTTGGGATGATGGAAACCCCTGAGAAAATGGAAACTCTTCTGGGATAATGGAAACCCCACCAGAATGATGGACTGAAACCCCTCAGGATGATGGAAACCCCATTGGGATGATGGAAATGCCCTTGGGATGATGGAAACCTCACCGGGATGATGGAAACCCTGTTGGGATGATGGACTGAAACATCTCGGGACGCTGGAAACCCCCTGGGATGATGGAAACCCCTTCAGGATGATGGACTGAATCCCCTTTGGATGATGGAACCCCTTGGGATGATGGCCTGAACCCCAGGGAAGCACAAGGACCAACACTTCCAGGCTGATTTGACACTTCCCTGTGGTGCTGGATGATGCCCAGTGCATCCAACCTGCACCACACCAAGGCCAGGGCTCGTCTGGAGGCTTGAAAAGGCTGCAGGCTCTGTCCTGGTTGCCATTAGGACACACAGGGAATGCTGCTGAGGCCTGACAGGGTAATTTTGTGTAAGCATTTTGTACATAAAATGAAATATTCTCCCTGCCTTGCTATGTCTGAACTGCAGGGCCTGGGCAGAGTTCCCAGCCCTGGCTCTACATCACAGCCTGGCCCCAAGTCCATGTTGGGACAAGCTCCTTGGCCACAGACTCACCCTTTTTATGGCTGTTCAGCACCCAACACAACAAAGCTCCATTCAGCCCTTCAGCTACTGCAGCAATAAACAAAGTGCTGGGCTTCGTTTGGAGCCCAGAGGCTGCAGGTTGAGAACCTGAAACAAGCTGGAAACAAATGCATTTGTTTATCCACTGGGGCACAGACTTGTAAACTAATTGCCCAACAGTAAAGCTGGGCTTAATTAGTCCCAGGTGTTAAATAAAATAGGGTTGGTGTTTCCCAAAAGTGTAACTCTGGTTTGAAGGAGCCACAGGCTTTGAGAACAGAGCCATCAAGAAGTGATTATTGAGATCCTTGTGGCTGATCCCAGAATTTTGTGGGGATTTTGGGGCAAAGGACAAATATTCAGGTGGGTTTTGCTAAGGACAGTGCAGGGGGGTGTGTTGGGGTGCTGCATTTTCACCTCAGGGTCTCACTTTGTCCATGGAAAAAGCTTTGTCATGGATTTCTGGGTAAACGTCATGAAGAGCTCCATGTGAAGACATAAACAAAGGGCTCCTGGGGGGAAATTCAACATTCCACGGGGCTGAGGGATGCTCAGGGATACCTTGTACTCTGCCAATCCAACCTATTTCCAAATTTTGTAATTCCAATCAGTCCTGAACATCATTAAGTTCATCATTCTTAATCAGGGCCTTAGTCCCAACTCCTGCAGTAACAGTTTTCTACCAGCAAAAGTCAGAAATATTGGGATTGCCCATCCACCTCCTTGGGACAGCTCTTTGCATTCAGCAGGAATCAGTCATGGATGGGGCTTGGAGCATCCTGATCCAGAGGGAGGAGTCCCTGCCCGTGGGAGGGGATTGGAACAGGATGGAAATTCAAGGTTCCTTTCCAAGCCAAAGCATTCCATGATTCTGTGGTGCCACAGCCTTTCTCCAAGGCTGGCCCTTGTCCCTGTACCCAACAATTCCAGTGTTGGTGGCAGAGAGATGGGGATGAAACACGGAGGTTTTTCCTCCTGGAAAGGGAGACCTGGCCCCGAGGAGCAGCTGGAAATCCTGCAAAACATAAACATCCTTTGGTGGGGCTGGAGCTGGATGGTGCCCAGCTCAGCTGACAGTGGTGACACTGGAGGTGGAAGGTCCCCAGGTCAGATGACAATGGTGGCACAGGAGACAGAAGGTCCCCAGCTCAGCTGACAGTGGTGTCACTGGAGACAGAAGGTCCCCAGGTCAGGTGACAACATTCTGGCCACTCTGGCACCACAAAGAGCTGATGACTGATCAGAACCAGGGAGGAGAACCAGGCCATGAGAGGCTTCTTGGGCTCCGGAGCTGCTCTGGCCCATCACAAACCACAGCTCCCAAGCAGCCCCCAACAAAGGGCTTTTCTCAGTAGCTGCTGGCTTGGATGTGGAAAATCCAAAGAAATTCAGTTTTTCTTCCTCCTCTGTGACTTCCAAGGGGCCCAGCCTGGCATGACAACAGCTCTGACAGGAGGGGCAGCCAGGGGGATTGGGTTCTGCTTCCAGGGAGCAGGGACAGGATGGAGGAAATGGCCTCCAGCTGCTCCAGGAGGAATTTGGAGGACATCAGCAGGAATTTCTCCTTGGAAAGGGCTGGCAGGCCTTGGCAGGGGCTGCCCAGGGAGGTTTGGAGTCCCCATCCCTGGAGGTGCCCAAGGAAGGCCTGGATGTGGCACTCAGAGCTCTGGGCTGGGGACAAGGTGGGGATGGGGCAGAGCTCGGCCTCAATGACCCCAGAGGGCTTTTCCAGCCCAGCTGATTCCGTGATCCTGTGGCAAAGACACTCCTGCACAGAGATCCCCTTTCCCACCAAGATCTGCTCAGTGGGAACTGTTCAAGGAGAGAACTTTGCTCCCCAAGCAATGTCTTCCCCTAAAACATTAATTTCAGTAACTACAACTCCTCACCACCTCCCTCTGACCTGCTCTCCTCCACAGCAGACCCCTGCCCTGGCATGGAGAAGATCTCAGAGCTCTTACACCCTTCAGAGCTACACAGCTTTTGTTTGCTCTCCTTTCCTCTCCTTTCCTGCGCAACAAGGAAATGGGCTCACATTTCAGAGAAACCCGGCGAGCGGTGGTTTGCAGATGCCAGAGCTCTCACTGGATGCTGCAGCCTCTTCTTTCCCAAAAACGAACCAACCCTCACTCAGCAGAGATTATTTTCCCTCCTTTTTCCCTTCCTGCTTCCCAGCTGCTGTAGGGAAGCCCCCAAAGGCGCCGTGCTCCTCGGCAGAGCAGGTAAGAGGCACTTTTTGTTCGCTGGTGCTGTCTTGGGTGGCGGGTGCATCATGGCTGCTTTGTTCTCCCTGGTGCCTTTCTGCAGCACCAGGGACTTCAGAGGGAGGATCCTGTGAGATGTTGGTGTTAAGGTTCCAGATTTACTCCTCGTGCAACCTTTGTTTTCCTACTGATGTCTCCATTGGGAAAAAAAAAACCAGGGTTGAGTTGGGGGCCTTACGTTCTCTTTGAAGCTGAGGGGGTTCAGACAGGTCAGAGGACGATGAGAGGATGGCTTGTGGTCCAACACTCCTGGCCAGCCATTCCCCTCCCTTTGCCTCTGGATGTGGCATCAAAACTCTGGAAGTTTCTGCTTAAATTTCCTGCGAGCCCCAGTGGCAATGTGGGAAGGTTTAGGATTTCAGTCGGAGGGTTTGGGATCTCAGTGGGAAGGTTTGGGATCTCAGTGGCTCTGTGGGAAGGTTTAGGATACCTGACACCTGCTAGATAATGCTCCAAAGAGTCCAGAAGAACTTCAGAGATGTGCTGCTGGCCATCATAACAAAAAACCAGACTGAAATCCGGAGGCAAACTCCCTTTTATTCCCTTGGATTTCTCTGTCACCTCCTCTGTTACTACTCTGTGAGAACAGGCACAGTTCCAAGTGCCATCAATCCAAACAGTCTGAGGTGTTAGGGAATAACCTGGGATGAAGGAAACTTGTGTTTGAACTTCAGAAAACCTTTGCTATCTATTAGACTTGGAATAAACCCCACAGGGACACCAGGGAAAGCCATCCCAGGGAAGATCTGGAGAAGGGACCAGGCTCCTTGCTGGCAGAGGATGAACAAATGGATCTGTAGGGCTGTGCTTCCTGATTTATTTATGATTCTGCTGGTTTCAATCCCTCATCCTCCTTTTTCCTCTTGGAAAGAGGGGCCCAATTCTCTGAAAAGTTTGCTGATGCTGCTGGAAATAGGAATTCCTAAAGAATCAAGGGTGATGCCACGGCAGGATTTAGAATTTGCACATATTAATATCCAACTTTAAAAGTTAATTCCCACTAAGGTGTTAGGAAAGAGGCTTTCAGATATGTCAGATGACCAGGACAATCCATAGTCTCTCTGTAAAGCACCCAGCTCCATGGAAAGCAGAAATGCTGGGAATGCCCAGGCTCCATCCATGATCTAATCCCACTCAACTAGGCACAGAAAACTTGGCTTGAGCAGCAAAGGTCAGGAAGGACAAAGGTGTCAGTTAAGCCGAGCTTTTCCTCACACAAACCCCAAACAGGTGGGACTGGAGGCACAAAAGTAGAGAGGCTGAAGGCAAAGGGTGCCACTGAAAGGATTTTTTTCACCTCTGTCAACATTTGGGGTTGAGTTGGGTAACGTGGCTGGGAAGAGAAAGGAGCAGGGAGCAGCTGCTTGTGGGGCAAAGCAGGAAGTTCTGGGGGGTTGTAAATACTCAGAAGTACAAGTAATTGTTATCAGGTGATTTAAAGGCTCACAAGTTTTGTTTAGTGCTTGATTTCCTGGGAATCTCTGTGGACTCATAGGGAGAAACAGGTGGTAACAGCACATGGATGGGTTGGGAATTAAAGCCATGGAATCCCAGAATGGTTTGGGTTGGGAGGGACCTTAAAACCCATCCAGTCCCACCCCCTGCAATGGGCAGGGACACCTTCCACTGTCCCAGGCTGCTCCAAGCCCTGTCCAGCCTGGCCTTGGGCACTGCCAGGGATCCAGGGGCAGCCACAGCTGCTCTGGGCACCCTGTGCCAGGGCCTCCCCACCCTCACAGGGAACAATTCCTGCCCAATATCCCATCCAGCCCTGCCCTGTGGCAGTGGAAGCCATTCCCTGTGTCCTGTCCCTCCATCCCTTGTCCCCAGTCCCTCTCCAGCTCTCCTGGAGCCCCTTTAGGCCCTGCCAGGGGCTCTGAGCTCTCCCTGGAGCCTTCTCCTCTCCAGGTGAACACCCCCAATGTTTAATGTCTGGATAATATAATACAAGCTGTAAGTAAATACACCTAAATATAGACATAGATACAATGAATACATTAATATTTAATACAATGAAGTATAAGAATAGAATAGAATAGAGTATTTAATATAATTAAATATAAGCCCGAAGCATAACCTTTGCTTATTCCTTAGTACAGGAATGTGCATTTTTAAACACAGCTTTGGCCCCTAAATGTGCTGATTTAGCTTTAATATCTCAGAGGGACCAGGAAAGGCTCTGCTGGGTGTGGAATTAAATGGGAACAGCAGAGAGAGCCCAGGACATGGGACAGATCTCAGGGGAGCATGGGACCATGGGGCAGCTTCCACAAACTCCACACAGAGCCAGGAATCAAATTCCAGCCTCAGTGAGGGAGGCAGCAAAGATAAAACACGAACCAATCTGAAATAACTCCATCTCCCCACATCCCACCCCAATCATTGGAACAAACCCCCTTTGCTGCTGGAATTAAAAATAAACAAAATGCCCAGGGCAGATCTGATCCTTCATTTCTACCTCAGAAAATCTTGGCTCAGCTTTATACTTAGAAAATAGAGATCCCAAGCTGCCTGTAAGTGGAGCATTTCCACACTCAGGGAATGTGGGAACAAATTCCCAGTGTCCCTCACATGCAGGGACGTCCTGACCCCTCAGAGCTGAGGATTTCTTACAGGAGCAGAGCTGGTGTCCAGCCCTTTCACTTCCCAGTTGTCTTCATGTTCCTCCTCAGAAATTCAAATTCCTCTTCAGAATTTCCTCTTAAGGAATTTCCTCTGGCCACGCTGTAATCCTGGCCAGTTCAATCTCTGTTTAATCCCCACAACTCAGACCAATAAAGGAATGGTCTCTGTCTGCTTTGAAATAATCTTCCAGCAATGCTGAGGCAAAGTTTGAGCTCCCAGTCCCATGGAGACCGTTCCAGAGCATCACCCACCACCAGGACATTTCACACCTGGGGTTTTGGGCCCTCAGCTGGATCCTGCAGGATTCCTTTCCTTGCTGCAGTTCAGATTTCAGCCTTACGTTCATCTTTCCTCTTTTAAAACTCCAACCAGAGCTTCTGATGCCCAATAAACTTTCCTGCTCTCAAACTTTCTCCTTTAACTTTCCACTTTCTGACCTTCCAGCCAGGAGATTCCAGTGCAGGATCCATCAGTCCAGGTTTCCATTGCTCTGGCTCTTCTCCACAGAGCTGGGAAGGTGTTTCCTGGGATGTCAAACATTCCCTGAGCAATCCAGGAGCCATCCCCTGCTTCCCTGGGAGCAGCAAACACCACAGGGGAGATGTGGGGACCTCCATTCCCATCAGGAATTGAGGACATTTCCAGCAGATCCTGGGGAAGCAGGACTTCAAACTGCTCCTGACCACTGGGGTTGCCCATCCCAGCATCTCCCAGTTTAAGCCAAGCTTAGCCAAGCCCTGCTTTGATCAGAACTAAAGCCTCCCCAGCCACTCTTTGGCTTCCAGCAGGACCCAGGAGTCCCCCAGTGACAGAATCCCTTCAGCAGGGACAGATGCACATAAAGGCCATGGGATGGGTGCTAAAGGAGGTGGAACTTTATGCAGGACTTGTCACCTGAACCTTGGGAGATACACACAGTTCTTTTTATTCTTTTATTTTATTCTCTTTATTCTTTTTATTCTCAATGAGCCCAAAGCACATGGGAAAGCAACCACTTCACCTCCTGGGTGCCCATGAGGGGCTGAGACAGCACAAGATTCCTGCAGGGAGGTCAGAACTCAAACAGATTTAGGGCTCTGGCACAAGAAATGGGGTAAAAGGTTTCAGGTAATGCCACATTTTTCTGAATATCCCACAGGATTTTTAAGCAGCACAAGAAGTGCAGTTCTGAGCCTTGCTGGCCATAGCACAGGATGTGTAGGGATGATTATTCCTTCAAGGCCCACCCTAGATCCCACATTCCCAGAGCTGGGATGTGCTTCCTGGGGGCAGAACAAGAGTGTTACTTGGAGAACTCCAGCCCATTTGTGCCTCCCTTGGAACCCTCACCTTCAGGGCAGGGATCACCAATGTCACCCCCAAACACAGAACTGATGTGGGCCCTGGGGGCAGAGCACCAGCAGCACCTTTTCAAGGAGCAAAGCTCACCCTGGGCACAACCTGGGGCTGGGAAGGGACAGGGAACAGGGAAAAGCTTTTGGGAGAATCTCCCCAGGTGTTGCAGGTGGGACCAATGAGCTCACAAAGCAGACAGGAGCCACTTCAAATACATCCATGGGGATGGCTGGAGCTGTGTCAGGGCTTGGGATGGAGCTCAGGGAAAGGTTCTTCCCCCCGAGGCTGCTGGGGTGCTGCCCAGGCTCCCCAGGGAATGGTCCCAGCCCCAAGGCTGCCAGAGCTGCAGGAGCTCTCAGGGATGCTCAGGGTGGGATTGTTGGGGTGTCTGTGCAGGATTGATGATCCTTGTGGGTCCCTTCCAGTTCAGGATATTCTGGGATGCTCAGAACATCCTCTGTTACAAGAGTTAAATCCCAAAGCAGAGCCTTGAGCCTCCCAGTTCATCCCCCTGGAGCTTTGGGAAGGGCTTGGTGTGGATGGGGTGGAGGAAATGGGACACTCTGGATTCTGCCCAGGGCTGGGTTGGGCAGCACTGGAGGAGCAAAACTGCAAAGCAAAAATTACTCAGCAGCAAAAGCACCATCCTCTGGGGTTGTTTTATCCACCAACTACACCAGGAGTACTCCAGCACCTGCAGAAAATAAGTGAAGTCTCAAACCTTCTTTTATGATGATTTCACCCAAACCCAGTCACTCTCTGCCAGCACTTCAGGGATGTTTCTGCCTGTCAGGAATTAACTGGACAAGAAACACAGACAGAAACAGAGCTGGAAGAGACCCCAGCCCCAGCATCTCTCAGTGACTGACTCCAACCCTGAGCTCAGATCTCACACAAAATCCTTGTGCCCCCAAGGTGCCCAACACAGCCACGTTTTGCCCAGGTTCTCTCTTATTCTGGTCAAAACCCCCAGGGGCTGAATGTTTTAAACCTTTAAAATCTCTCACTAAACCAACTGATTTGTGCCTCTGAAAAGCTTCAAAACAATCCCCCAGCCAGGGCCTCTGAAGTGACTCAGGTGTGACAGACTGGGCCAGGGAAGAACAGATTATTCAGGTTTTTGGCTCTCCTGCTCTCCATGTCACCAGAAAACTCCCAGAGTTGGTCTCTGAATCAGAGTGAACCCTTATAACTCGATTTTGGAAAGATGCAGTCAGCACTGAGCACCCTGAAGCAGATCACACCCGAATCTGTCGTTGAGATCTGCAGGGCAAGTGGAAAGTGCTGGTTTTTTTCAGTGAAAATCACAATTTTTTTTCCTGTCAGATGTTTGTGCAGATCCAGCAGATTATTTGTGAACACATCCATGTATGGTTTGCCCCTCAGTTTTTATCTGGGGTTCTGATGTTTCACACACAGAGCTCCAGAGGCAGAGGTGGGAGCACCCCACAGAAATAAAATATCACAATCAGAGCTTTGTTTAGTTAATGCAGCCCTAGGGAGGAGTGTGACACTGAGCAATGCCCATAAACCAGAGCGAAAGCATCTCCCAATTTCTGTATCAGATGTTCAAGGCCCTGTTGTCGTCGTCACCTCCAGGACAGAGGGTTTGGATGGAAATTCCTACCAGAGCCAAACTGGGCAGGCTGGGCACAGCCTCCAGAGCTGTGGCTGAGCTGGGAAAGCACCCAGCAAATCCTGCCCCAAGGAACAGCATTTGGCTGTGGAGGCAGACAGGAGTCTGGAGAAAAACCCCACAGGCACAGCAGGACAGGGTGAGGGGTGCAGAACGTTCAGGGGTGTTCAGGGCTGTCTGCACCTCCCCAAAATCCCCTCACAAACAGCTCCAGGCCCTTCTGGGAGCTCAGCTGGGCCCAAGCAGGGCAGGACAGGCATTCCCTGGGATGTGCAGGGATTTCCACCCTGGCTCTGCTGGGAGTGCTGAATAAAAGCTGCTGGCCCCATGGAATGGCTGTGGGGGAAATAAGAACTCAGCTCTCAGTGCCCCAAAATACAGCCAGGAACATCCTCACAGCTGAGAGAGGCCTCCAGCACCAATCCCTGGGGAGGGCAGAGCACCTCCTGAACCAGAGAACCTGAGGCTCCCTTGGAGAAATGTCCCTTTAATGGGGACAAGTCCCTTTGTGTTAGGAGGAGAAGGAGCTGCCTCCTCCCAGAGTTCTTTGGTTGTTATTCAAACAAACCCAGTTATTCAAACCTACCCCAGTTCTGCTCTCCCAGCTGGCCCATTGGCCTCCCTGCCCCTTTCTCCCTTCCCCTGGAGTGTTCTCCCTTCCCCTGGAGTGTTCTCCCTTCCCCTGGAGTGTTCTCCCTTCCCCTGGAATGTTCTCCCTTCCCCTGGAGTGTTCTCCCTTCCCCTGGAATGTTCTCCCTTCCCATGGAATGTTCTCCCTTCCCCTGGAGTGTTCTCCCTTCCCCTGGAGTGTTCTCCCTTCCCCTGGAGTGTTCTCCCTTCCCCTGGAATATTCTCCCTTCCCCTGGAGTGTTCTCCCCTCCCCTGGAGTGTTCTCCCTTCCCCTGGAGTGTTCTCCCCTCCCCTGGAGTGTTCTCCCCTCCCCTGGAATATTCTCCCTTCCCCTGGAGTGTTCTCCCTTCCCCGAGGCCCCACTGGCCCTGGTTTGGTGCAAAGGGGTAAATGTGAGCTGAGGGGATTAATGGGGTGTAACACTGCAAATTTAACCCAGTGGGGTTCAAGGGAAGGGAGAACATTCTGCCATGGGTGCATATATGGTGACAGGGTGACATGAACTTAGCAAACCAATAGAACAAGGAAACCTAAGAAATATTAACGTGTGGCTGCAAAGGCCCATGAGAGGAAAGCTTTCCTTGCCATGATTTAAAGGGTATTTCTCCCCATTTGCTTCAGTCCCCCCAGGGTTGTGGCACTACTACCTTGAGGATAAACCCCTGGGCCTCCACAAATCCCTGTTCCTTTGACCACAGTGAAATTTGTGTCCATTTGGGCTGTTGTTGTCCCTCAGGTCCAGCTGAGGGGGGAGCAGAACACGAGGGCTCCAAATGTTTTCTGTGGGGCATCACTGACTCTCTTCTGCTCTCTCCAGTGTCCCTTCCAAGAGGGAAATGCTGAGTTTTCCTTGCTGTGGGATGTTCAGCTGCAGGATCACCTCAGAGATATTTTTCCTGGGTGGAAAAGTGAAGGGAGAGGTGAATAGTGCCCATGTGAGAACAGCCTGAGCACGGGCAGTTATTGATTAATGAAACCTCCCCTTGAGAGCACAGCAAGGACAAACACCAGGAACTCACCAGACCATGGAGAATGAGTTGTTTTTTCACCTCAGCCCTGATCACTGAGTTATAAAAATGTGCCAGAGAATATTTACCTGCTGTGCACGGGGAGGGTTTCACTCTCCTTTCACACAAAAACACCACCAAAAAATGTCACCAGCATGAGCAAAATCCTTCTGTGTTCAGTGTTTTTCAGTTTTTTACAAACGTCTGACAGAACTGGAAATCACATTGGCCCTGAAAGAAAGTAGGATTTTCCCTAATGGAACTCAGGATTGCAGGAATTAGATATGGGAAAGTCCTGTGAGCTCATCCTGGGTGCTTCCTGCCTGGGGAGGATTGTTCCCATTCCCTGATCCGGTGCTGAGTGCCTGGCAATGGGACTTCCACTCTCCCCTTGCTCCACATCCTGATGAATCTTCTTGCTTGGAAATGTTTCTTGATACCCAGACTTCCTTTCCACTGATTAATTTCTTCTGCCTTATCCCTGTTTCCTTTTATCAGCACATCCAAACCAGTTTTCCCTCTCTGAGAGAAACTTGTGCTCCTCAGATGCTTCTCCTTTGCTCTCAGATGTTCCCTTATCACCCTTGGCCAACAATTAATGTTTGTCTCCATCCCCCAGGGCTGAGCCCATCAATCAGCCCAGCCAGGCCCTTCATCTCTTTCTCTGCTCTTTCCTGAACTTGTCACATTTCCAACGCTTTGAGGCTCAAACCACCCCCCAAAATAACTCATTTCAACCTCACCCAACGTGCTGGGATCATGGGACTGAGCCCCAGGGGTGGTATTTATTTTATTCTTTAATTTCTAAACCGCAGGGAATGTTTAAGTCTGGTCTGTGTAGCCTGAACTCCTCATGGTGTGTCTGAGGAGCAGAGAGAGCACCCAGGGCTCCTCCAGCTCTTCCCCACCTGGCAGCAGCTTTCACCCTCTGTGCCCAGAGGAATGTTCTGACTATAAAGATGAACCCAACACTTTCATTTTGTGGTGCCAGGAGCTGCTGGTGGCCCCTTCACCTGAGCTTTCAAAGGCTGAGCAAAGCTGTGACTCACAGAGAGCAGAGCCCCTGGCAGTGCAAGCACAGAGAATTGGCTTTGGTGTCTCAGCCAACTCCAGAGCTGCAGATTTGTGTATTTCTGTATTTCTAACCTGCCCAAAGCCCCTCCAGCAGGGCTGCAGGAGGTTGTGTCCCTGTCCCAGGCACTCCTGCAGCTGCTCTTCCCCACTGGAAGGTGAGGATGGAGCAGCTCCAACATCTGCTGCAGATGTTCAGAGACCACAGAGGCCTGGGGGAGCTGGAACTTCCACCTGGCACTGCCCCAGGCAGAACCCCCTGTCCAGTGGCCGTGGGCAGTTTTGGGGCAGCTCAGGGCCCAGGGAAGCCTCTGTGGTGTCCAAGCTGAGGTGACCAACGCGTGGCACAGACACAGCAGCAGCACAATGAGCTCAGTGCTGCTTTGGGTGGCAGCTGCTGGGTTTGGGATGGATAATGGGGACAATTCCTTCCTCAGAGGGTGGGCAGGCCCTGGCACAGGGTGCCCAGAGCAGCTGTGGCTGCCCCTGGATCCCTGGAAGTGTGCAAGGCCGGGATGGACAGGGCTTTGGAGCAGCCTGGGACAGTGGAAGGTGTCCCTGCCCATGGCAGGGGGTGGCACTGGATGGACTGTAAGGTCCCTCCAACCCAAACCATTCCATGGTTCTGTGATTCCCTGTTTCAGTCCTCCTCTCCAGGAGGGACTTGCAGACCTGTGCAGGTGGCTCCAGTGAAGGACTTTGAACCAGCAGTGTACAAAGTGCCACACTTGCACAGAGATGTTGTTCAGAGTGAGAATGCCTTGAAAATCCACCTTGGGAAGCAGCAAGAGGAGGAGGGGGGTGGCTTTGGACAGAACCATCCATGTCTGGCAGCACCCACCACACAAACCCAGAACTTTGTGCTCAGCAGGGAGATGTCACTCAGGGAGACACAACAACCATTTCCTCTCAGAACTAAATTAAAGCAGAATTTCTGAAGGTCGGAAGCTCAGCCATGCCTGTATCACCTTTCTTGTTAAAGAGCAGAGGCAAGGCAAGAACACAGCTGTTCATGCACCAAAGCCACTGTCACTTGTGGTTGGAAATAGAGCTGTGAGCCCCTGCAGCACCTGGAGCAGGGAATGGGGCAGGGGTGAGGAGGGCTCAGTGCTCAGGGCAGCTCAGAACCTGCTCAGCACCTTCAGCAGGACTCAAAGCAGTGCAGGCCAGGGTAAATTAATTTCCAGTGCTCTCAAAGCCCTCTGTGTCCCCTTTCCTACACCCTGCTCAAGGCTGTGCTACTTGGAGGAGTAAGGAAGTAGTAAAATAGCCAAGGAATGGGCTCAGACACAAGCTCCTCCTCAGTCCCTCACAGAAACATCTAATTTGATCTTCCTGCAGTCTGACACTCCCCAAAACCCTCTGCACTGGCAGGGGTCAGTCTCCAGGCCCCTGATGTTGTGTATAAGTTGTTATTTCAGCAAAAGGTGATGCAGGGAGGCTGGGGAGAAGCAAAAGAAAAACCCGAGCCCTTTTCCTCCAACTAGTGCATAAACTGCTGCAGTTTCCCATCCCTGGCTCCTGCTCTACCCCAAAACCAGAGGATCTGCAGGATTTCTGACTCCTCTCCATTTTTTGTCAACACCTTGGTGGCAGGGACGAGCTCAGGGCTCCTCCAGCCCCAGGACAAAGCTCCTGGCACCATTTGCTGAGCCAGGGCTGAGCTCTGAGCCCACAGGGGATGCCAGGCAGGAAATGGGGGGGTTGTGTTTAACTCTGTGCCTCAGCCCCTCATTAAAAACTGTTCAGGATCAATGGCTCTGGAGCCAGGAGTGTTTCCAGTGGCTGCACAAAGGCTCAGCAGGGTGTTTTCACAGCTAAATCCACAGCTAGCAGAGGAGCCCAGGCTGCCTGAGGACAGCACAGTGACTTGGCTGTACACAGGGGTGTCCCAGCAGTGCCACCCTGGGCCCAGCACCCTCCTGTTCCACAGGGAAGCTGCTCAAAATGCTCAGGGACTTTTGATGATGCTTCTACAAACCAGGAGCAGCTCCAGGGGTTTCTGTCCCTGCTCTAACCCAGCCTCTGAAGCCTCTGGGAGAGCTCTTCCCTGAGCAGGACACAGGGATCAGGGCACTTGTGCCTCTCTGCACCTCTGGATGTTCCTGAAATATTGGTGTCAGCTGGAGCTGAGACAAAGAGCCACATTCAGTTCAATTTTCTGCTCCTGTCATTGCAGTGTTTTGGGGAAAACATTATTCTTTAGGAAAAATTTTGTTAGTTACATTCTGATTTATCAGGGGCTACCAGGCTCCTACCTGGGATAAATAAATGTTCAGGGACTTTTCAGAGGAGATAAGGAACTAATATGGGATTTTTTGGGGGGAAAGGGCCCAGAATTTTGGCTAAACTCCTCCAGGTGGTGGCAGAACTGGAGTCAGCTCTGTGGCCAGCGAGCACCAAGGGCAAAGTCACCCAGGAACAGCAGACCCAGCACTGCAGAGACCCCCATGCCTGGATGTGCCTTTCCATCCACATTCCCACTCAGAGAACACCCAGACAACCCAGCTTTATCAGACAGGTTCTTTCCCTGCTAGAAAGAGCACGTGGGGACCCCACAGACACGAGCACATGGGAATAGAAACTGAGTTTGTTCAGGTCCAGAAGGATTCCCACAGCCCCTGCCCCTTCCAGAACCCTCCTGCTGCAGTGTCCTCGCTGTGCTGTGGCTGCTCCCTGCCCTGTGTGAGCTCCTCACAGAAATTCCTGCCCCAACCTCTGCGGGGAGGCACCTGAGAAAACCCAGAGGAAATGGGGTGACATCAAAAAGAAGCTTTCTGGGAACCAAAACGCTGCTTTTCTGGCAGTGCCAGTGTCAGAGAAACCCAGGCTGACGGGAGCAGGCACAGAGCTGGCCCCAGCAGCCCCAGGGCAGGTGTCCTGTTGGACAAACCCTTTTTCTGACTCACAGATGGGGCTCCTGAGAGGTGTTTGAAAATATTTCATTCTGTTTTCAGTCTCATGAGAAGGGTGAGATGGTAACAGATGTTACAATTCATGCCATCAAAGTGAGAAGCCAAACTATTTCCTTATTACAACACATTATAAGCAGGTTTTTTTTTACCTATCAGCTTTTACCACACAATGCTACTAATGCTTTCAAGCCAATCAGCTAAAAATACCTCATGTAGAACCTACAACACATCTTTCACGGTTCTATTTCTCCAAAATATCTAGTCTACTTACAAAATTAATAGAATTCATAGTTGTATTTCTCCAAAATGTCTACTCTACTTACAAAATTAATAGAATTCATAGTTGTATTTCTCCAAAATGTCTAGTCTGTTTACAAAATTAATAGAATTCATAGTTCTATTTCTCAAAAATGTCTAGTCTATCTACAAAATTAATAGAATTCATAGTTCTGTTCCTCCAGAATGTCTACTCTATTTACAAATTATAGAATTCATTAATAGAATTCATTAATAGAATCTCCTCATTAATAGAACTCATAGTTCTATTTCTCCAAAATGGCTAGTCTATTTACAAAATTAATGGAATTCACAGTTTTATTTCTCCAAAATGTCTAGTCTATTTACAAAATTAATGGAATTCACAGTTTTATTTCTCCAAAATGTCTAGTCTATTTACAAAATTAATGGAATTCACAGTTCTATTTCTCCAAAATGTCTAGTCTATTTACAAAATTAATGGAATTCATAGTTCTATTTCTCCAAAATGTCTAGTCTATTTACAAAATTAATGGAATTCATAGTTCTATTTCTCTAAAATGTCTAGTCTATTTACAAAATTAATGGAATTCATAGTTCTATTTCTCTAAAATGTCTGGTCTATTTATAAAATTAGTAGAATTCATAGTTGTATTTCTCCAAAATATCGAGTCTATTTACAAAATTCTCATTTGAAACTTGTTTCTGGTTCAGTTTCTCTCTCAACAACGAGAGAGAAATCTACCCTGTTCCATGCCCTTTCTAAGTCAGCACACTTTATGTCAGAGTTTGCCTACAACTGCACGCTGTGAGCCTTTGAAAATTCTCTACAAATCCATTTCCCGCAGTGTCCCCGTCCCTGCCCTCCCCTGCTCCCGAGGCAAATCGTTCCCTTTCATCACAAATAACCCAAACCCAGGAACAATCCCCGGCAGGACCTGCGGGAGCCCGGCCCTTCAGTGCCCCCTGAGGGCACCAGACTCGAATCCTGGCAGAGATTTTCCAGGTTCTGCCCTGGGGGAAGGAGGAGCACTCAGGGGCAGAGCCCGAGTGGCCCAGAGCAGAGCAGGAGGTGGCCCAGAGGTGACACAGGGCACAGGTGACAGCAGGCAGAGGTGGCAGAGTGTCAGGGAGGGCTCTGTCAGCAGTGTGGCCCCTCCAGCTCTCACCACAAGCAGAGACTCGTGGGAATGGATGTTTCCCCCAACTGAGGGAGCCTGGGCAGCCTGTGCAGCTCAGCTCCTGGCTGGGAAGTGACAGCAGACCTGTCACCCCTCACTGGCTGCTCCAGCACAGCGTGGCTCAATCACAGCATTGCTGAAGGTGGAAAAGGCCTTTTAAGTCCTTTAAGGCAATGGTAAACCCAGCATTAGGAAAGCCACCCCTAACCCTGTCCCCAAGTGCCACATGTCTGTAATCCCTCCAGGGATGGGGGCTCCAGCCCTGCCCTGGGCTCTATAACCCTGATATTCAGTCTGAGCTTCCCCTGGCACGATTTCAGGCTGTTTCCTCTTGTCCCATCACTTTTTACCTGGGAGAAATGACTGAGCCCACCCAGCTCCTGTCAGGGACTTGTAGAAGGAAGGTTCCCCCTGAGCCTCCTTTCCTCTGAGCCTCACAAGCACTTGGACAGAACCATCCCCTCTCTTTTGGCTCCCCACTAACACTGGGATGGAGTGGCATGAGGTCTCTGGAAAGGATTTAGAAGGGGGTAGAGGGACACTGAGCTCCCCAGGACCAACTTTTCCCTGGTCCTGCCACTGTCAGGAGCCTTCCCACATCAGCAGGTCCTTGGAGTGTTGTGGAATTCAACATTTTTCCTTCTGAAAAGGACTTGGGGATTGTCCCTGGGGCCAAATGCCTCCCACAGTTCATTTCAGAGGGGCAGGAGGGTATCAGGAAGGATTTCTTCGTGGAAAATCAGGCACTGTCAAGCACTGGAATGGGCTGCCCTGGGGAGCAGTGAAACACCTGGGAGGTGTTCAGGAAAAAACTGGACATGGCACTCAGTGACTGGGTGGTTTTGGGTCAAAGGTTGATCTTGGAGGTCTTTTCCACCCTTGGTGATTTTTTGTGGAGCATTTCTGCACCAGGCAGGGCTGGAGCACTGAGGACTCAGCTTGGGTCATGGCCAGCAAGAGCAGAGCAGGTCCTTGGTGGGAATCAGGGAGGTTTTCCTGCAGATTTACTGTAAACTCCCCCATTTGGGGCAGCTGTGAGTCAGTGAGCTCCCTGAGCAGGAGAGCAGATCGTTATCTGCACATGCAGCCCGTGTTTGTGAGCACAAACACAAACTCAGCTCTCACAAAGTCCCACTCCCACACAGCTCAAGTGTTAATCAAGGGCTGAGCAGCTGAGGCTTTAATGAGCAGCCAGCAGGGAGGGCAGAACAGCTGCTCCAGCCAGAAATGTGAGTGTTCCTAAAGGTTGGGAAGAGCTGCCATGGAGTGCATAAATAATTAAACATTAGTAATTAGAAGAATGTAGCCAGGTCGAGGCAAAGTGAAGTTTTTCAGGTTTTTTTTTTTCTTTGAACTAAGGAACATTGCATTGAATCAAAGTTATTGCAAGTGAAATCAAAGTTATTGCAAGTTTTCTGTTATTTAACATTAAAAAGAAAAAAACAACCCCATGAATCCTCCAGGAATCAGCTCCTCAGTTCTTCCTCTTGCACAGTCCCAGCCAGTCGTGGGATGAACGATCTGGAAAGGCAACTTGGACACTGCAGGTGTTTTCCAGCCTTTCTCCTCTTCCATAAATCAGAAACATGAGAATGAAATGCAGGGAAGGGAAGGGGACAGGCAGAAGGTCCCTGGCTGTGCCCATCACCTCTGCAGCAAACAGCACTGGAACAAAGTGCATTTATTCTGGCATTAAATGCAGGTGGGTCCAGGCAAGGCACCACGAGAAGGAGCTTTGTGGCCATTTGGCATCAGGAGGGGACAAGGAGGCAGCAGAGGCTGGGGGAGCTGAGGGCAGAGCCAGTGCCCCACACCCACCTCTGCCTCCACCTGTGGTGCTGCTGCAGGATGGGCAGTCCCAAAAGTGGTTCATCCCCTGTCCGTCAGGAATGACCCCAGAGCAATCCCAAACCCACCCTGTCCCTGTGTCCATCAGGAATGACCCCAGAGCAATCCCAAACCCACCCTGTCCCTGTGTCCATCAGGGATGACCCCAGAGCAATCCCAAACCCACCCTGTCCCTGTGTCCATCAGGGATGACCCCAGAGCAATCCCAAACCCACCCTGTCCCTATGTCCATCAGGGATGACCCCAGAGCAATCCCAAACCCACCCTGTCCCTGTGTCCATCAGGGATGACCCCAGAGCAATCCCAAACCCACCCTGTCCCCCTGCTCATCAGCAATCCCAAACCTGGGCTGAACCCTGTCCATCAGGAACCCACTCTGGAGCAATCCCAAACCTGGTCCATCCCTGTGCCCCTCAGAACCCACCCTGGGGCCTCTTCACAGCACCCCCCAGCCCTGAGGGGCACAGAAGGAACCCCCAGAGCAGTTCAGAGCCCTCAGGCCCCATCCCAGGCTGAATTCCCCTCTCAGCCATCCCCAGGCACATTTTCCTGGCACTTCCCTTGAGCTGCCTCTCCCCCACCCCTTCCCCAGTTAAACTCCATTTAGGGAATTGTTGAAAACACCCCAGACTGGCAACACAAACCACCCCAAACTACACCACCCCCAAAGCACAGGAACCCCCCAGATCCCCCTTTTTACCTCTCCTGGCTGATTCCCCATCATGATTCCCATCCTTCAGCCCTTCCCCATCCCCTCCAGGCTGTCCCTGCTTCCCCCCAGACTGTCCCAACACCCCTAAAGGCAGAGCTGAGGGCTGTGTTATCAGGGATTGCTTGTGGGGTGTGGGATTATTGCCGCCAGGACAAGGAGACACAAAACATGGTCCTAACAGGGTGCTGAACCTTGCCAGTGCTGCCTCCAGTTTCACCAGTACAACCCCCTGCTCTCAGGAGCTGGTCTGGATTGGCACCAAGTGCTATTTCTGGGAAATCATGAAATCAAACCAGTTCCTGTTGGTTCTTGTCTGATCTGACTAAAAACAAGTGGCCAGCTATAAATAGATCTGATTGAGTGACATCTCCAGGGCTTCCTGCCTGCCTTTCCTGTGTCTTGGGGCGCAGACCCGACCGATTTTACGTGGGAGTTGTTTTTTTTGGGTGCATCTTCACGTCATGACACCAAATTGCCAACGTGGCCATCACCAGAGGAGCCCTGGGCTTCCTGCCCTGCTCCCTGTGCCCAACCTGGGGGACACCCAGCACCTGTAGCCCCAGGGACACAGATTAAGCTGGAAAAATGAGATCCTGTGAATTGAAATGAGTAATGGTGGAGGGTCCCTTGCACAGGTTCTTTCAGGTGTTGGTCTATGAAATTGGTTCTAATTTTTGGCTGCATTTGGCAGCATGAGAGAATGAAGTTTGACGTTGAAGGAGATCTGTGCAGATCTGTTGGGAGGGCAAAGGTGAAGGAGATTTGTGCAGGTCTGTTGGGAGGGCAAAGTTGAAGGAGATTTGTGCAGGTCTGCTGAGGTTGTTCAGGGTTGCTCAGGTCCACCCAGAGGTGGTGCCAAGGAACAGAGCTGGAGTTTGGGAGAGGAATTAGAGGAGGCCCTGAGCTGGTGTGTGGCAATGAAACCAGCCAGGACAGCAGGACAAACATTCAAAAGTAAGAGCTTTAGAGGGATTGTAAATCTTCCTGTTCAGATCTGCTCTCAGGCTTCAGAGGGTGACTCTCCTTTGTGTCTCAGGACTGGGAAGGTTTTTCTCAGCAGAGTAATTTCCTGCCAGGGTTGATCTGAGACAGCAAGGCTTGGGTGGCAGCACCTGACCCAACCTCTGAGCCCTGGGTCCCTCTCCTAGTTCTATGAGTGTTTCTTCACTCCCACCCCTGTGTTTGGAGAAGAAAACCAGCCTGTTTATAACAGAACAGCCTGTGTGGGCAGCTGGAAATTCTGTGAGGGCTCTCATGTCATCAATAACTTCTTCCCTCTCATTTTCACCTGGCTGAGCTACTGACAAAGGTGTTCCATTTGCTGTGATGTTTTGCTCCTGGACTTCCCAGAGAAGAAGCATGTTTGGGTGCAGGTTTCGTGGCTGTTTATCCCAGTGGGAAGCAGCAGCTCACAAAGGAGGCCATTGACATCCCTCTGCCCACCCAGTATTTCCTCTTCCTCATGACCCTGACTGCAGCTAAACCCAAGAGCTGCAATCCTCACTGCTCACCTCCTTCAGCCCATTTTCCTGGCAGCTGCCCTCCCCTGGCAGCCAGCTGGTCTCAGGAGCTGAACCTGGGGAACCAGCTCTGGGAACCAGTCTGGGTTTTGGTGCCTGGAGGCATCCCAGGATTAGGATGCTTTGCTTTGGTCCCAAGCACCAAGCCCAGTTTGGATTTGAGCCTCAGGGTGTTCCCATTCACCTCCACATTCCAGACTGGCAGCTGTGCCAAGACCTCACTTTGCTCCATTTGGTGAATTTGGTGACAGGGCCTTCACAATTTGGGCTGATTTGAGCTGTGCCTGGGATGGTTTCTGCTGGTCCCTCAGCCTGGCTGTGAACCACTGACGCTTCCTGTTGTGGTTTCCTGCCTCAGCTGAGACGCCTCCTCTCTGCTCTCCCTTCCTGTTCTCATCAGGGCCATTTCAGAGCTTCATGGGGACAACAAATGGGTAGAGGAGGCTCTGGTTGCCATAAATCCAGCTCCTGGGCAGGCCTTTGCTGCTGAGGGCTGAGCAGGGCAGGGTGCAGGGGGCAGAACTGAGCCCTTCCAGCACAGAGATCCAGCCAAGCCCTTCCCAGCTCCAGTGATGCCAGGGGATGGCAGGAGGGCCCCGTGCTGCTGGAAGGGATGAACCAGGGCAGGGCTGACCACCAGGGCAGGGCTGACCACCAGGGCAGGGCTGACCACCAGGGCAGGGCTGAGCACAAGCCCAGGCCCAGCAGTGGGGCTCAGACCATGGGGAAGTGACTTCTCCCACTGTTGGGGAAGATGAATCAGGGAAACCTTATAAATGTGATTGCTTAGCAAAAGATTCTGAAAATATGAAACCTATAATGGAAACAGAAATGAAAGCTTGCTTTGTGTTGAGGATACTGAGCCTTAGTTACTGTATAACCTGAAAACAACAGCCCAGCCAGCTGAAGGAGAATCCCTTTGGATTGAACAATACCCTTCTGCTGGCTGAGGGATCCAAAGGTCAATGTAGCAAAAGAAGAAAAGTCTAAAGAGTAGTTTTTAGAGTTTAAAATGTAAAACTACATAAATATGAAAAAATATAAAAATTACATACCACAGTATGGTAATGTAGTAGTTCCTATAGGCTGTATGTAGATTCTATAGGATTTTGTGTCTTGTACTGGGGTTGGCTAGTGTAAATTAGAATATTCAACACAAAATGAGATATAATGTATTGTAACAAGGACCTCACTCTCTTACCCCTGTGCTCTGACCCTGCCACCTCTCTCTGGCTCTCTGGCTCCCTCCTCCCTTACCTCTCTTACCTCTTACCCTCTTGTTCTCTCTCTCCCTCTCTCTTTGGGACTTCCCCTCAGCCCAGGCTGGTGGCTGAAGGCAAAAGGCCCTTTTTACCCACCACCCTTGCAATAAAACCACGTGTTCTAGAATGTCTCAGCTCTGCAGAGTTCCCTCTCCCTGCCGCCCACGGATGTTCCTACATCCCACCATTCCCAGAAGAGTCAAACTGGGAAGAATCAGAGCAAATACCCACTGTGCTGCCCCAAAATCTGATGTTTCTTTACTCCTCACATGAGTGATGCTTTTGCAGGAGGTGCAGATGGAGAAAATCTCTCTGATCTTTTTGGGGTCATCATCTGCGCAGGAGCAACCCCAGAGTTCAGGCTCCGGGGAACAAATGAGACCATTTAGTCACGATAATGTTTCCATTGATTACAGCAACCTGGGCTCTGTCAACACCCTCTGAGTGGGATTTTAGATGATTCAAGATAAGACATATAAGCCCTGTACGGAGATAAGCCCTGAAATTCTTCGGCGTCAGGGGCTCTGCAGGGACTTAGTCAACGAAGGGCCCTCTCTGCCAAGGGGATCAGAGCATCAGGAACCAGCCAGAGCCAGGTATTGTAGGGAAAAATTCCACAGATTGTTTAAAAAAACAATTCAAGGAAGGTTTCTTCTTGTTCCTGCTGACTGATGGTTGATGCCTGCCCAGAAGCACTTGGGTTTCTCTCCTTTCGCTGTGCTTGGTGCAGTTGTTTATCTAAATGTTGTTTTAGACATTTCATATCCATCTCGTGTTTTAATCTTAATGCGTTTAAGGTTTTGGCCTTCTAGACCTCCATGGCAAAACTCATTTATTCAGAGAGGCCAAAGAATTTCCTTTTATTGTGAACAGGGTTGGAGAGAAAATGGTAGGAAGTCAAGGCTAAAAACATCAGGATGGATTTAAGGAGCACATTTTTAATAGTGAAGGTAATCAAGCACTGGAGGAACTCACTGTAGGAGTTGGGGCATTCTCTCTTGCTTGGGATCTTTAAATCAGGACCAGGTGGTTTTTCTATTCCTTGGCATCTGTAAATCAAGATCAAGTGGATTCTCTGTTGTTGGAACCCTGGAGGATGAAAATTTCAGGCTTTCTGTTCTAAAGGGCACTGACCGTCAGGCAGGCACTGCATTTGACCTGAGGCCATGGAACAGGCTTCCAAAATTGAGTGATAGCACTGGGGTTGTGGGTGTGTAGTTTGGATAGAACTGTGTGATCTCACAGGGTGAAAAACTTAGAATTTGGGGTTTTAGTATATAGTGATATATATGGGACAAGATGGAGGATTTAAGGCGTTGTCTAAGTCCTTCTTCTTCACCTCCTTCTTCTTGGTTTTGGGTGGTTTTTTCTAATTGGGTGAAAGAGGTCTGTATTGTGAACCTTGTGTGGTCAATTATTGGGTCAAAAGTATAAATAATATAATTTTCATCTTGTTATTGGGTGATTAGTGCTTAAATAACCTTGGAAAGAGTTAGAGGCATCCATTTTACCTCAATTTTCTGCCTTGTTATTTAGAGCTCACAACTCGTGAGGCTGTGATATAGGTAACAGTTAATAAACACCGAGTCCAGACACAAAACTGCGACTCCCGCGTATTAATCCCGGCTCTAACACAAAGAAAAGAAGATAGAAACCTCACACTCTGTTGCTTGGGATTTTTAAATCAAGATCAGGTGGATTTTCATTAAACTTCCCAGCTCCAGTAAGGGCAGAACAGAGGGATGTGGGATGCTGTGAGTTTGAAAGGACCCCACAGAGAGCCAGCAGGAGAACCTCTAGACAGGGAAATCTGAACCCAAACTAAACCACTTTGCAAAGTGATGCTTCAGGGTCCCATTTTCCCTGGCAGGATGAGCCCCAGCAGTGCTCGTGCCATCGTGGTGAGCCATCGTTATTGCATTGGGGATGGCTGAAATAATGAAATTACTCCAACCTTCTTGGAGGGAATATAGCAATGTTCATTTAAAACATTAAAAATGTTCCTTTTTATACATTGTTCCTAAACACTGAACATGATTAGTCAATGGAACCAACATCTCTTTTGTAAACATCTTTGCAAGTAAACAAGTTGGAAAACAGCAAGTGCAAAGATTAGAAATTGTTTAGAATGTGTTCCCCCAGCTCCTCCAGAGCAACCTGTGGACCCAATATTTTCTGAACCTGAGCTCTTCCCAAGGGAAACTTTTCAACAGTTTTCTTTTTCCCAAAACAACCTTGTGTAAACAATATTCCTTCCCCATAACAAGAGGTGTTGTTTGCTATTTGTGTTACGTAGCCAGTGGGAGAGGTGTCAGCTCTGTGGACCAATAACATGTCTTCTTAGCGCAGTGTGGCAATTTCAGGCACATGAAGAACGAGGCAGGCACAGCAGGTCGAGGGAAAGCTTCTCTCTTTTAATTATCTGACTCCAATACTTTATTTACATTTGTACAGAGGTCAAGAGATTGGTTACACAGGTTGCCACCTCTTTGACCTGGATGGTGAGCATCACCATGAATCGTATTTCTCCTCCCAGAGCAGAAATATGTAAACAATAGATAATTCTAAAAATACACATTGTTTCCTTGAAGCTGCGTGAGAATCTGCACTGCAAGATTTCAAACACTTGCAAGCAAGAAAACTGAGGGGCAACAGTGCGGCATGTTATAAAAAGGCTAAATGAATTGTAAATAAAACCTTCTGATGTTTACTGCCTCCTGACTGGAGTCAAGTGTGTCAGGCGCAGGACGACCCGAGGAACGAGGCAGATGCAGCAGGTCAAGGGAAAGCTTTTCTTCCTTCTATTTTAATTATCTGACTCCAATACTTATATACATTTGTACAGAGGTCAAGAGATTGGCTACACAGGTTGCCACCTCTTCGACCTGGATGGTGAACATCACCGTCCATCACATTTCTCCTCCCAGAGCAGAAATACCTAAACAATAGATAATTTCTACAAATACACATTGTTTTCTCGAAGCTGCACCGCAAGATTTCAAACACTTGCAAGCAAGAAAACTGAGGGCAACAGCGCAGCATGTTATAAAAGGACTAAATGGATTGTAAATAAATCTTCTGATTTCTACTGCCTCCTGACTGGAGTCAAGCATCTTTGTTTTGTGTCCTGTTGTGAAAGGGAAAGCCTATCTGACTCGCTCTCCCACATGCTCTGTCTCGGGTTTTTTGGTTTTCTTCCTGACCCGAGATTTCAGGTGGTGGTTCTGGTGGTGGTTCGAGCTGGTTCTTTTTCTGCTTTCTGTCCCTCTAAAGCCTTTTAGCTCGAGTCGAGAATGAAATGGAGGCTCAAGGTCTTGGTGTTTCTTGTTTTCTCACGTGTTTATTATTTCGTATCTTACGAATTTCTCTGTGCCTGGCCAAGATGTTCACAGCAGCTCGGACACAGGTGACTCCCCCCGTGATGGGAGGTCACTGCCTCTTATACAGATAGTTACGTGTCTGTTATTTACAATTCAGTGCCAATGCCTATTATCTATACTAAAAAGGTCATTTCTACTTTGACCCAATCTCCTTACACTACTTTGTGCCCATGTCACTGCAGAAGATGGAGGCCAAAGGAGAACAAGAAGAACCCAGGGCACTGCCCTAAAATCTCCATCTTGTCCCCTATTCACCTCCATTCTATGAATCCCAAAACTACCAAATTTTCCACCCTGTGCAGTGCTACACTACTGTTTTCACACCTTTGTGACTTGTAATTCTTCTCTCAATGTTAGAAGCTTCTTCCATGGACTAAAATCAAAGCCTGTGTCTTTCTGGGCTTTGTGCCAGGCAACCCCCCTGGACAAACCCCTCTGTTCAGGATTCAAACTCTCTTTCTCGGGTCTGCTGAGGTCTGTGACCTTCCAGGGCAACTAAAGGAATGCCCTGGACTCCGACAGCTCTGCAGCTGCCTGATGCCTACAAATCTCTCTCTGAGCAGGCTGTGAGCACCCAGGGGAGATGCCGGACGCGGCCGCCCACCTGCCCTTCTACTACGGCAGCATCGCGCGCTCCGAGGCCGAGGAGCACCTGAAGCTGGCGGGGATGGCGGACGGGCTGTTCCTGCTGCGGCAGTGCCTGCGCAGCCTGGGCGGCTACGTGCTCTCCATGGTCTGCAACCTGCAGTTCTACCACTACCCCATCGAGCGCCAGCTCAACGGCACCTACGCCATCCTGGGGGGCAAGGCCCACTGCGGCCCCGAGGAGCTCTGCGAGTTCTACTCCAAGGACGCCGACGGGCTCTGCTGCCCCCTGCGCAAGCCCTGCAACCGCCCCAGCGGGGTGGAGCCGCAGCCCGGTGTTTTTGACAGCATGAGGGACAACATGGTGCGGGAATACGTGCGGCAGACGTGGAAACTGGAGGTACTGGGACTTTCCAGGGGTGGGGTGGGAAGATGTGGCCCCTCTGGTGCTGTTGTGTCCCGCTCGCGGCACAGCAGAGTGAGGTTCCTCTCCTTGGAGGGTGCTGGTGCTGCCAGGGGTCTGAATCCTGCTCTTTCCCCATTTCTTCTCCACATGCTGGTCTAAACATCTTCCCAAGGCTTCAGACCTGTGTTTGGAACAGTCAGAGCTCACTTTGCAGGTGTTCCCCCAAGTGTTCTTCTCCTCTGCAGTCCATGGGATGTTCCCTGCCTTAGACCAGAGCTCTGATCCCAAAACGCAACAACCCATCCCAAAAGTCAACAACTCATCCCAAACCCCAGCAAATCCATCCCAAACCCCCACAAACCCGTCCCAAACCCCAACAAACCCATCCCAAACCCCAACAAACCCATCCCAACCTCCCACAAACCCATCCCAAACCCCAACAAACCCATCCCAGAACTAAACCAGCTTGTCCCAAGATCCAATGACTCATCCCAGAACTAAACAAACCCATCCCAAACCCCAACAAACCCATCCCAAACTCCAACAAACCCATCCCAAACCCCAACAAACCCATCCCAACCTCCCACAAACCCATCCCAACNCAAACCCATCCCAAACCCCAACAAACCCATCCCAACCTCCCACAAACCCATCCCAAACCCCAACAAACCCATCCCAAACCTCAACAAATGCATCCCAGAACTAAACCAACTCATCCCAAGACCCAGTGACTCATCCCAGAACTAAACAAACCCATCCCAGAACTAAGCAAACCCATCCCAGAACTAAGCAAACCCATCCCAAAAGCCACCCATGGAGCTCCAGAGGCACATAAAGACATAACCCCCATGCCATGGATGTGTCCCTGGCACTGCTGGCAGCAGATTCTCTGTCCCAGTCCTGGGATTGGCTCAGTTGGTCAGAGCATGGTGCTAATAATGCCAAGGTTTTGGGTTCCATCCCCATGTGGGCCTATTTACTTAATAATTGGACTTGATGATCCTTGTGGGTCCCTTCCAACTCAGAATATTCTGTGATTTCTGGGAATATCTCTCCATATGTGAGGTGCCTGTGCCTCTAAACGTTGTGCTGAAGATGAAATGAAACCAGACTTAGACTTTTGCTCTGGTCTTTCTCATTCTTTGGAGTGGAATTTTTGCCATTGTGGAGGTGGTTTTTTTGCCAGTGAAGGTTTTGCCCATGAGACCAAGGCAGGGGGTGCTGGATCAGGTCTGTGTGTTATTTAAATTTAAAAATAGCCACAAACTGGTTCCTGCATTTTACTGCAGACTGGAATATCTACAATATATGCATAAATCAAAACTCTAAATGGTCCCACTGGCAGCCATGGACTTCATTTCTTTCTGCCTGCTGCCACCTTGGCTCCTCAGACACTTCCAGGGGTCATTTTATCGTTTTGTTGGAAGGGGCTACTCAGGGAGGTTTGGAGTCCCCATCCCTGGAGGTGTCAAAGGAAGGTCTGAATGTGGCACTCAGTGCTCTGGTGTCAAGCTGGGGATGGGTCACAGCTTGTACTCGATGACCTTGGAGGTCTTTTCCATCCTAAATCATTCTGGGATTCTATATTTTCTTGTAAGTCCTCAGAGAAAAATGGCTCAGGCAGTCTCCTTATGGAGCCTTTCTACAGAAGCTCTCTAAATTTGGCCTATTTACACCAAACGTGTTTGACAGAATGAGGTATTTTATAGGGTGAACGAGGTGTTCTATAGGATTTCTGTAGCTGAGTGAGGTGTTCTGTGCTAAAATGAGGTGTTTTGTAGCAGAAATCTCTCCCAGAACCGGGGATTCTGTAGGGTTTTCCCCAGAGCAGATCTGTGGCCACCTGCAGATAACACAAAGGACATCGCCACCTCCTGGCAAAGGGACAGCAGCGGTTCAACACCGGAGTGAGCCCGGGGAGAGGAACTCAGGGTCTCTCCCCCAGAGGGACCGACCTTGCCAAGTGCTGGTGCTTGAGCAGCCAGGGGCACCAGAAAGGTTGTGCTCTAAGGGAAATCATGGAGTGATGGAATATCCTGAGCTGGAAGGGACCCTCAGGGATCATCAGTGTAGCCCCTGTCCCTGCACAGACACCCCAACAATCCCACCCTGAGCATCCCTGAGAGCTCCTGCAGCTCTGGCAGCCTTGGGGCTGGGACCATTCCCTGGGGAGCCTGGGCAGTGCCCCAGCACCCTCGGGGGGAAGAACCTTTCCTTGAGCTCCATCCCAAGCCCTGACACAGCTCCAGCCCTTGCTGGGCTCCTGTCCCTGTCCCAGAGCAGAGCTCAGCCCCTGCCCCTCTGCCTCCCCTCAGGAGGAGCTGCAGCCCCCGAGGAGCCTCCCCTCAGTCTCCTCTGCTCCAGCTGAACCAGCCAAGTGCCCTCAGCCTCTCCTCAGAGCCTTCCCCAGCTCCGTGTCCCTCCTTTGGACACTCTCCAACAGCTTTGGTTCCTTCTGACCTTGTGGTGCCCCAAGTGCCTTCAGGCTGCCCCAGTGCAGAGCAGAGTGGGACAATCCCTCCCTGGGCCTGGTGCCCCCCAGGACACGGTGCCCCTTTGGGCTGTCAGGACTCAGCAGTGACTCAGATCCCACTTGCCACTGACCAGGAACACGGGGCTGAATGACACCCCACAAACTCAGCATTAACATTCCCCACATAAATGTGGTGCCTTCTCTCTTCCCTCACCAAAGCCAAAGGACTTCAGCTGGATTTAAGGGATAGGTCAGTTGAGATAAACCAGGAATTCTGCTCTGCAGCAGAACAGAATTCAATCACTGGGTCTCGGTTAATGACGAGACATTCCAAGTTTCCTGTGCCATGTGCCCCAGGGGAGCTGTGCTGAGGCCATCAGCAGCATGGCAGGAGGTCTCTTTCCCTGCTCTTTCCCAGGGGGATGCCCTGGAACAGGCCATCATCAGCCAGGCTCCCCAGGTGGAGAAGCTGGTGGCCACCACAGCCCACGAGAGGATGCCCTGGTACCACGGCAACATCAGCCGGGAGGAGGCGGAGCGGAGGCTCTACTCGGGGGCACAGCCCGACGGGAAATTCCTGTGAGTATCTGTCAGATCATCCCTGGAGGGCAGGGAGAGGGAACTCTGCACACCTGAGACATTCTAGAACACGTGGGTTTATTGCAAGGGTGGTGGGTAAAAAGGGCCTTTTGCCTTCAGCCACCAGCCTGGGCTGAGGGGAAGTCGCAAAGAGAGAGGGAGAGAGGGAACAAGAGGGTAAGAGGTAAGAGAGATAAGAGAGGTAAGAGAGGTAAGAGAGGTAAGAGAGAAGGGAGCAAGAGAGCCAGAGAGAGGTGGCAGGGTCAGAGTGCAGGGGAAAGAGAGCGAGGTCTTTGTTACAATACATTACATCTCCTTTTGTGTTGAATATTCTAATTTACACTAACCAACCAGTATAAGACACAAAATCCTATAGGATCTATATACAGCCTATAAGAACTACTACATTACCATACTGTGTTATATTTTAAACTCTAAAAACTACTCTTTAGACTTTTCTCTTTTGCTACATTGACCTTTGGATCCCTCAGCCAGCAGAAGGGTATTGTTCAATCAAGAGGGATTCTCCTTCAGCTGGCTGGGCTGTTGTTTTCAGGTTATATAGTAACTAAGGCTGGGTATCCTACAACTCAAAGCAAGCTTTCATTTCTGTTTCCATTATAGGTTTCATATTTTCAGAATCTTTTGCTAAGCAATCACATTATATATTTATATATCCCTGATTCATCTTCCCCAACAAGTATCCAAACCCCTGGGAGATTCCGGGATCCGTGGAGTCCCTGCAGCCCCTCAACATAATACCCATGGTTTGGCCTTGGCAGGACAGATCATAGAGCCACCTGCCCATCCTAGTAGAGAGAACTCCCCAGTGGTGCTCTGTACACCATGGTTTGCCCGGGTTTCCCCCTCCCTGATGCCCCTGGGCCCTTTGGTTTCTCCTTTCCCCTGTGTCTCCATTATTTGTGGGACCCAGTGACTGGCCCTGTTCTCCCTATGGGACACTGACATTTCCTGCCCTTTGTTCCTCCCCCGTGCCTCGAGGTCATTGGCTGCTGAACCCCAAACTTAAGCAGGCAGATGATCCCCCTCTTGACTCTGGGTTTCCCTTTAGCTCCTGGTAATAAACCTGTCTGGAACTGATCTACTGCAAAGGCCTTCTGCCTCTCCTGGCTGTGCTAGCCATGTGCTGTGTGTGGATGTGTGAGCTTGACTGCCTTGCCTGAGTTTCCCCGAGTGGCCTTTCCACTGGAGAGGCTTATTGGGATCTAGGCTCCAGCTCCCCTCCTGAATAACTCAACCCCACAGGGATCCCTGGAGTTTTCACCATTTCCCAACCAAATCACCATTTCCCAGTCCCACTGCCCTGCTGTTAATGGTTCCACATGACAGAGGAGGTGTAGCTGAATGTGCTCAGAGTGGTTACAGGTATTTCAAAGATGGGCTGAGCCCCAGATCTGTTGTTGTCCAGTGTCTGCCCCCACCATGAAAAGCCAACCTGGAGATTTATTTGTTCCTCATATTTCAGTATCTCTATAAAGTTTGGTTGCTGCACAGGAAGATGAGAGATAGAGGGTTCAGTGGGGGAAGATAATAAACACTGACAGGCTGGCCATGTAAGGCCCAGAAAACACAGGAGAATGTTTTTCTCTGCATCTCTACCCTGGTGAGACAGCCTGAATATAATTTAATTCTCTCCTGGATGAGTTAGGGAAAGAAAGAATTAGCTGGAAAACAGTTCAACGGGAGATGGAGTGATAGGACAAGGGGGAATGGTTTGAAACTAGGACTAGGTTTAGATGGTATATTGGGAAGGAATTGTTCCTTCCCAAGGGAGGGTGGGCAGGCCCTGGAATGGATTTCCCAGAGCAGCTGTGGCTGCCCCTGGATCCCTGGAAGTGTCCAAGGCCAGGTTGGACAGGGCTTGGACCAGCCTGGGACAGTGGAAAGAACTGGGTGACTGGAACTGGAACTGGGTGGCCTTTAAGGTCTTTTTGAACCACAACTATTTTGAGATTCTCTGGTTCTGTGGGAGGGTGAAAAAGTGGAGGTGAAGGGTCCCTCCTGAGCCTCCTCAGAGGGGGATGGAATCTGCTGGAGAGGGTGGACGAGACAGTCAGAGGCTGCAGGGGAAGATTCCTCCTCAGCCTCTGCAGAGGGTGTTGGGAAGGTTCCAACGACAAAGGTGACAATTCCAATGAACCCAGCTTTAGGCTTTTGGTCAGGTCTGCCTTAATTTTGGCCTCTGTGGGGGTTTTTGCCTTAATGGAGGGGGTTTTTTTGCCTGAGGTAGGAGGTACTAGATCAGGTCTGTTATTTAAATTTTAAAATAGCTCCAGACAGCCTCTTGCATTTTATTTTGGGGTGGAATATACATGATTTATGCATTTTATACAGTGATGCAGGGGCACCTCTCCACGTGCCCACTCACCACTGACACTGACAATGCTCGGAATAAAACCAAGAGCTGCTTTTAATAATTTATTCATGATTTTCCTTCCTGCCAGGCTGAGAGAAAAGAAGGAGAACCGTTCCTATGCCTTGTCCCTCGTCTATGGCAAGACTGTGTATCACTACAGGGTGGACCACGATAAATCTGGGAAATATTCCATTCCTGAGGGCACCAAGTTTGACACACTCTGGCAGGTACCAGGCTGGGTCTCCTCAGAAATTGAGACACTTTTCCAGGCTTTGCAGCATTATCAAATCCCTCAAAATCATCAGGGATAAATAAATCCCTCTAACAGCATCTTTTTAGTGTCAGCAAGTCAGGAATTATTTTATTCCTGGCCAGGGTTTGTGTGTGTGGTTGACAAAATTCTGCCTTCCACACAGACCCTGATCCAAAATTTTGTCACTTATTTGTACATTTATACATTTGTATATTTATATATTTATACATTTATGAATTTATACATTTATATATTTATATATTTATATATTTATATATTTATATATTTATATATTTATATATTTATATATTTATATATTTATATATTTATATATTTATACCCATGGCTGTGGGTCTGATCCCCATCACTTAATAATTAATAATCATCACTACTGATCCTGAGGGACCCCTTCTAACTCAGAATATTCCACGATTCTGTGCTAATTCTCTTCCATGAATTAGTATTCTATCCTCTATTGGTTATTAATTTCTCTTTTTCTGCTAATTAGACCATATTTTTAATCTTTTTAGTCTTTATTTTCCTTTCGCAGGGACTCTCCAATGCCTAAACTGGATCTTTTTTAGTGTCTTTCTTCTGGTTTTTCCAAAATCTCCTTGTTGTCCATAAATTCTGCATTCCAGATGTCCAACCTCAATCCATCTTCCCCTCCCAGGCTTTGTTCATTGGAGTGCATCAGAGTTAGTTTATCAAAACTTAAAATTCCAGTATTTTTCCCAAGCTGTGCTCCTGCAAAAGTAGCTCATGGCAACCTTGTTCCATGCTGGCCGTGAGTAATTGAAGAATAACACACTATTTATAATTAATACATATATTGGTTGGGATTATTTAATTAAAATCATTTAAGAGTTAAATCATTAACTAAAATTATCCAGGGAGTGGATGCTGGAGCTTCCTCCTGGCTAGGGCAGTCTGAGGGACAGAAACTCCATTTTTGCTGAATTCCCTGAATTCCCAGGGCTGTTTTCACTTGGAATTTTATTGAAAACAAAGACTTTGGGGCATTTTGATGGTGACAGAATCGTTCCAGGCTCCTGATTGCAGCTGAAATCTGAAATCTGAGCCAGCCAGGAGGGGAAGGGAGAGCCTGGTGTCCCCTGGTCTGGTCCCAGGGCTGGATGTCCCCAGGCTGAGTGATGTCCCCTCTGAGCTGGATCCAGTGGTGCTGCCACCAACAACTGCCTGGGACACGTGGAACAAACCCTGCAGCTCCTCTGGGAAAGGATCTGATTTCTCTCAGGATTCATCCCACACATCAGGGCCTAAAACCCTTCCTGGCTGGCACAACAATAACACTGCACTGAACATGCCCTACTCACACTGGAGATCGTGTCTTTCTTTGGGCTTTATCGAATTTCCCAAGTTCTCCCCAGCTCTGGCAGATAGCCAGGGATGCAATCCCACCCTGGGACATCCCTGAGTGCACAGAGGACAGAAACAGTCTGGTCCCTGCCTGCCATAAATCTGAGAGGAATCATTGCCCTGAGCCACAAAAGTTGCCTCCAACAATTAAAAAAAAAAAAAAAAAAAGAAAAGAAAAAAGATGATTTTCTCCTCACAATTAATCTCTTTTTCCTCTCATCCCTTTCCCAGTTGGTGGAGTACTTAAAACTGAAACCAGACGGGCTGATTTTCTACCTGAGGGAAGCCTGTCCCAACCCCAACATGCCAGGTGAGCTGCCACTCTCAGTGCCACCCCTGGCCCTGCTTTGTCCCCAGCTGGAGCAGTGCCAGCCCAAATTTCCCTTCCTGTGCCCAGCGCTGGTGGGGAGGGCAGTGAGGGCTCTGCCCCTCTGGCAAACTGGACAAACTGGGGTGTTGTCACTCCCCAGGCCTGGCCTGAGGTGGCCCAAGGGCAGGAGTCAGTGGCCAAATGAATTTGGTGCCCAACAGCTGGATTTGGAGCATGAGCTGCTTTTTAGGGAGCAGGAAAATCCATGTCCTGCAAGGCTGGGCCCTGCTGGCTCTCTGAACACCCCAAACCAGGGGACACTTTGGGTCCACATGTCACAGATGTCACCTCAGAGCCTGCCCTGTCCTGGGGCACAGCTCAGCCAGTCTCTGCCCCTGGACCCACGGGGTGCTCCAGTGGTGGCATCTTCCCTGAGAAAATTTGGGAATACCAGCCACATCCAGACTTTTTTAGGTTTATTTCCACACCTTTTTAGGCTAAAGCTGTGGAAATTTTCCTTTGGGGGGTGGAGGGGATGGGATCAGACCCACAGGGATGATGCTATGACCCTGCTTAGGGAAAAGTCCTGATAACAAACTCCTGATAACAAACTGCTGATAACAAATCCTCTCTCCTGCTTCACAGCCTGTGCAGCACCAGTTCCACCCACCCACCCCTCCGTGAGCGTAAGTTTGGGGGAGGTTCTGTTTTATTGGCACCTCAATGGTTTTAATATTGCTGCCTTTCAAGCTTGGCTGATCAAACCCTGCTCTTCAAACCCTGCTTTTGTCTAAAAGCTCAGGAACTGCACTGGACTTTATTAAGCCCAGCTGGGATGTTTTTCCCTTTCCAGCTTGGATGGGGGTGGGGAATGGCTGGGCACAGCCCCTGGTGGAGCTGACAAGGGTTTCCATTCATCCTGAGCTCCTTGCAACATGTGGGGTTGTCCTTGGGGAGCCCCATCCCTGCCCTGCTGGCCAGGCAAGAGTGAGGGAGCCGTGCTGGGATTCTGGGAATGCTCAGCCCTGCTGCTCCTGCTGGCCCCGGGCCAGGGCTTTGTGCTCCCTGTGCCCCGGGGAATGTCCCTGCTCAGTCACTGAGTGCTGAGTTGTGCTGAAAGCAGCGGGTTTGGGGATCCCAGGGGGGCTGAGTGAGGCCTGGGGGCTCAGCCATCACCTCAGGGTGCTTCCACAACCCACAGAGGCTTCCAAGGTGCTGGGGCACTGCCCAGGCTCCCCAGGGAATGGTCCCAGCCCCAAGGCTGCCAGAGCTGCAGGAGCTCTCAGGGATGCTCAGGGTGGGGTTGTTGGGGTGTCTGTGCAGGGACAGGGGCTGGACTGATGAATCCTGTGGGATCCAGCTGAGGATCTTCTGGGATTCTGTGGCTGGCATTCCAAGCTGTGCCACCCTGTCACTCTCTGCTCTGGGGACAGTGGCTGCACAGGGTCCCTGTGTGCTCACAAGGCCACTCTTCCTGTGCTGGCTGTGACCTGAGCTGCCTCCAGCCTTCCCTCCCCTTCCTGGCTCACTGCAAACTGTGAGTCCTGGCTGGGATGGGGACAGCAGAGGGGACAGAGAGTCCTCACCCTGCACAGCCCTTGGGAGAAGTGGGCTGTGCTCAGGGTCCCTGCTGTGCCCTGCCCTGGGGGAACTGCAGCTGGACTGGAACAGGAATGGTGGCTCCAGACCACTCCAGTCTCAGCCCACCTCAGGGCCTTTCAGAGGGACCACCAGCTGCGCTGTGTTTGATGCAGTTTCCCTGTCCCTTTCCCCTCCACTTGCAACTGAAGCAATTTCTCCTTTATCCATTTTCTCCTAATTTCTCTTCCAGAGGACCCTGGGCTCTCTCAATGCAGACGGGTACACCCCAGACCCTGTAGGTGAGCACCTCCAGAGCCCTCCCCTCCTCACAGGGAACAGGAGTGGGATGTCCCAGGAGCCCGGGGGCTCCCTGGAGCCCTGTTACAAAGCCCCTTTCTTACAAAAGCACCCAGGATCACTCCAGACATTTTGGGGTCCCACACCCACACTGGGCTTCCAAGAAATCAAGCCCTCCCCATTCCTTGCCTTACCCAGGAAATGAAGCCCTGTCCTACCCCCATTTTTGACTAAATACTCAGTGAAATTCAGCTGAATTTCAGTGGGGTAAAGCCCTGCCCAGGGCTAGCAGGGCAGATATGTGGAGAGGGAATGCTCAGACCCCTCCAGTGGATGTGGAGAGGGAATACTCTGAGCCCTCTCTCCATCCCACCTCCTTCAGCAGCCCGAAGTGGGAGGGGCCCTGGGTTGTGAAAGGAAGGGAAATGCCCAGGAAAGATGAGAAATGCTGGAGGTGAAGGTGAATTGGCCAAAAGAGCAGAGAAACCCTTCCCAATCCAAGAGGGACAGCGGGATGGGGAAGGGCAGGTTTATAACTCAGTGCTCCTCTTGGGAAGGGGCAGGAAAATCCCGGCTGCTGCCCATGGACACCAGTGTCTACGAGAGCCCCTACAGCGACCCCGAGGAGCTGAAGGACAAGAAGCTGTTCCTGAAGAGGGACCACCTGATGATTGATGAAGTGGAGCTGGGGGCAGGAAACTTTGGCTGCGTCAAGAAGGGAGTTTACAAAATGAGAAAGTGAGTGAGGGCACTGGGGAAGGGGGAGCAGAGGGAGCCGGGCTGGGCTTGAGGTGTCCCCAGCTGTCACTAGATGGGCCCCAGAGTGACAGTGGAGTGGATAAGGAATGATCTGGATGTCAGGGCTGATGGATGTGATGGTTGAGGCACCACCCCTGGGAGTGTTCAGGAAATGGGCAGATTTTGTGGTGGGGTTTGGCAGGGATGGCAGTGTTTGGTCAGGGGTTGGACTTGATGATCTTGCAGGTGTTTTCCAGCCTCAACAATTCCATGATATTATGATATGATGCTGTAATTCCATGGCTTTCCATGGATTTTCACTGACAGCTGCATTGCCCTGGGTGTCAGTGAAAAGCTGCCCACATCCCCAGGCACACAGCTGCCACTTCCAAACAGACTTACTGGGCTCAGAGGAACAATTCCACATTCCTGAGGCCACCTCTATCAACTGAGGAGTTGTGACACCCTTGGCTCTATTGCTGGTTGAATGTGATCATCTTTACCTACTTATGCCTCAGTTTCCTCCTGGAAAAATGGCACTGATGACCCAGATCTCAGTGTGGGAGGGGAGGTGTCTCCAGATCAGGGATGGCAACTCCTGGCCTACACGCACAAGGGTGAGGTGACCTTTTCTCTCCATCCTGGGACACCAGAATGGTGCAGGGCTCTGCCAGAACAGGCTGTTTAGAGTTCAGTGTCACATGAGAAGGGATTTCCATCCCTGGCTGTGGGCCCTGATCGCAGCTGTGCCCAGCCCACCCCTCATTCCCCTGTGCAGGAAGCAGATTGACGTGGCCATCAAGGTGCTGAAGAGCAACAACGAGAAGACAGTGAAGGATGAGATGATGAAGGAGGCCCAGATCATGCACCAGCTGGACAACCCCTACATCGTGCGCATGATCGGCGTCTGCGAGGCCGAGTCGCTGATGCTGGTGATGGAGATGGCTTCTGGAGGGCCCCTCAACAGGTTCTTGGCTTCCAAGAAGTGAGTCTTGGGTAAAACGTGGCTGATTTTCTCTTGGGTTGGGTTTCTCACCCGAGATTCAGGTTGTTAAACGTCCTTGGCCCTCTGAAAGCCCCGAGCTGTGTCACGTGAAACAAGCAAGAGTCTCCAAGGCCTTGTTTTCAGGTTTCTCGTGTTGTTTATTATTTGATATCTCAGAAGGAGTCTCCAAGGCTTTGTTTTCAGGTTTCTGGTGTTGTTTATTATTTGATATCTCAGGATTCTCTCTGCACCCAGCCCAGGTCTGGGACACGAGGCCTCTGCCCCATGATGGGGCCTTGCTTTGCTCTTATACAGATAACCACGTGTCCATTGTTCACAATTTCATGCCAATGTCTAGTGCCTATACTAGAAGGGTCATTTCTACCTTGACCCAATCCCCTCAAACTACTTTGTGTCATCACCACCTCAGAAGATGGAGGACGAGGAAGAAGGAGAGGAACTTAGGGCACCACCCTAAATCCTCCATTTTTTCCCCAATTACCTCTATTCTAAGAACCCCAAAACTACAAAAATTTTCACCCCGTGCTGTGCTCAGCTACTATTTTCACACCTTTGAGGTTTGTAATTCCTCTCTCAGTGTTGGAAGCCTCTCCCATGGACTAAAATCAAACCCAGTGCCTTCCTGGGCTGTGTGCCAAGGTCTCCAACCCCCCTGGACCGGCTTCACACCCCCTGTCCAGGGTTCAAAATCCCTTCCTCAGGTCCCATGTCAAAGGGATTCCCTGGACTCTGACAATTTTGTTTCTTCTCAAAATCTGCTTCAAAAGCCCACCCTTGTAGGTGCAGAAAAGCTGAGAAGAGCAGAAAGAAAAATCTTTTGTGTGAGGCTCCAGGGGCTGATGTTGATAGACAGACACAAAATACTACACTCACCCATCAGGTTGAGAAGTGAGAAAAGAAGATGAAGGCAGTTTATTTGGGTTTAGGGTTTAAATAGGGTTTGGACTTTGACCAGCGATTGGGGAACAAGGTTAACACCTCTCCAACCCCACTGGTCAAACCAGAAGTCCATCAATTTGTCCTTCTCCCTGGAAAGGAATGTATTATTTACAAAACATCAGCCTTTATTTATGGCACAAGCGTGGGAACTCCAGTACAGAAATGTAAAAACATCAGAAGGCTGAAAAAAATCAGGGCGACAGGCTGATGCTTCTGGAGCAGAGATCTCTGTGCTCATTCTCCTTTTCAGCTGGAAAAGTCAGAGGGGACCACAGCAGGTTCTTTATTATTGAATTCTCCTTTCACCTTCCCCAGGGACGAGATCACAACCAGCAACATCGTGGAGCTGATGCACCAGGTGTCCATGGGGATGAAGTACCTGGAGGAGAAGAACTTTGTCCACAGGGACCTGGCAGCCAGGAATGTCCTGCTGGTCAACCAGCACTATGCCAAGATCAGTGACTTTGGGCTCTCCAAGGCTCTGGGAGCTGATGACAGCTACTACAAGGTGGGTGTGTGTTGCTAGAGAACATGAAATGAAGGACACATACACAGTTAGTTGTCAGAGCAAAAAAAGAGAGCAGTTTATTTTTGACTTTGATTTATATTGATTTATACATTGATTATTGATTTATACATTTATATATATTTTAATATTTATATATGTATTTTATATATTTATATATTTATTGATTTATATATTTATACCTCGATTATATTAATTGATTTATATAGATTTTGGACAATGACTAGGGATTGGACAAACGAGGTTGACACTTCTTCCAACCACACTGGTCAAACTAGAAGTTTATCAAGAGAGGAATGATAATCAATTATTTTCTTTACCTAAAAGTTTGTGAGAAATTTCACTACAAAAATGCAAACATCAGCAGCCTGAAAAAGATCAGGGCAAAGGTTCTGGAGCGGGAGCCCTCCTGGCTGGGAGGATGAGAACTCCAAAGACTTGAGGGTCTGGGCTGCTCATGGACCCCTCTGCACAACATCAGGCTCTGCCTCACTGCTGTGACATTAAAAAGGGCTTTGCAGAGCTCTGGTGACAAGGAGGATGCAGGGGCAGCAGAGGGATGCAGGGCAGGGAGATGAGAGGAGCCAGAGAGAAGAGAAGGTGATGAAGAGTGAGCCAGGGCTGATCTTCCCAGCAGTGCTCAACTAAAGGAGAGATCCCACCTGGAATTCTGTGTCCAACTCTGAGGGTCCCAGCACAAGAAAGATGAGGACCTGTTGGAATGAGTCAAGGCCACTAAATTAATCACAGGGCTGGAGCCCCTCTGCTCTGGGGACAGGCTGGGAGAGCTGGGGGTGTTCACCTGGAGAGGAGAAGGCTCCAGGGAGAGCTCAGAGCCCCTGGCAGGGCCTAAAGGGGCTCCAGGAGAGCTGGAGAGGGACTGGGGACAAGGGATGGAGGGACAGGACACAGGGAATGGCTTCCCATTGCCAGAGGGCAGGGCTGGATGGGATATTGGGCAGGAATTGTTGGCTGTGAGGGTGGGCAGGCCCTGGCACAGGGTGCCCAGAGCAGCTGTGGCTGCCCCTGGATCCCTGGAGATGTCCAAGGCCAGGCTGGACGGGGCTTGGAGCACCCTGGGAGAGTGGAAGGTGTCCCTGCCCATGGCAGGGGTGGCACTGGATGGGCTTTGTTTGAGGTCCCTCCAACCCAAACCATTCCATGATTCCATGATTTAACTGAGCCCTGGGGGCAGGTGGCAGGAGGAGGGTGACACCACGGGCATTCAGCACCTGCACAACAGCACAGCAGGGCCTGGGCTGGGCTTTGGGGCTCCCATTTCAGGTGTTTTTTTTCAGCAGTTTGAGATTTGACACAAACACTGAGCAGAATTCAGGGGCAGCTCCCAGCACTCCATGTCTCAGGCTGGAAATGTCCCTCCTTGCTCTGCAGGCCAGGACAGCAGGGAAGTGGCCCCTGAAGTGGTACGCCCCAGAGTGCATCCTCTTCCACAAGTTCTCCAGCAAGAGTGATGTCTGGAGCTACGGTGTGACCATGTGGGAGGCCTTCAGCTTCGGGCAGAAACCCTACAAGGTGAGCTAGAAACCCTATTAGTTTAGGCAGGAATCACACAAGGTGAGGCCAGGCCCTACAAGGCAAGGCAGGAACCCTACAAGGTGAGCCAGGAACCCCACAATTTGAGGTAGAAACTCTACAAGTTGATGCAGAAAGCCCACAAGGTGAGGCAGAGCCCTACAAGGTGAGGCAGAGCCCTACAAGGCGAGGTAGAAACCCTACTAGTTTAGGAGGAACCCTACAAGGTGAGGCAGAGCTGGCTCTGTCACCCATGGGTGTCACAGTCACACCAGGGACACTCTGAAGCCACAGTTCCCATTCCCTTGAGTGGGTGTTCCCACTGTTGGATACGTGGGAAAGGAGACAGCCCCACTTTTACTATGGGAAAGGCATAAATTCAGTTGGATCCTGCAGCTTTGTGTTTGTTTTAAGAGAGAAGAAATGGAAAACAAACGGAATTAACTTGGGTTTGAATCGAAGCAGAGATTCTTGATCCTTCTTCTCTTTGATCCTTCTTTCCTTCTGCTCATTTGAGAGATAAAATGATCAATTCTCATCCACTGCTGGGCCCGTGCTTGGGTGGGGTGGGACCTGGAGGGTGGGAGGGATGGGTGGGATGAAGTTGGTAGGACAGCAGGGATGGGATGAGTAGGGTGGGTGGGATGGGGTCTGCAGGNGAAGATCCCCAAGGCTTGGTGTCTTTGCCCCTCTCCACCCCAGGAAAGTCTCAGCTGCCTCCTGAGCCCTGGCACAGCCAGGCTGCTGCTCTCCCCCAGGGTCTCTGTGTGTCCCCTCATTGCATCAGGCCAGTTTTGTCCTCTCTGATGACTTTGTTTGTTCCTCTCTGCCTTGCAGATGGGAAGAACGTCCAGGATTTGTGGCTGTGGAAAACATCATCCGCTCCTACTACTACAGCATTGCTGCCAAGCCTGAAAATGGGCCAGACAAAGGGGACAAGGCCAAGGCAGCTCTTCCTTGAGATTGCTTCTCTGCTCCTCCACCTGCCCTGTATGGACCTGGAAAGGCTCTTTGTGAAGTTTTGCTTTAATCTCTCAAATGCTCGTCAGGAACTGAGGATGTGGGGGACGTGGTGTCCCCACAGACAGGGACACCCAGCTGTGCCTCCCAGCTCCTCCAGCCTGACCCAGCCCAGGAGAACAGACACTGGCAGAGCTCCTTCCCAACTCCAGAGCTGGATTTCCCCAATTCCAAAGCTGTCCCAGGATCCCAGAGCTTTGTGCCTCCCAGGCTCACTGAGGATGAACTGTGTTGGCTCCAGAAAACCTGGATTTTCCCAGATCCCTTAACAAACAATGCTTTCCCAGGAAACCACCACGTGCACGTTTCTGGTGGGGTTTGCATGGGGTGGGACACAGCAAAGGGAGCCACCAAGTCCTTTTCCCCTTGGATTAGGGCAAGAAGCAGCTGGTTTGCAGCTGGGATGGGGAGGAGCAATGGGACAGAGCTGGTTTGTCCCACTGGTTTGTCCCCCTGCACCCCTGGCCAGCACAGAGCAGGTGTCACCCAGCCCTCCAAGGTGGCTCCCAAACAATTCCAGGACCAATCCCTCACCTCCTGGATCCCACCTGGCCCCTCTGTGCTGATGAAATATTGTTTTTCAAGCTTAAAAACTGGTCATTCTATAAATAAACTATTCTATGTTCTAAACATCCCATGGCTCAGATCATTGAACTTTGAGAAATGCTGGCAAACTGCTTCAGGCTCGTTGCCAAAAGCCCCAAACCCATTGGGGTAAGAGAACCCTCCAACGCTGCATTTTTAGTGTTAGAAAATTGCTTTATTCTCAGCTCAGGGTGTGGATGGGGCTGACAAAATCCCAGCCTCCACACAGCCCCCGATCCAAAACTTCCTCACCTTTTTGTACATTTTTAGCAAACAAAGCAGTGAATGTTCATTGCAGCATATCAAGGTTAGCTCAACAAACTTTACAGTTTTAGTCATTTTTCCAGGCTGTGTTCCCACAAAAGGAGCTTTGCTATATGCTAAAAGCAATTTAAGAATAACACATTGTCTATAATTAATATATTGGTTGTTATCCATTTTTATCCATAAATAATAATCCATTAAATTAATAATATTTTGGCTAATAATTTAAATTTTATAATCCTATATTATAATATATAAAATAAAATATATAATATAAAATATATAATATACGTATAATGTATATTATATAACATATTGTATATAATTATAATATTTTACATTTTGGATAATAATGATTTGGATAATCCAAATCATCCATAACTATAAACCATATACTACAATCAAACAAACCAAACAAATAAAACTCCTATAACATAACAAACAATAAATAAAAAAGACCTCTAACAAATTAATTATATTACACTACCCCAAACACACCAAAATAAACGCTATGTACTCGGAAGAATAAAAGCCACCACAAAATAACTAAAAACCTACCCTATACCTCACACTACAACCCATAACACCATTAATTAACTAAAACGTAATTAAAACCACTAACTTAAAGCGATTTTAAATATTTTATCATTTCCCACAGGCTGACAAGAAAATCAATGTAATTTCCCTCCTTGATGCTCTCCTTGCCCAACCCGGCAATCTTTGGGCTGGTTTTGCTGCGCAGCTGGAAGGTTTTTTGCGTGTTTTCTTGCAAAAAGAAAAGGCTCAGCTGGGTCTGCAGTGGGTCCCAGCTGCCCCCGGTGCAGAATTGCCCGTGGTGGGGCTGTGCTGCAGAGAACACAGAGGCTGTGAAGGCTGGGGGAGCGGAGGAAGCTGGAGGTGGGAGCCCTGCGATGCAGCGAACACAAGAATTTATCTCTCACCATCTCCTGGTAGTTAAAGCCACAGAGCAGCACCTTGTCCTGGGGGAAAACAAACAGCCTCAGGCCAGGGCACAGCCAAAACCCCCTCGGTGAGAGCGGAGATTTGGGCTAAAAACGAAGTTCTGGGGAGCACTCAGGTAATTAACCTTATCGACATCTGAATTAATCTCGGTCCCAGCAGTCACTGAGCCAGATTTGAGGAAAAACAAGTCCTAAATTTCTGTGCTTAGACAGAAGCCTCCAGAGACACCAACCCTCCATGGGGCATTTTCTCTCTCAACCCCATCAACTTGTCCTGAATGTTGAACTCTGGGTATATGACCCCTCCCAGCAGAGAGGAAAACAGGTATCCAGGAGAACCTGCCTTGTTCCTGTTTGTTCTGTCACTTAGTGCAGGAAAAAATTCTCCTCTCTGTCATGTTTTCCTCCCAGAGCAAGCAGCTCTTTAGCTGGAAAAGAGAAGGTTCAATGTGTTTTCTCCTTGAGAGCCGCTGCCAAAACATTTTGTTTAGACTTTGTTTTCAAAACAAATCCATTTTCTGGTTTGAAATGGTTTCTTGCAATAAATTTTCGGTTAACTACATGCTGCTATATTTTTTTTCCAAACAGGGACGGAAAGCACCAGAGAAGTATTCCCAGAGAAACTTCTGCTTTAGTTGGAGACAGTTTTGAGTGTGTGTATCCACACCCCGACAGGCAGGACATAAATCCCTTAGGATTATGCCAGAGGACCAAGGGAAAGGGTTTATCCTGCCTGGGCTGGGGCTGATTTGGGTTGGAATCTGTCTGTTCCAAGTGCATTGGAAAATATCAGGAGTCACTGGAAGGGGAAAAAGGAGTGAGATGAGCAGGACCTGAAGTCACAGGGCTCCTGTGAATCTGTGATTCCTGCTTTTGGGATGTGCAGGGTCTGACAGTCACCCGAGGGAATTTCCTTAGAACTGAGGCCCTGATCATCCCCACTCTGCCATTCCAGAGGGACTCAGCCCTCTCAGTGGGAACAACTCCAGGTCTCCAGGGTCTGCAGCCTCTCCTCTCTCCCATCCACAGCAGGGATTTATCCAGCCCTGCCTCTCTCCCTGCTGCAGGTGAGAGACCCTGCTGGACCTGCAGCCCCTTCCCTGTCTGATCCCAGGGATCTGGGCTTGGATAAGAGTTTGTCACTGATAAAGGCAGCAGTTGGAGAGCAGTTGGAGACTCAGGGCTCTGTGGTAGCCCTTCCAGAAACTTCCCCAAATCCTCTCTTTTCTTCCTTCCCTCCTTCCCTGCACTCATTCACCTCCCTCTGTTCTACCCAAACCTTTCAGGCTCTTTGGAATTTTCCACTCTCCGTGTTGCGAGGGAAGGGATGACCTTCACCTTCTGAGCACCCACAGTGATAAGGTGACAGTGCTGGTACTCATCTGATCATCACTGTGACACCTCAACAGATCCCCCAGCCTGATCTGGCTCATCCCAACCTCTCTTATCACCAGCACACCCCTGGTTATCACTTGCACACAGCACAAGGACAAAGTGACCTTTTCATCCCTCTCAGGTTTTGTTCAGCAGCACAAAAACAGGACCAAAAACAGCTCTGGGTTCCCTGACCTCTGTTTCAGAGCCCTGAGGAATTCCCTGAAGCCAGGGAAAAGGAGATTTTCCAAGGTATTTTCCCTTCTCCCACTGGGCTGTTCCTTCCTTGGCCAGCAGTGAAATGTCAGGCAACCATGAAGGCACAGAGAGTTTTGGGCCTGCCAAAAACACACTTCCAAATCTGACATTTCTCCACGGAATTCAGGTGAACCTCTGATCCTACACTGTCCCCTCCTCTCCCTGCATGACAGGAGATCATCTTGTTCCTAAATCCATCAGCAGGACGTGAGGCAGGGAAGGCTCTGACTTCTCAGGGGTTGTCAGGGCTCTGGAAGAAAAGCTCCCACCCACCTTTGTTTGTTTTTCTTTCCCCCCACATGTGATGCCTCCTTTTTATATTCCAAGGCTTTCCCAGCTCAGAGCACTCAAACCACACCCAGCACAACCAGTGCATCCATGGAGCCATGGCCACCCCTGCTCTGCTGCCAGAGATCCCACCTGGAATTCTGTGCACAGTTCTGGTGCTCCCAGCATGAGAAGGACATGGAACTGTCCTTGGAACGAGCCCAGAGGAGGCCACAAAGCTGACAAGGGGACAGAGCACCTCTGGGTGGTGTTCACAGGGAGAAGTGAAGGTTGTGTGGAGAACACAGACCCCTCCCAGGACATGAAGGGGCTCCAGGGAAGCCAGAATGGGATTCTGCATCAGGAACTGGAGTGTCAGGACAAGGGGAGTGGGATTAAACTGGAAGAGGGGAAATTTAGATGGGCTAGTGGGAAGGAATTCCTCCGTGTGAGGGTGGGCAGGCCCTGGAATGGATTTTCTAGAGCAGCTGCGGCTGCCCCTGGATTCCTGGCAGTGTCCAAGGCCAGGCTGGACTGGGCTTGGAGCAGCCTGGGACAGTGGAAGGTGTCCCTGCCATGGAGGAGTGGAATGAGATGGGATTTAAGGATCCTTCCAACCCAAACCACTCCAGGATTCTAATTAGCCAAATCAAATTGCAAAGATTTCTGCCACGGACCCAGGCAGAAAAAAAGGACGTGTCACAGCCTGGAAGATGCAAACTGAGGTGCAAAATTAGAGGTTTCTCTGACAAGAGGAGTGCAGATGGTGAGGATAATTTAGGTATTAACAAATACCCAAGGCCTGGGGAAAATCACCTTTTCTCACAGCAGGAGGAAATTACTTTGTTTGCCATCAGGAAATCTGGTGGAACAGACAAGAATTGGACTCAGTCAAAAGGTCTTTTCTTCTTTTCTCTCTTTTTTTTTCGTGGTTTTGTTTTTGTTTTTGTGGGGTTTTTGTTTTGTTTTTTGTTTGTTTGTGTTTTTGGTTGGTTTTTTGTTTTTGTTTTGGTTTGAGGTTTGGTTGGTTGGTTTGTTTTGGGGTTTGTTTTGTTGGGGGGGGTTGTTTGTTTGTTTGCTTGTTTTTAGTATTTTATTCTGGTTTTCCCTGTGAGAAATCTCTGTCCTTCATGTGCATTTTCTTCAGAAAAGAAGAAAAATCCCCATTCTCCTGTCATGGAGGGAGAGGAGGGGACAGTGTAGGACCAGTGATTCACCTGAATTCCATGAAGAAATGTGAGATTTGGAGGTGTATTTTTGGCCTTCCTGGTTGTCAGACATTTCACTGCTGGTCAGGGACGGCGCAGCCCAATGGGAGAAGGGAAAAAGCCAGGAACAGCTTGGAAAACATCCTTCAGAAATCCTTCAGGTGGATTGCTTTGGTTTTTTAATCAACAACAGAAACCTTGGAAAAGAAGAGAGGTGCTGGTACGGATCCTTATGGGACCCTTCCAGCATGATGGAGATAGGAAATCCATCTTCACTCATCTCTTCCAACTTCCAGAGATCCCCATGTGAGGACAGGAGCACCCTGTAGGGTGGGGACAGGAGCACCCTGTAGGGTGNCCCCATGTGAGGACAGGAGCACCCTGTAGGGTGGGGACAGGAGCACCCTGTAGGGTGGGGACAGGCACTGGGACACTGCTGGCAGGTCCTGCAGTGAGCCCAGAGGTGCAGAGACCCTCAATGACACCCAGTCACAAAGAGAGGCTATTCTTGTCCCTAACTGCCACCAGCCAGCAGAGGCAGTGAGAGTGGCTTCGGCAGCTGATTCCCTGGACTGGTTCATGTGGCCATCACCCATGAGCTTGGGCCACTGGGACATGTGTCCAGGGGACAGTGCCTGGTGTCCCCTGGTCTCCCCAAGGCCTCTGCTCTGCTCTGGTGGCACTTTTGGGGCCTTGTTCTTACAACCTGGATGATTTGTGGGTACTCAGAAATCCGGCTCTTCATCTGAGGTCCCCTTGGGTCCCATCCTCCTTCTCTCCTCCACTTCTGGGCTCTCCCTCCTGTGACCTCCAAATTTCCCTACTTGTGACCTTCAACTCTCCCTCCTCTGACCTTCAACTCTCCCTCCTCTGACCTCCAGCCTGGGCTTGTGGCTCTGGGCCATGGTGAGGAGCCCTCAAACTGAGCAGAAAAATAACTGGGTGTCAACAGGTTAAAAAACGCCTTCAGTAAATACATTTTGCTATAAAATCAATTAATTAAATTAGTCTACAAAGTCATTGCTGAAGGAACTGCTTCTCTTTGCTGCCCTGGCTCATCCATCAGCTGGGAAATGCTGTGACCACAGCTCCAGGGAGCCCAGGGCTGTGTGGGCAGGGGGTTGAGCTGGTTTGAGGGCCCAACTGAGAGAGGACTGGCCAGGCCTTGCTTTGTTTCCACTGAAAGTTCTGATGGAATAAAAACCTTTCCCCAGAACTCTTCAGTTGGGCCTCGTCAGCATTCTCAGGTGGAAAACTCTTCTGTTGGAGATTTCCTGCCCAACCCAAGTCACTTATTCCTGGGGTCAGGGAGTGGGTGTAGAGCACGGTCCTGGCAGGGATGTGACACTTCCCACATCCTTTGGCATGATGGAAACAGAGATGTGGTGGAGCAGCTCCTTCCCCAGATCTACAAAATCCACATCATCCTGGGCAGGATTTTGGCCCTGTGCCAGTGAATTTTGGGAAACAGACTGGAAGGACAAATAGTCAACAGCCCTTGACCTAAAAAGAATGAAAAATCCTGTTGAGGTGAGAAGCATCTGAGGTGGGGGTTGGTATCTCCTTATCTTCTCCCGGGGCAAAAAGGACAGGATGAGAGGAAACAGCCTCAAGCTGCTCCAGGGGAGGTTTAGATTGGATATTGAGTGGAATTTCCTCATGGAAGGGGTGGTCAGCATTGGAAGGGGCTGCCCAGGACAGTGGTGGAGTCACCATCCCTGGAAGTGCTCAATGAACCTTCTGAGTGTGGCACTTGGGGACACGGATTAGTGGTGACCATGGTGCTGTGGGGTTGATGGTTGGAGTTGATGATCTTAAAGGTCTTTTCCAACCTTAATTCCATGATTCTGTGTGGAATTCTGTGATCCCCTGATTTATCCCTCTGCCTTTCTTGCTCCCAGAGCTGTGATTCCAGAAATACACAGTTAATCCTTTGGGAATTTGCCTTTTTTTGCTGCACAGCAATGCCTCGATGTAAAATAAATATTCATTAATTTGCAGGGTTCAGCACATTTTGCTCTACTGTAGCAAATCTCAGAGAAAATGATTTTATTTGCTATTAAGAAGCACCTGTGCAAGAGACACCTTCAGGAAGGAACTCAAGGTGTCTGTGGTAAAAATATAAGGGAATCACAGAAATAAGGGAATCACAAAATCTCTTATCTTGCTCCAGCTTTTTAAATTGAAAATTTAAATGGTAGATATCAATCAATTTAAAAAGCAAAATGAAAATACTGATTGGAAAAAAGTGGTTGCAATGATTAATAAAGGATAAAGCAACCAGTGGAAAAGGGGAAAGTATTTTCTTTTATGTGTTTTTGCTTTAACGAAGAAAAGAAAAAAGGACGGAAAAAGTGCTTGATGTACCAAAACTGGGTTAAAAACAGACACAGGAAGGCAGATGTCAAATCCTGCCAGCAGATCCCCAAATTCAGCACCCATTTTCCCAAATGTGAAGCAGGCAAAGACTCAGCAAAGAGGGAAAAATACTGTACAGAAGGCTGAGAGCTGCTATTTAGGGCAGCCTGTTTAACACCCCAGAGCTGTGCTGGCACAGTCAGAAAAATCACAACTGAACTGACACTGGGAGGAGCTGCAAAGACACAGCAAAGGTGGGGAAGCAGCAGAGCAGCTGCTAAGTAAGAGCAGAAATAATGACACGGGCTCAGGTAATGAAAGTGGAACGAAAGGAGGAATTTTTGGGGTAGAATATAAAAATCTATTCACAGACAGAGCAGGGAATTGAGCAAAGGGCAGTGGAGCCTCAGCACGGGGAATATTTCTGAGGATATTCCAAGTATAATCTACAGGAACCAGGAGTTAAAGGGGTATTGAATTTTACCTTGTCATGTTTAGTTCTGATTTCATGTCAAATCATCTGGTTTATCTCTCTTATTTTAATTTTAGATATGAACCAAAAAATCTCTCCTCTGTTTCCTTAATTTGTTTTTCTAAATCAAGGATTTAATTGTAGCTTCCCCTGATCAAGAATTCCTGTTTTTTCATTAGGACTTTTGGATTTTTGACTTTTTTTCTCTGGTAATAGAACAGGCAAAGGCCATTCCTCTGAAATGGGTCACATTTACCTCCACATCCAACCAGTTTTGCCCTCAGGGATCAGACAGAGCCCATGAGAGGATGGAGAAATCCAGCTGGACAGGATGGAAATGGGAGCTCACACTGCTGGAGGAGGACACTCCTTCCACAGTTATCCCTTTGTCCCTGGGACCAAGATGGATCAAGATGCCTCAACACAGCCCCAGGCTCAGGAAAACCAGTGTAAGGGAAAATCAGATTCACAGGCAGAGTTAAATGAAGAGGGGATGAAGTGATGGGAATTTGTGGAGGTCATTCTTCCCAGCAAGTCAATGGAAGGAGGATGTCAATGTTCCCTTTGAGCAGTTTCCAAAGGACAATGTGACTTAGGGCAGATTTAATCCTCATTTTCCCTTCTGGTATTTTTGTGTTGGAGCCTTCAGAGTGGAGAATGACAGCCCTGGGGTGCCTGGGAATTGTCAGGTGTGTCCTGGTGTTGTAGGAAAGGTTTTGTGTGGCTGAAGTCACCCAGGGCTGAGTGTCCTGCACACAGGGACAGAGCTGAGCCTCTGGTGGCACTGGGCCTGGACAAGTTTATTATGGAATCATGGAATGGTTTGGGTTGGAAGGACCTCAAAGCTCATCCCATTCCACCTCTTGCCATGGGCAGGGACACCTTCCCCTATCCCAGGGTGCTCCAAGCCCTGTCCAACCTGGCCTTGGGCACTGCCAGGGGTCCACAGCTGCTCTGGGCACCCTGTGCCAGGGCCTTCCCACCCTGACATTGTCTGTGCCCCTTCCTGCAGCCCCTTCATTCCTGTCTCCCCAAATCTACACCTTCTGCTGGGGAATGGCAATGGGGACTCTCTGGGACTCCTGTGGGAAGGAATAACCCAGTGAAAACCCCTCTGCTCCCAAAGCTGCTGCAGTCAGGGAGCCACAGGGCTCTTGTGCTGCCCCATTCCCTGTCCAGGGCTGGGAGGGAATCATCCTCCAGTGAGTAACCATGGAGTAAAGTGGTGGCACAGCCCAGCCCCGGGGTGACACAGCAGATGGCACAGTGGTTTAGTCCCAGGAGCTGCTGCCAGCCCTCAAACAATGGCTCAGGCGTGACAGAAGGGACCAGGGAGCTTTCCAGCCCCTCAGGCCAGCTACTCCCCAGGGGTGAGTCCTGCCAAAACCCTGAGCTGACTGTGCATGCCAGCAAATCCATCCCAACCCCAAACCCCTCCAAGAGCACAGGAGAGGGAACCCAGCTCAGTGCTGGATCAGCCCTGCAGCCCAAACCCAGATCACCTCTCCCAGTTGTGTGAATGTTGAAGGTCCCTCTCCAGTTCTGGCTGAGTTTCCTTTTCCCCTATGGCAGCAACTTCCAGAGGTTTCCTTTCCCACAGGATGGGTTTTGCTTCATTTAGGATGAAATGTTATTAAAGCCCTGCAGGAATTGGCAGGATGGGCTGAGGAGCTGCAGACAGGCTCTATTCTTCTGGGCAGCTGGGGTGGGTGAGCACTGAGGCCAGCTCTGCCCTGAAAATGCTGTCGTGGCACTTCCCTCCCAACACACAAATAATGCCTTCTTAACTCAGTGAAGTGCTAAAATAAAGGTAAAAAAATTATAAACCCCAGCTGAGCTGGACTCAAGGTGTGGCAGAGCAGTGATTTGGTTTTGGGGGTTCAGGGTAAGAGAGTGAAGAAGCTCAGAGAGAGGAAAGGCCCTGGTGCTGAGGGCAGGGGAGGAGCTGTGGTGGCTCCTGTGGGCACTGGGTGAGCTGAGGGTTTGAAAATGAGGTTCAGATGAGGGAAGGAAAGGAAAGGAAAGGAAAGGAAAGGAAAGGAAAGGAAAGGAAAGGAAAGGAAAGGAAAGGAAAGGAAAGGAAAGGAAAGGAAAGGAAAGGAAAGGAAAGGAAAGGAAAGGAAAGGAAAGGAAAGGAAAGGAAAGGAAAGGAGGCTCAGCCCTGCCTTGAGTTAGGAGGGGAAACAGAGCAGGACAACATGATCTGAACCATGAAAATCCCCTTGGGGGAGGAGGGAGATGTTTCTGCAGAGAAAAGTCTGGTGGTGCCACTACTTTGTGGAGCTGCTTTGAAATTCTCAGCTCCTGGCAATGATTTTGTCAACAGAAAAACGGTTTTGGGTTTGGAAAATTTCTTTCTTTGCAACCTTTGGAGAGTTTCTTCAAACAATACATCTGGAAAGTAAAGAGTATTTGGGTTTTTTTTTTTTTGGCTGTGATGTTTTGATTGTCCAAGCTGGAAACCACTGGGGAGAGGGAAAACAACTGAGGGTGGTTCCCCAACTGCTGTTATGAAATTTAGTTTGAATTGAAAATTGAGTGTTGCTGTGGAAAATTCTCCTTGGTGAAAATTCACACTTCTGTGGAAAACCTGTTTGGAACAAAATATTTCACAGGGCTTTTTTCATGACAGGGATGAAGTTACCTGATCCCTGAAAATCTGAAATGCGGGAAATCTCCTTTTACAGTTGGATGTGATGGACTCATCCCTGTTCCCTGCACTTCCTTAAATCACTGTATTTCCTTAAAAAAGCTTTTTATCCCTCTTTTCACAACAATCCATTTTAAATGTTGAATTTCAACTCCAGTTTTTGGAGATAGCAAGGATCTTTATGTCACAATCTCATTCCTTCACAGATAAAAACCATTTCTTGCAAAACTGGCATTTTCTGAAGGAAGATTCCTATATTGCCAGACCAAAAACAAACAAACAAACAAAAAACCAACAAAAAAAAAACCCCAAAACAAAACAAAAGCCCGAACCAAAAGAAAAACAAAAAACTCCAAACAAACAAAACCCCCACCACCATTAAAGTACTATATATTATATTATATTATATTATATTATATTATATTACATTACATTACATTACATTACATTACATTACATTACATTACATTATATTATATTATATTATATTATTACCAACAAAAAGATGAGAGGATGTGCTTCTTCTTCTCAAGATAAAAATCTAACATAAACCAGAACCTTACAAAAGTCTGTTTCTCTCTATTCACTAGAAGGGCAATCTTACAGGATCTTTCCATATGGAGAAACCCTTCAGGAGGAGATATCTAAAGTTCAGTGAAACCAGGAGTCTCCCAGTTCCCACTTTTGGGAGCAGTAAGAGAGAAGAGTTACCTCTACAGCCCAGCCCTGATTTCCTGGGGAGAAAGAGTCTCTCTTTCCCTTGCTCACACTCATCATGTCAGAACCAGAGTAAAATAAAACAGAATAAAATAAAAAGCTGACACCCACTGCTGTGAATGAAAGTGGAATCTCTGCAGAGATTTGGATCAGGTATTGGGCAGGAATTGTTCCCTGGAAGGGTGGGGAGGCCCTGGAATGGATTGCCCAGAAAAGCTGCCCCTGGATCCCTGGCAGTGTCCAAGGCCAGGTTGGACAGAGCTTGGAGCAGCCTGGGACAGTGGAAGGTGTCCCTGCCATGGCAGGGCATGGAACTGGATGATCCTTCAGTTCCCTCCCAACCCAAACCATTCCATGATTCTGTGATCAATCCAGTGAGGCTGATCATTATTATGTAGCAGATTTTTTCCTTGCTGCTCCTGCCTTGGCAGCACCAGGATCTTCTCAGTGCTTTTCTGTCCTGCAGGAATGCAGGGATGGAAGAGCTGCCAGAGGTGCAAAACCTGTGCACACCTGAGGACAAGGAGCTGCCTCTGCTGAGGACTGGGTGCAGTGCAGGGAAGAAGAAATCCCCTCTGCGCTTTGCTGCCCCTTTCCCTCTTTGTGCCCCTGTCAGGACCCTCTGACTCCTTCTGGACACCAAACAGGGCCTGGGCTGCACCCAGAGTGGGATGGAAAAAAAGTGAAATATTTAATACTTGCGTTTGAATCGTCCCAGAGAAAGTTTTTATTCACAGAATCATGTAATGGTTCGAGTTGGGAGGGAACTGAAGGATCATCCAGTGCCACCCCTGCTATGGGCAGGGACACCTTCCACTGTCCCAGGCTGCTCCAAGCCCTGTCCAGCCTGGCCTTGGGCACTGCCAGGGATCCAGGGGCAGCCACAGCTGCTCTGTGGACCAGAAGCAGATCCAGCACCAACCTGAAACTGCACAGGAAGCTCAGGGAGAGTTGCTGTGATTCTCAGAGCTGAGGAATTCAGAGGGGGAATTTAATTGATTGGAATCAATTCATTAAGTGGGGCTGTCTTTAGCACAGATTTTCCTGTGTCCCAACGGCTGATTTGTCAATAATGAAAATGAAATGTCAATAATCTCAAAAACCCAGCCCTGAATGTCCCTGTTAGTTTGTGCCACTCTGTGTTGCCAATCTTGTTTAAATTGAGATTTAAATTAAGATTTATTTTATTTTTATGGCTGCATCCATCAAACCCTTCTCATTTTCCTCCTCTTCCTCTCCGTGTCCCACTCCACGGGGGTCCCGTGCCACCCTCAGGGTGCTGCTGTCACCCTCAGGACGCTGCTGTCACCCTCAGGGCGCTGCTGTCACCTCTCCGGGGCTCCTCACTCGCTGCTGGGTGACTCCACACCTCGAGCAGCGCTTTGAGGCTCGAATTCAGCACAAAATCCTCCCCCTCGCTGCAGATGTTGACGGGGAGCTCGAAAGCAGCGGTGCTGCTGCAGGAGCCACCTGCCCCCGCCGCACCCCCCCCGCTTGTCCCCGCATGTCACCGCCTCTTACGTAATCGCGACATCGCTGCAGCTTCCCCGGGGCTGCTCGTGCAAAAAAAAA
>JANPWX010000478.1:18750-42400 GCA_024734555.1 Trochalopteron elliotii | reverse complement strand
TGACAACAGAAAAAAAAAAAGAAAAAAAAAAAAGAAAAAAAGAAAAAAGAAAAAGCCAAAAAAGGAGCCAGGGCCATGTGTGGGGGTGTGGGGCTGTCACAGGGCCGGGAGGTGAGGGACACTTGGGGACACGTCCCCCTGTCGCCCTGCCCGGGTGGCTCCTACAGGAGCCGGGGGTTGCAGGGCTTGGGTGCCATCCTCTAGGTAAGTCCTGCCCAGGTGCTGCGGGGGAATCCGTGGAATTGGGGCTTTTCCAGCTGGTGGGGGGCAAAAGAAGCAAAGGAGGGCTTGTCCCCAGAGCCCCGGGGCTCTCCTGGGATGGGGCTGGCCCGTGGCAGGAAAATCGCTGCTTTTTTTTAATTTTTCAAAATACTTTTTCATCTTTTCCATCTTTTTCTTTCTTTTAAAATCTTTTTATATTCTCCCCACAGTTTTTCCCTTTTCATATTTTGAAGTCTTTATCTAATCTCATTTTTTCTTCTTTTCCTCTTTCTTCCTTTTTTTCTTCTTTTTTTCCCTCTTTTTTTCTTCTTTCTTCTTTTTTTCTTCTTTTTTTCTCTTTCACTTTTTACTTTTTCCATCCTCCTTTTCTCTCTCTCCCGCCTCTTTTTATTACCTCCTTGCATTCTCTGCTTTCCCCCACCTGTCCCTGAATTTCTGTCTCTAAACTGGCACCCAGCACCTTCCCTTCCGCTGAGACCTGGATGCACAAATACTCACTGTACTGCCATGTCCAATATCCTCCTCCCTAATTCCTTTTCCCATCCTCAAATGGAAGGGTTGATATTTGTGGATTTTGTTGTATTACTCCACTTTATTTTCCTTATTGTCAGAGTTGGACACTTTTGCTGCCTCTTCTTTCCACTGTGCTTATTTGAGCAGCCAGCATTGTTTGGGATTTCAAGGAAGCTGGAGAATAAATAATTATTCTGTTGATAAAAGAACCTGCAAAAATGACATTTCTTGGGTCTTCCCAGACTAAAAAGTCTTAACTGGGCACCCACCCAAAAGTTGGAACCTCCAGTTCTACAGGTGACAAAAGCCCTTGGTTGTAGCATAGGGAATAAAAGACTTAATTATTTTTCTTTTTTTAATATTTAAGTTTTATTAAATTTTGGCCATTCTAAAATTGAATTTTGTTGTGCTCTGGCTTCTCACTGGCTGGATTTCTTGGGGGAAGCCAAAGATTTGTTGGGATAAGGGAAATGCAGTTCCTAAGTGTCCTACGTGGCAGTTATCCCACATTAGAACCCTGCTCATAATAATTATTGCAATAATTAATTATAGGGTGACTTCCATGCCAGGACAAGTGGAAGAACCTGCAGATATGAGGCAGAAAATATTAATTCCTCCAGTTTCTGGCATTTCTGGTTGCCAAATGCAGCAGGTTTCACTTCAAAAACACCGCTTTCAAAATTCAGGCATCTTTAAGGTGCCTCAGAACTTCAGTTCTCTTATAAAGAGTCTAAACCATCAACTGTATTCAGAAAATATTCCAGTCCAATTTGAATTGTCTTTACAGTGTGCCCTTAAAAGTTAAATTCAAATGATACTGGGTTAGGAAATCAAATGTGAAGGACTTTTGGTTTTGTTTTGTTTGTGGGGTTGGGGTTTTGCTGTTGTTTTCTGCCCGTCTGGTTTTTGAGGCCACACATTTTTCTTAATTAAAAGGTGAGACTTCTCTAATGAGGTACCTTTAGCTCACAGAGGCTTCCAGAAAAACAGCAGATATTGGGAAAATCTTACAAACTCCAGGATTTCTTTTCCTGAGCAGCTGTGAAACATCTTGGAAGCAACGACACTCCCAACTTTGCCCTTGGGGGTCCCTGCCCTGATTTATCCTGAGGTGGAAACCTCTGGAACCAGTTTCTTCTGTTCACAAATTATTTCTGTCTCTCACTCTGATTTATTAATTAATAATTGATCTTCCATCTTGCCCTGGCTGCAGGGGTATTTTCACTGGGCAGGATTGGTGTGAGGGGAGCTTTTACTGTGCTACCACATCAGTGTGGCCTCAGCAACTGGGGGTGAAGTGTCCCCTTAAATTTGGATTTTGGGGAGTTGGGGACTTTCCCATCTCCTGCAGGTCCCTCAGACCTAAAAGATGAGGTGGGTGAAACCCTTTTGGTGAATAACCTGCCCTGAGTCTGCTGAAATTGGTGCCAGGCCACAGCTCCCTCCTTTTCCAAAGCTGTGCAATAATTCAGATAGTTAAAATGAGTCAGGTAAGGTGTAATTAATAACAAAAAAATCAGGTAAGGGATAATTAATAGTAGAAAGTCAGGTAAGGTGGAGTTAAGAGCAGATTTTGCCTTTGTGTCTTGAAAAGGAAAAGTACCTTTATTTTCTTGTGGAGTCAAGAAACTCCTCCTGCTTCCGCCTTGTGCATGTTTACTCTGATTGTTAATATTGCAATAATTGGAATAGTGCAAAGATTGGAATAAGGAGGGGATGGAAGAGAGAGTTCATTGATTTTTGCTTTTTTCTGTCATGGTCTGGCTGTTTGTTTCTGCTGTTTGGTTGCAAACCTGGAAGGAGTTGAGCAGCTTTAGTGGAAACCAGATTTGGCTCGAGTGCAGTTTCAGATGAAAACCAAATCCTAATTTAGAGCTTTTACTTTATTTAAACAGCATTTTGAGATTGATAAAGCCCTGATAAGGACCTTGCTGCCTCGGGCAAGAGGAACCAAGATTTGGGGTTGAAATGAGCAGTTTCAGCTTTCGTGGGTTGCCAGTAGCTCTGTGTGTTACGGAAACGCAGCAGCGCTGACTGTGCCTGAAAAATCTTCAGAAGTTTCATTTATTTCCTGTGATGGCAGCATGAAAGGGAAACCTCTGAGAGAAAATCTTGATATTAGCAATTAATGACTGAGAGATGTGATCAGGCTGGGCTGAGGGTGCCTTTGGCATGTGCACGAGTGGAGGAGGCCTGGCAGCCTCCAGGCCAGGCTGGTGATGATGTTTTGCTTCCTTTCTAAAGGAAAAGAAAGTTTTTAGAGGACTTTAGGTCCTGTGACAGGATTTCTGCAAAAGAACTCAAGGACGGGAGTGTTCCTGCTGGAAAATTATCATAAAATCACAGAATCTCAGATTGGTTTGGGTTGGAAGGAACCTTAAAGCCCATCCAGTGCCACCCCCTGCCATGGACACCTCCCACTATCCCAGGGTGCTCCAAACCCTGTCCACCCTGGCCTTGGACACTTCCAGGGATCCAGGGGCACCCACAGTTTGTAACCATCAGGAGACAATGACAAAGGTGCCATGTGCAGAAATTTGTGGTCCTTGAGATGCTCCAGGCCCAACCTGCTGAATATTCTGCACATCTCAATGGGAATGGTCTGGAACAGGAGGGGAAGCAATGAAGGGAGTTTTATTTTTGTCCTGCAGAAACTCTTGTAAATGGGAGCCTCTAGCCCTGAGTTCTGGAAGTGCTTGTGCTGGCTTAGGCACAGAAAAAGACTGGGAGAAAGAGAAAGAGAGCTGGACTTGGTTTCAGTTTGTCTGCTTAAAGCTAAATAATTTCCTAGGGCTGGAATCTGGCTGGGTTTGCAAAATCCCATGGGATCCACTGGCTGTGTGTGTCTCTGGGGCTCAGGGATAAGGTCAGGACCTGGTTCAAGTAAATCAGGAATAATTTGCAGCTGCTGCTGTGAGGAATCACACAAGGAGCAGGAGGATGGGGATCCTGGAAGTTTCATGGGCCATACAAAATATTTTGGGTTGGGCATTGTAAAACAGATTTGTGGAAAGATGAAGGAAGGAATCAGGAACATCAAATACAGGAGAAAGCTCTTCCCTGACTGGTGGTTGCTGGAGGATGGATTTGGAAAATGAGGGGAAGTCCTTGTTTTTAATAAGGATTTGTTCTGCTTTTCCCCTGGAAGTGTTGTCATGGACTTGGTGACAGTGGTACTTTTTCAGCTTCTGTAGAGCAGGAGGATTTCGTCATTTGCAAATGATAAAAAAATGACCAAAATGACAGAGTTCCACCCTGCTTTTAAAATAGCGATTTCATGTGCCCTCAAGACCTGCTGACCAGGGATAATCACACCTCCAAAAGAGCAGAAGTGTGGTCAATTATTTCCTGGTGGGTCTTGACTTCTGAATTGGAGTTCTTGGGAATTCCAAGACAGAAACCCCCGACTTGTTAAGGCTGATGGCAGTTCTTGCTTGAGCCAGCATTTCTGGCCTTGTCTCAGAAAAAGCCCTTAGGCTGTGCTTAATTTTAGATTTCAGTTTAGGTCTCCTGGATTTCAGGGCCTGCAGTGACGTTCTGTGGGGAGGAAGGGACTTACCTTGGGCTCATGGCCGCCTCTCACTTCTTCCTCCTGCCGAAGCATCACTGTAACCTGTGGGGTAACCTTCAGGCAATAATGAGCTTTATCTCTGCCCATCGATCTTCACTTTTTAAAAAAACCCTATTGTGACAGCAGTTTTGGTCACATTCAGTATGAAGCAGATGGAATTTTCCATCCCTCTGGGTAGGCAGAGAGGGGAGGAGGGCGGAAGCCGGGCTGCACTCGCCGCACGTCGCTCACGGGCATCCAACTGCTCCTCCAAGGAGCTCCTTCAGCTCCTGGGCTCCTTCTCTTCTCCTCCCATCGTGAGAGCGAAGATCCAGTGCCTGGAAAAGCTTTCCTGAAGTGCCATCAAGGTAAATGCAGCCACACCTTGCAGGTTCCTGTCTGCAGCCCCAGAGCAGCTGCTGGAAATATCCCAGGAATTGCCAGGTTCATCCCTGCCCTGTGTGATGCTGAGGGGCACAAAGGCTTTGTGTGTTCTTTCTTTTCTCATAAATGATGTCATAGATGATATTATAGATGGTATTTTAAATGAGACAGGTCTGATATGAAGGGGCTGCTCCTGCCATCTGGGCCCTGTGATTGTGCTCGAGTGTGATCTCAGTGAGGGGCAGTGTCAGGAGTTCTTGGCCAGGTTGGGTTTGTTGCCATTAATCAGCTCGGGGGAATTCCCGCCTCTCTCAGCACCATTTGATCTGAATGAAACAGCTCAGACAGCTCAAAGAAACAGCCAGGGGAAAAGAATCAGTTATTGATGTTCTGTGTCCCCAGGGCAGGGCCCAACAAATGGGTGCTGAAACTGAAGGAACAACTAAAGATGTTTGTAAAATGCTCCGTAGTGTCCAGGTTGGTTTTCCAACATAATTTGTTTCCAAGAAGAGTTTTAGTTGTTTAAAAATTAAGCAGAAATTATATGAAAGTACCAAGATCTGAATTGTTTCGAGTTTTCATAGAATCACAGAATGATGGAATGGTTTGCGCTGGAAGGGACCTTAAATTCCATCTCATTCCACCCCCTGCCATGTGCAGGGACACCTTCCACTGTCCCAGGCTGCTCCAAGCCCTGCCCAGCCTGGCCTTGGACACTGCCAGGGATCCAGGGGCAGCCACAGCTGCTCTGGGCACCCTGTGCCAGGGCCTGCCCACCCTCACAGCCAACAATTCCTTCCCAATATCCCATCCATCCCTACCCTCTGGCAGTGGGAAGCCATTCCCTGTGTCCTGTCCCTCAATCCCTTGGAAAATATTATCTCTCCATCTTTCTTGGAGCTCCTTCAGGTCCTGGAAGGCCACAATTAGTTTACCTTCTCTTCTCCAGGCTGAACATTCCCAGTTCTCTCAGCCTTTCCTCCCAGAGCTGCTCTACCCCTCTGATCATCCTGGTATCTCCTCTGGGCTCACTCCAGCAGCTCCACATCCATCCCATCTTGAGGACTTCAGAGCTGATTCCAGTTTTTGGCTGAAATACTCAAATCTCTAGTTCCACTATTTCTAAACTGTCCCAGAGTCAATACTATCCATCCAAACAATGAAATAAAACAGGGGAAGAAAAAGGATTTCTCTAAAGCCCTTTCCCAGAGGGAAAAAAACCCCCTACATTTATGAATATCTTCCATTGAACCAGGGTGGGACAGGTCAGATTTCTCGGGCGCAGTAGCAAATGAAGTCGTGCAAACACTGTGAAAACTGCATTATTTTCTGATTCTGTGATTATTCAGCAGCTCTCACTGAGGCATTTGCAAACCAAGAAATGCAAAACTCGGCCACTTGTAAAGGTTCAGTAGCACCTCAGGGCTTTGCAGCACATTTCCAGCCTTATGATCTGTCACAGACCCACAGTCAAATTTAGAGGTCAGGTTGTTCCAACCTGAGCAATACCTGAGCTACTTTTTGAGGCTTCTTACCCTGCACAGAGCAGCCTCAGAGCTGTGGGCTTGGACCACAGGGCCTGGGAAATGCGAGGAAGGAGCTGCTTTAGTAACTCAGAGTGGGTTCCCAGGCTTTGAACTCTCCTACCTCAAGACCAAAAAGACAAAACTAATTCTACTGAGCTTCCAACAAACCACCTGTTGTGATTAGGCTGTGGAGACAGTGATTTAATAGCTTAGAGCTTAAAATTTTAGCACACCAGGAAGTTCATTGTGTCCTTTGGACCTGGAATCTGTAGAGGAAAAGGTGATTTTGGGGAGTTCGGCATCCATGGTTGTAATAGTAATAATAATAGTAACAAACAGTAGTTGTAATTTGCTCCAGAGAATCCTTCTGAGATCTTGAAATCTGAATTTCCAAGAAAGGAATTCAAAGCTTGAGTGATTTTAGAAAAGCTGAAGGTGAAAATGCCTAATTTTGGAAATTAAAGGTCCTGCAATCCATTGCCAGACCTGCAGCAATATTTTACACTTGGAGCCAACAATCATTTGGTGTTTTCAAAATAGATGTGCACCAAACTGGGGCTTTGGCACACTGGGGTTGTATCAGAGTCAATTTTGGTTTGAGCTTGAGTTTAAAGCTTTCAGGCTGCCACAGGTCACTGGGTTCTGCTGTTTTCTCCTTTTGTGCCTCCTTTCATCACCAGACCACGTTATTTCCCACTGAGACGTAAGAAGTGAGTAATAGCTGTTCCTCAACAGCTCCTGTTAACCACTGTGCAGTGTGAATGTCAAATACTCAGGAATATGAGTAATTAGAGTGGAGCCCTTTTATCTTAAACAGGCTGGGAGGTTTAGAGAGCACCCTGAGATACCACCAAACCACAGGGTTAACTTTTTTCTTACTGCTCAAGTGAAGAAGCAGCAGCAGCAGGGATCAAGGCTTGTTTGCTGCTTGCAGTGTTTGTACAGCACAGAGTCCCCGGGAGGAGTTTTCAGAGGTTTCTGATGTAAATCAGCACCTGGGCCTCACTTTATCACCGTAAGTTCTCATATCACTGAATAATATCAGAGTTATCTCATTTTATCACAGCAAATTCTGAATAAATCCTGTGGGTTTGATATTGACGTGCTGGAGTGGCTTGAGATTAAGAGCTGAATTTTGATTTAGTTTAGGATGAGATAATTTAAAAGACAAAAAAGAGGCAGCTCTCAAGCTCCTTTATATTGGTGTGAAACAAGGGCAACTTGGCTTAAACTGTTTGATTTAAATTCCAAATTCCAGATTTTCACCCCAGTTTAATACAGGTAAATTCCAGTGATGTTCCCATGGATTGGTGCTTATAAATCCGGGTGATGAAGCCAGTGGAATCAGGAAACTGGGAATGAAAATTTGATCCAAAGATTGTCTGTGGGGCAGTGAATTTTATAATGGAATTGGGTGTTTTATGGAAAACAATTTGAAGTTTCCTTCCCTTTGCTTGTTTAAAATTGACCATTTTCACTTCAGAGCTAAGACCAGAAATGTCCAAAACAGGGAAGCTCTGCCCAGTCACTCTGTGCCCTTTTATATTACATTGACTGTTCTATTTAATTAAAATATATGTAGACTTACACTTGGATTTTCATGTTTGATGTTTTACTGCTGAATGCTCCTCTCGGCTGTGCTTTTAAATGAGACTTCAAACACCAAATTTTTATTGATTGTTGTAGTTACAATTTTTTTTTAAATATAAAGATAAACGGGTTCAAAGATTTAAGAAAAATTTTGCAACTTAGAGAAGCCATTGAGAGACACAGCAAAATTTAGAGTCACGTTAAAAATGGAGGAAACTGAGAATAATAAAATACAGATGTGATACTACAGGAATTGAATTTTGTATTTAATCCACGTCATCCTTTCTAATCCCAGGTAAGACCATGACTGTGGTTCAGTTGTATATCAATAACCACTTGCTGCTGAACAAGGCATGATCTTTGTCCTTTTTTGATGACTACATTATGCTAAGGCAAAGAACTCCAAATTTTAGTTGTGCTGTATGAAGATTCCCTTTGTTTCTTTGAAATCCACTCGGTCATAATCCCAGTTCACTCTCTTTACTCCTGAGAAATAATGAGTTAAAATTTCTGTTCGGAGAAACTGTTCTGGTTGCCCTTTGCAGGATTTATTTTCATTTTACCGCAGCCTTGAAACAAAAAGAATAATCTGACGGTCGAGGGCTTGCCTTGGAGCAAAGGGAGATTCAGCAGCTGATTTCAGGGTGGTTTGATTGTGTATCAGCTCAGGGCTCAGCACTGAATCAGTTCCGCCAAGATATCGAGTTTTTCCTGGAGGGTTTTGCACACTCTGCTGGAAAGTCCAACTCATCATAGTCCCCTTTGATCTGTGGCTCGGGGGGTCAGATAAGGGAAAGGAGGGGAGATAGGGGTGAACAAAATCTCTGAAGCTGAGCCCTACAAGGGCCTTCTTTTAGAGGGAGGAAAAGTTTTAACCAAAAATGAGGCTCTTTCGAGCTGGGTGGTGGAGAGCAAATGCAAACTCCTGGCTACAGCACGTCCTCACCCTCACAGAGGTGAACATTAAACCAGGGCGCTGCACATTTGGTCCTTCCCAGCTGATTAGAGGCATTGTAGAAGTGATTAGGATGGCTTTTATTGCTTATCTTAATGTATTTAACAATCTTTATATAAAAACCGTGCCTTGCTTTTGGCCTGCTCAGAGGTAAAACTCAAAGGCTCCTCTCTAGAGAAGCAGAGCTTCTGAGAGATGCTCTGTCTGAACAGAACCAGGAGATTTAGTGCAAAAAAGAGGTGAAAACCAAAGAAACAGCATCATTTTACAAAAGTTTTGGTGCTTTCTGTTCGGGATGCAGATCACACAGAGCTTGGCCTACATTCAGGCAAGCCGCTGGTAAATAAATGTCTTTTATACTTCCAGCTGCAGAAACAACAGACACCAAAGCACATTAGAAACTCCTGGTTGCATAACTCACCTGAACAAAGTGCTCTAGTGCCACTGTTAATATTAATGTTTCCCCTGGGCCCTGCGGGGACGGGCTCGGTGTCACTTTGTGCTCCCCGCTGCTGCAGGCCGCGCTGGCGAAGAGCCCCGAGACACTCGTGTGGGCACAGGTGTGACTCTGTGGGCTGTAGATAAATATATGTTAAAAATAACAGGTAGAGGTGAGACTCTGTGGCCTAAACCTTGATGCTTTCACACACTGGCCCGGCTCAGGCTTCATTCCTTGACCTTAAAAGGCCAGATCCCACCTCTGATAAGAGCTTCTTCCCCTGCCTCCCACTTCACACCCGGCCTCTTTCCAGGCCTTCCCCACCTCCAAGGAAGTGGAAATGTTTGATTCCTCTCTTGTCACCCAGGGTTTAATCCTCATTTCTCACTATTTCACTTCCATGTGCTTCAGGTGTTGAGTTCTGAAGGAAATTCCCATCTTGGCACCATCACTTGGAGTGTGAGAGGTTGGATCCATGTGGGAAAAGTTCAACAAAATCGGTTTTCAGGAAGGTTCATTGCTCAGGTTCTGTCTCACAAATACCTGGTTTGGGTCCCTTTTCCTGCTGTGCTTCCCAGGCTGACTGAAGAGGGAATACTGGGAAAAGTAATCCTGAAACTTCCCATAGGATCCCCTTGTGATGGGCACCAGGAGCAAGGGAAGGATGGGGAGAGAACAACCTGCTCTGCACGCTGTGGGTGAGGAGTTTACTCAGTGAAAAACCTCCTGTAGGTTTTTGACTCATTCAACAACAACTCACGTCACCTCCAAACCTGAAACATTCCTGCTAAGTGATTAAGCCATGAAAAAAACTGCATTTCTGCCTCTTGACATTGTGAGAAACCAGAAATCCACTTGCTAAAATTCTCCTTTTGATGCTTTCAGGTCAGCAGTAATTTTGATCGAAAGCTGGAGGAATTACCCCGAAGTTATTAATGCTAAAGGACTTTCTTTGTTTTGGTTTGTAGTTACCCTCAGAACTTTTGTGTACTTTTTGAGATCTACAGGGCTTAGTGATAAATTAAAATAAATGCATTCCAAAGGTATTTAATTACAAAATCCCAGTGATTTGTGCAGAGAGTACTTTGGTGGGACTTGTCCTGTTGAAACCAGAACAAAACTCTGGTCATACTGGGGAAACTGGGAGAGAGAATAGATGTGGCTTGGTCTGGTTTCCAGGTCTGAGTTGTGCAGAGGTCACTGGTTATGACAACTGGCCAGTACTGAAGGTTTCTAAATCTGCATAAATAAAAATTTCATCTACCAGCAGTAGAACACTGAATCAAAGGCCTTGAACAGCATTTCAGGCTCAGTGCTCACCTTTCTGCTGTGCAATATTTGTGTAACTCAGTGTGTGTATGATGGAGCTCATTTAATCCATTCTCATTTTTTGATCCTCAAAATCCTCTAGGGATCTTTCCTGCTTCATTTGTTGGGTGCTTGGGATACCTTAAATAGAGATCTGATTTTCTGAAATACCTTTAAATGGACACTGAGTAGGTTTAGATGGGATATGAGGAAGGAATTGTTCCCTGGGAGGGTTCTGGGCCCTGGCACAGGGTGCCCAGAGCAGCTGTGGCTGCCCCTGGATCCTTGGAAGTGTCCAAGGCCAGGCTGGATGGGGCTTGGAATGACCTGGGACAGTGGAAAATGTCCCTGCCCATGGCAGAGGGTGGCACAGGATGATCCTTAGGGTCCCTTCCAACCCAAACCATTCAGAGATTCAGGGATTTTATGATATTTTGCTTCCAAAATTTTGTCCTCTCTATGATTCATGAGTTGTATCCTGGAGGAATAACAGGTGACTCTTGGAAAATCAGACCATTCAAACATGGTCTTTCACATGAAGCTCAGAAAGTGAAGAACCCTGGAAATTTTTCAACCCCCAGACACAAATTACAGCTGGACAAGGTTTAGGAATTATTTCCCACAAAATGAACTCTTTTGAGTTGTGTTGATGTGGGATGATGAAGATGAGAGGAAAGCCTGAACATGGTCCATGATTATTTCTGTTTCTGTGTGTCCTTCACTGAGATCTGTGCTCAGCTGGTCCCTGCCCAGAGTGAGTTCTGGAGTGACTCGAAATTACATCTTTGTCTTTTGCTTGAGGGTGGTTCTCAGCCACAGAGAGAAGAGTGACTCGTGTTGCTCTCACAATAAATTGATTCAGCAGGAAGGCTGGAATTACTCATGTGCATTATTGGCCATGTGGATTCTCAGAAAGCTCACATGCCACATTTTCCCAAACTTGTGCAACCCTGACTCTGCAGGAGTTTGATCTCACACTTCACCTCAGTGTCTTGATTTCATTTCTACATAGCTTTTTGAAAAATTCTGGCTAAAAAGTGAACAATGCTTGGCTTCTGGACGTCATGGTGGGTTTATTGCCTCTCAGTTTGGGCAGTGTTGAGCCTAAAATATTTTTTCTTGGGGGTAAGAAGTGGGAGAATTTTCAGCTGAGAGCATCAGCCAGTCCTTTTCCCCCCAGCAGTGTGAGCAGCCCTGCCAGGATGGATCCCCATGACTCAGAAAAGCCCTTGCCACTTATAGAAACAGCTGCTGGGATTATTCCATCTCCAAGGGGAACCATGAGCACATTTCAGTGCTGATAAAGTGTCCTGGAACCAGCACACACCGAGAGGGCACCTTGGTCACTGTTGGTGTTGATGGGTCACAACAGTGCCAGTCAGGAGATGAAGTGAAGAACCTTTTCCAAAAGCCCTGGGGATTGAAACTTGGCCAGTACCAAAACTCCAGTGCCTCAGTTGCTCATTGAAGTGAAACAATTATGGTTTTATTTACCATTTTAGGGAGATCCTGGAGAGGTGGTGGCTTATCAGGTTCGGTGCTGGCTGGTCCCTCTGGCCCAGCTTCCTGTTGGAAGGGACATGGTCCTGAGCAGGGAAGAATTTCTGAGTGAGAACTGTCACAACACCTCATGGAGATTATTCACAACATCCTGTAGTGACAGGACAAGAGACAGTGGCTTCAAACTGACACACAGTGGGTTTAGGTTGGATATTAGGAAAAAATCCTTCTCTGTGAGGGTGGGCAGGGCCTGGCACAGGGTGCCCAGAGCAGCTGTGGCTGCCCCTGGATCCCTGGCAGTGCCCAAGGCCACGGTGGACACTGGAGCTTGGAGCAGCCTGGGACAGTGGAAGGTGTCCCTGCCCATGGCAGGGGGTGGAATGGGATGAGCTTTAAGGTCCCTTCCCACCGAAACCATTCCATGATAGCAAAGCTGTTTTGTAACCCTGCTTCAGCTCCTACCCAAAGTTCATGACTGAGGTAAATCAGTTCTCCCTGTGCCTTCCTTATCTCCCAAACAGGGCTAATGACTCTTGTTTCCTTTGTAAGGCAGCTTGAGATGAGTGGGAGATCACTACTAATTTTTATCATCTTAGTTCAAGTTACTTAGATAAAGTGTGACTGTTCACTTCTTCGGTGAAATGTGTGGGGTGGAACTCTGCTCAGTCATGCAGAGTTTTTTGATATCCTGGGGTGGACCTTGCAGATGTTGGTGAGATGTGATTGATTGACTGACTAATTGATTGATGTGCTGATACATCAGAACCTGAAAATTTTGTAAACATTATGGAATCCGAATGTTTTGAAAAGGTGGCTCCAAAATGACAGGAATAAGCGGGACAAGCTGTCCTCATTTTCCACGTGTGTAACAGAGAGAAAAAACAACCCCATTCCGATATTAATTCACCCAATGGCACTAATTAACAGCGCCATTAAAGGTAAATAATGAGTGTTCTCATCCCAACAGACCCCCAGCTGCCTCCTCCAGCACCATGGAGAACTTCCTGGCCCCTCGGAGCGAGCTGGTGCTGCAGCAGAGCCGGGCCCAGCTGCTCCTGGGGAAGGCGGGCGGGCACTCCCGGCGGAAGAGGGAGTTCATGCCGGACGACAAGAAGGACACCATGTACTGGGAGAAAAGGCGTAAAAACAACGAGGCCGCTAAGCGTTCGCGGGAGAAGCGGCGCCTCAACGACGTGGCCATGGAGAGCCAGCTGGCCGCGCTGAGCCGCGAGAACGCCGTGCTCAGGACGGAGCTGCTCTCCCTCAAGCTGCGCTTCGGCCTCCTCAGCCCTGAGCCAGGCCCCTACCAGGGCCGCCCCCTCGGGCTCTACCTCAGGGGCCACCGGGCAGCCTCACCCCTGCTGGGAGTGGAGCCCTTTGCTGGTGATTCCTGCTGCCCTGCCCGGAAGAGTTTCGTGCCCAAGGTGTTGGAACCGGCTGAGTTTCCTTGCAAAACCATCAAGCCCTCCGCAAACATCCTCAGCTGCGACTCCAAACCCGTTCCCATGGACACGCCTGGCCTCCAGCAAGACAAAAGGTTTGAGGAATCCTTCAGCCCCAAAAGGTTTGATGCACCCTTCGGCCCCACAGTTTGCTCTCCATTCCTCGGCTATCAATGCCCAGACAAACACCCCTTCCCCTGCCCTTGGCTGAGCAGCGCCTGCTTCTTGTGCCCATCCCCTGGCACTGCTGAGGCCAGGAAGGAGAGCAGCACTGCGGTGTCGGATGAAGATGACGAGCAACAAGTGCCCAAAACTTCTCCTGTGCCCTCCTGCAGCCTGCCCTGCCCCTCAGAGGAGCAGCTGAAGGGCCGGAACTTTGCTGCCCTCCCACACAAGCTCCGGATTAAGAGCAAAGCCCTGGGCACTCTGGAGGAGGCTGGGCTGGACTCACACTGAGGCAGCACAAGAACGGCTGCTGTGGGGCCAAAGTGAGACATCTCAAGGACACAAAGGGTTTGGAAGGATGAAGTGAGAGGGAAATGGCTTTTTCTCCGAAGATGGGTGTAATTTTCCCTGCTCTGTGTAGATGCTGAGGGAGTTTCTGGGGCTGTATCACTGAAGCACAGCTGCAGCTGGCCAGGACCCTGCGGTCACCCCCCGGTCTCACTCTGCTACCACAGCCAGCTCAAACTGGAGGTGTGAAGGGGCAGGAAGAGGCCAAGACAGTGGGGATGGTCCCCACACGATGTGACACCACTACAGATGGCAGAGTATCAGCCACTGTAATGACTTTTGCTTCTTCACCGCCTTCATCCTCACCAACGTGCCTGAAGTCAGAATTCCCCAGCACAAGAAATGGTTGATGGAACCAGTTTCAGACCCGTCAGCTTTCTGGAGAAAATAAAAAGGGGTTGTGACTCTGGGATTGTGGATCTACACTGGCATAAAATGAAAGCAGGACTTCCTGCACTTTACTCCAGTTTACCATAATTTATCTCCAGAGACAATGAACTCTTTCTCTTTGACCAGACATGCTGTGGTCCAAAAGATAGTTTCATTTCTCTTTGCAACTGTTATTATGGAAGACTAAATATTATTTTGTTATTATTGAAATGCAAAAAATATTTTAGTTTCGCTTCTTTCTTTAAAAAAGGCATTTTCAAATCCAATCTTTGTGTATTTGGCAACTCTTTATCAAACAAGCACAAGCTGCACTATGTGTTTGTATTCCTGCATCTTCTGGGACCCAGTCCCTGTCCATCCTGCCTTCTACCTGCTTTTCCTTTGGGAAAACCTCAGGGAGAACAGCCTCCTGCAGGGCTCTGGAGCCTGCTTGGAGCTGTTCCTCAGTTTACAAGCCAAAGAGAATTCTCAGGGACACACTCCAGGTACAGCTGTAACTTCCTCTCCTCAGATCTTTCCTGCTTTGTCTCTTTTCCCAAGAAAAGGATGATCCTGCAGTTCTGATGTTGCTGTGTCTGTCAGCCCCAAACATTTTTTGACTTGTTGGACAAGACCAGCCCAATCTGATGATTCCATCGGCCCCAGTCTGATGGAAGAAGATCTCAAAGTGAAAAAAGCAACTTCAAGCTGTTCTCCTCTTTCCCAACCACACATTTTCAGTCCATGGCCCATGTCCCAAAAGATAGAAGAGCTGCAGGCCCTGCCCAGCCCAGCTGGGAACCAGAGCTGACAGTGGAGCTCAAAGGCCCAGCCCAGATCCCTGGGAGTCTCCACCTCATCAGTCCCAGCTCAAGGGATTCTCCTGTTCTTTGTGTGTCTGTCCCTCTGTCCCCTCAGGTGAGACCCCACCTGCAGAGCTGCCCCAGCCCTGGGCCCAGCACAGGGAGGAGCTGCAGCTGCTGGAGAGAGCCCAGAGGAGGCACCAGGATGAGCAGAGGGATGGACCAGCTCTGCCAGGAGAGCTGGGATTGTTCACCTGGAGAGGAAAAAACTCTGGGATGACCTCATTGTGGCCTTCCTGTGCTTGAAGGAGCTGACAGGAAACATGGAAAGAGACAATTCACTCACGAGGACAAGGGGGAATGGCTTCCACTGCCAGAGGGCAGGGTTAGATGGGACATTGGGAAGGAATTGTTGGCTGTGAGGGTGGGCAGGCCCCGGCACAGGGTGCCCAGAGCAGCTGTGGCTGCCCCTGGATCCCTGGCAGTGCCCAAGGCCAGGCTGGACATTGCTTGGAAGGACTTGGGACAGTGGAAGGTGTCCCTGCCCATGGCAGGGGTGGCACTGGATGGGCTTTGAGGTCCCTTCCAACCCAAACCATTCCATGATCATGAAAACTTCAGGCTCTAGAGAATAAGAACTGTCAAGAGTGTTTTTCTAGGAATCATTTCATAGCCAATAAAGGAATGCAGCAATAATAAGAGCATGCAGAAGGACAGCCCACACTGCCTGACAGAGGATGGAACAATCCCTCAAACTGGTTTGGAAAAGAGGGCCCTGAGTGGGAGCTGTACAGGGGATCTGAACGGGGGAGGGACCAACATGTGCCCAATAAAACTGTTTGCAGGAGCTGCAAAATGTGTCTTGGTTTGACTGTTGGGACTGGATCTGCATCTTTTCCCCTCAGGAACAGCCAGCATGATAAATCCATCCTGTGAGAACAAGTGGGAACAAGCAAGGAGCTGTGGACACCCACCTTCCCCATTCCTCTGTCCATAAAGGTGTTTTCCCTCTGTCAGTGCCCCTGTTCCCACAGCAGGACCCCAGCTCCCAGCACAGACCCTGCAGCACTGGGGTGTGGGGCTGTGTCCAGCTCACCACTGTTTATAGGGACACCCCGCAAGGATCAGCCCCTGGACTGGGCCTGTCCCCATTCTGGGCCAGGATCAGTGCAGGAAAATGGGCAGATCTTCCTGGCACAGCTGCCAGGGCACAAGGGGGGCTGTCCTGAACCCCTGGCACGAGGGGAAACCAGAGCTGCAGCCGCTGCTCAGGTGTGAAAGGCAAGGCAGTGATGAAAGGAAACCACACCTGGTTCCATTTCCTGCCCCATTCCCGCTGTCCCCTCTTCCCCTCACAAGTGGCAGGGACAGCCCACGGCAAGGAGGCAGCACAGAAACAATTTTACTGTAAAAAAATCCCCTCCATCCTATTCCTGCTGTTCCCAATCCCTGTGGGATTAGCTGTTTTTCCCACTAGGCAGGGCTGGACTGGCTCCATGTGCTTGCAAAGAATTCGGGATGCAGTGAGGGGATGGGAGGGAGCTCAGTTTAATCTGTAGGATGGATTTGAGATTCACAGGTTGCCTCCAGGACCTGCTGTCCATCCTAACCCTGCTGCACCCCTTAATCCTGCTATTCATCCTAATCCTGCTGTCCATCCTAATCCTGCTGCCCCTCCTAACCCTGCTATCCACCCTAATCCTGCNAGACCCTGGCTCAGGGGAGCTGGGGGTGGGTGATGCTGCTGCTGCTCTCCCTGGGGTGTGCTGAGCACCCTGGAGCTTTGGGGACAAGCCTGGATGGAGCCAAAGCCTCATCCAAATTCTTTTCCATGCCCATGCCTCAGAAAGGGAATTTCTCTGTCACCAGACACAGTGAACTTCAAAAAAAACCCAACAAATCCCACCCATTTCGTGCACTGTGTGTCACACTGCAGAGCTGGGCAGAGAGTACAGAGCCCTCCACTCAGAACATGAGTTAATGCTGACCTTTAGCTTAGGCTCAGGCCCCAAACTGAATCATTGCTGAGGCACGAAAAGTCAGCAGTGACTTCTGGAAAGAGGTGATGCCTTCACAGTGCCCTGCTCATGCACTGGGGAGCCCCTGGGAGGGCAATGCTGATTCAAAAACCAGTTTTAAATTTAAATTTTGTTACATTTTTAGCATTATAAAATAATCAGAAGGGAAATTTCCAAACCATACAGCACGAGCAGCATTAACCATCTGAAAATGAGCTGCTCCCTGCATTGCATCCTGGCCCCTCTCACTCAGGAGAGCAGACACTACAGGGACAGCTCAGACTCAGATCAAACTGAATTTCCCCATTCCCAGCCCATAGAATTCTTTCCATTTAGTGTTTCAGTGCTCCTAGAAGGATTTCTAGAGAAGTGGGCTGGTCTTTTTGTGGAAAAAAAAAATAATCATCATGTCCTGGGTTGGTGTTTGCACCATCAAATCCCAGGGGAGCTGGGCAGGGTCAGGGCTGACCTGCAGCTCAGGGGGAGCTCAGGGGGATCCCTGCAGGGCAGAGGGTTGGGGTTCTTCCCAAATCCCAGCCTGGGAAGGGAAAGGGGCTGGTTGGGCAGCAGTGGGGAGGAAATGCAGCATCACTTCTCTGACATCTTGGTGATGCTGTGACCCTGGGGTGAGTCACAACCTCTGGACTGAGGTTTAGGCCAGGCTTTGCTGTTTCCTACACAGAGATGGTGAGGGGTTTGGCCGGGTGCTGTCCACAGGCAGCTTTTCTGCCCCTTATCTCCTGCTGACCTTATCTGCTGACCTTATCAGCACTGCTCCTGCTCTGCTGGGCCTGCTCTGCTGGACCTGTCCCTTTCCTGCTAAGCCTCATCCTTATCTTTAGATCTGGCTGCCTCCTTCACACCCTCTCTGTTTGTAAATCCCCTCCTTTGCACATCTCCTGCAAACTGGTCCCAGTTCCCTGCCTGGCTCAGTCACCCCAGGCTGTTCAGGCACTGTCTGGGCAAACTTAGAAAAGTGTTTGGAAAAGCTGAGGTTTGGAGGGTATTTTAAGGGTATTTGGAGGGGATTTTAAGGGTAGTGGAGGTTTTTTATGAAACATCTGGGATTTTCATGCCCACCCACATCCCTGTTGTTGGAAGGGACCGAAGCTGAGGGTCAGCACCTCAGGAGATGCTGGGTGCAGGGGAAATTGCACAGGACAATGTTTTGGTTCCTGTTGCACTTCCAGGGTTGGAGATGTGCATGACCATGGAATTCTTGGCCTGATTTATTCAATGATAAATCAGGATGATAAGCCTCAAAATGTCTGTGGGGTCCATCCATCCTTTCACAGCAGGATCAGGCTGAGACAGAGCTGGGAAAATGGTCTGGAGACACCCCCTGACCATCCCCTGGGGTGACCTCAGCCTCCTGTGTCCCCTCAACTGCAGCTCCATCCTTTGGCTTGTGAAAGGACAAAGCAGATTTTGAAATTTGGTGCAAAAAGCTGGGAGTTGCTGCCTAAATTCCTTATTCCCCCCCAAAATCCTTGTCCATGTGCAGCAATTCACAGCAAAGTGTTGGGATGAAGGGATTGTTTGGGATATTTTGGGCTCAGGACACTCAGATTTATGGAGCTGCTTTCCAGCTTCCATCTTTCTCTTATCACATCTTATAAATTCCTGTCCCTTTTGCAGAAAACAAAGAGAAACAGAGAGATTTCTCCAGGAATCTGTTAAAATGCAGCTGCAGAGGTGTGACCACATCGAGTTATTTATCCCAGGCCAGGTTTGTGGTCTCACTTCTCCTGAAGACCACAAGCTCTCATTTCTCACAGCCTTACTCAGACCTGGCAAGTGTTAAAACATCAGAGGGAACAGGGGAGGTTTGGCAACTCCCTGACCTCAAAACTCCTCAGAGAGCAGCACTCCAGGGTGAATTGAGCTGGCCTGGTTCTGATTTTTGTTCTTTCCAGGTATTAAACATCTTCACATCTGGGAGGTGTTCAGGCTGGGTGGGGCAAAGGAACAGCTAAAAAATTGCTCCCAGCTCAACCTTGGTCCCCAAACCTCTCACAAAGTGGCCCAAGTGCCTCCATCCCAATTTCTCCTCAGGCCTGGTGCAGCCCTGGCTCACTGGAGCAGACCCAGCCCCAGTGCCCTACTCAGGACTGGCTTTTTCCTGACTTCCCCCCTCTCTGTTTTGCAGGAGGCTGTGGCAGAGCTGTGTTGAACTCCCCAGACCTCACTCAGGGTTCTGTGGTCTTTATTTCTGCTTTTTGATTCTGCACAAACTCCCTCAATTATTGATGGCTTGGCCTGAAATGTGAACCAAGTCTACCTACAGCCCCAAATGTCACTTTTCTGAGTGAAATCCCCCCCAGTCTCCCCAGAATTCTTGGTTTACTGTGTTTAAACCTGGGAATTGTCTGCTCTTCCTGCTAGTTTATCCCTCTCTTGCACAGACCCAGAGCTCTGGGGCTGCTTCAGCCCTGGTGCCTGCATAGATCAACAGCCAGCACACATCTGGTGCACAGCTGGAAGGGTCACAGAGCTGTGGGGGACAATATTGGATGCCTGAGGGTTGGATCTGGATGATCTTTAAGGTCCCTTCCAGCTTTTCTATGTGCAAGTGCTGCTCTGGCCCAAAAAAGCCCAGCTTTTGGGAAGTCCAGCTGGGTTCTCTGCACCCCAGGAGAGAGGGAAGTGCTGCCCAGGCAGAAGGGCAGGTTTTTCCTTGCAGGTGAAGCAGTGGCAAGGCACGTGAGGAGTTTGTTGTGTCTCTGAGCAGGAGAGACCCCCCCCATGTTCTCCACAGCCACCAAACCCTGCACAGGAGGCTCTGCTGGTCAGGAATTTGAGCTCCAGGATTGTCCCTTCCCACGGTTGGGATGCCCTGAGCCTCCCTCTGCTCTGCCATCTCTGCTTGGTTCCCATGTCAGAAATTCTGAATATTTTCTGGTGACACAAGGTCGCTGCTTCAGCTGCCGGAGGTTCCTCTTCTGGAAGAGATCAGAGGAAAAAAATTAAGGCTTTTATTGATCCCCCCAGATTTCCTCCGGAATGCAGCCACAGGATGTCAGTGCAGCCATCCAGATGTGGCCTCCTGGTCACCCCCAGCTCCAGATGTGCTGCCTCTGCTCTCTTTGCTCCCCAGCTGAAGGGCAGAAAAATCCTTCCTGGGCAATTTTCCTGCTCCTCAGCAATTACAGCTGCTCAGGGAATTCCTTTTTCCTCCCTGGCAGGTGAAAGAGGCATGATCTGATCCTGCTTTTCTTCTTGTCAGCATTTCCCTCCCTCCACCCCACTGAATTTCAAAGGTTTAGATGTTAAGTTGCACTTTTGGTTCTTATTTCTGTGACCAAAGTGAAAGGAGAGGAATCCCTGTATTGGAATTTACTTGAAAAAATGGTGGTTTTTTGGTTTTTTTTTTTTTCCAAGATGAAATAACTTTTCTAGGAAGTGCTTGGAGCTGGCTGGCATGATTTTATTAATTCCCTAATTCCTGCTGTCTCCTTGGAGCAAATGGAAATTCATCCATGGGAGACACAGCTGAGGACTCATCCCCAATCTGACCTGGTCCCACAAATTAGACCAAATTAGAAAGTTTTAATACAACCCAGGCAATTTTCCCACCTTTTTCTGCATTTTCCTGTGGTATAAATGACCTTCCTGAATTCTTCAGTGCTTGAGAGTTGTGGGTAAAAAAACAGCCTGAAAATGAGGAGAAAAAGGAAAAGCAAAACACAAAATCCAAAAGGGAACGGAAATGCTGCTGCATTATTTATGCCATGCCTTGATATGCCTGGGCCAAAATAATCCTTTTTTGGTGAGCACCGCTGTGAAATCGAAAATTTCAGCAGGGGGAGAGAAGTGGGGGACTTGTGTTTGAGCCCTGAAATTCTGCACAACTTCACAGGAACAGAAGAAGAGCCCCAGAGTCCTGGTGGCTGCACGTCTGTCACCCAATGATTCATTGTGGGAACACTGTGGGAGCAGCACAACCACAGGGCTCGAGTTCCTGAGCCCCCCACTGTGGGAACAAGGACTCTCCCTGCCAAACTGGGCGGAATTTGGGAGATTTCAGTTGAAAGGTGTTGTTTTCTGAGTGGTTGGAGGATGCTGGTGGTGCTCAGAGGATGTTGAGTGTGGCTGCCCTGGGGAGGGGCTGAGGTGGGACCTGTCACAGCACCTCACTGACCACATCCCCACAGCCTGGACGTGTCACCTGGGAGATGGGATTCACCTCCTGTAAACACTCTGGGGTTGTTTATTGTAGTGCAATTTGTTATTTAGTATTATTTCATTTCTGAATCTCAATCCCAGCCCAGGTGCCCCTTTGCAGGGCTCTACTGTTCAGCCTTTGCTGCCAAAGTTCAAAAGCTGAGCTGGATTTAGGGGGCAAATATTGATACTCTGCCCTCCCCAGGGCTATGAAATCAAACATTGTAAGATTTAAATTATTTACTTTCTAATAATCTTTTTGACCCAAATCCTAAAGAGCTGGGGATTGCTCCATTGGGTGGGACAGGGAAGCCTTTGGGGACATGTGGAGACAAGTGCTGAGAGCTGAGCCTCTCACAGCAGCTTCCTCTCCTCATTTTCTGAGGCACTTGGCCCTAAAGCAGCAGTTGAGAACTCTCAGTGCCTGAGTCAGGCACTTTCATCAGAAAAACCCTATTTTTGTTCTTAAGGCCTTTGAAGCAGAGGCTGCAACTTCAGCATTAAAAGGCAACTTGATCACTAAATCCTGTTATTCCAAGTAAACAGGGAGCTGGATGCCCAGAGAGCAGGAGTGGGAGGATGAGGAGGAGCAGCACAGAGATTCCTCCCGGCCAGGGGGGTTTGCATATCCCCCTCCACCCTGCTCCTCCCTCGGGAAGCAGAGTTGGGATGTGAGTGAGAAATTGCACAATTCCCTGCGGTATCCCCGGGATCCTCCCGGTTTTCTGCACCTTCCCGAAGCTCCTGTTGTCCCTCCCCGGGCTCAGCCCCTCAGTCCTGCCCGGCCTCGGGAGCTGCTGGATGCAGGAGGAGGCTCAGCCTCATCCCACTTCTCCTGAATTGCTGCGGGTTGGGTACAGGATGTGCAGAGGAACTTTCATTTCCCCTGAACAGGGATGGGCTGAGGGGGTGGAAAGTTGGGGCAGGGGCTCCCAGCCACCACCCCCAGCTGTGCTGGAGCCTGACTGGGAGGAGCTGTGACAGCCTGTGGGTCACTGAACCCTTCTTCTCCACACCTGCCTCCACCCAGCACTCTGCACCTGAACTGGAAACCCTGGGGAAGATGGGATGCCAGGAGAGTTAAAATAATCCACAGAATCCCAGAATATCCTCAGCTGGATCCCACAGGGAGCATCAGTGCAGCCCCTGTCCCTGCACAGACACCCCAACAATCCCACCCTGAGCATCCCTGAGAGCTCCTGCAGCTCTGGCAGCCTTGGGGCTGGGACCATTCCCTGGGGAGCCTGGGCAGTGCCCCAGCAGCCTCGGGGGGAAGAACCTTTCCCTGAGCTCCATCCCAAGCCCTGACACAGCTCCAGCCCTTGCTGGGCTCCTGGCCCTGCTCACCACAGAGATCAGAACTGCTCCTGGCCAGCTCCCCTTGGCACCAGAGTTGGGGAGCTCCAGCTCCAGCCACATCTCCGGGCAAACTGGCCCAGGAGGGACAAGAAATGAGGCTGATGTCCAAGTCCTGAGTGCCACAGGGAAATTTTGCAGCTGGAAAAGCCCCTGGCAGCACAGGGATGGGGTGTGGGGGGTGTGGATGGAGCAGCTCCCAGCACACGACAGCCACGGGCCCTCACGGGCTAAACTCGAGTGATTTTGGCAAATGGGGAGCAGGGGGAGGAAAAAAATACGTGAGTGAAAGGGAAGGGAGTGGAAAGGCTGCATTTAAAGGTTAACACTTGTCCCGGGAGAGAGGTGAGTGTCTGTGCTCTGAAATAGCATCTGCTGACGCCGGTGTCTCACAGCTCTTTGGTTTGGGCTTTTTCTTAAAAGACCAATTATGTCCCTTTTTTTTTCCACTGCACTCACTCACAGCCCTGTTGAGGAGGGAGCCTGATGTGATGTGCATCATTGTGAGATCTCCAGTCGTCACCACCTTCCCAGTGCGGTAACATTAATTCACACCTCCCACACGCGCTGCCTTTCTCTAATACAGCAGCAACAACCTGGCATGGAGAGTGAAATTACAGCAGAAAAAGACTTTCCGCTGAATTACCTCAATGTTTTGAGTAACCTCAGAAATCACACCATGCCTTTCTTCCTGTTCACTCCCGTCCCTGGTGGATCGGGGATTTTGTATCCCGCTAAAAACACACGGGGCGTCGCTGTGAGCGAGGAGTGAAGGGCTCTGAGCACGGAGTGAGCCCCGGGCCCTGCAGGCTCTGGGTTGGGAGGTGCTGCAGGGGGACGTGTTTAGAGTGTGTTTGCTTTTTATCCCCTAAAAGAGCTCGGGGTAACCTGAGACCAGCCGTCAGCCCGGAGGCAAACCAATCCCTTCGACACAAAGGTGCTGCTGTCCGTGATTGGAACGTGAGCACCAGCCCCTGGAATCCTGCTGGGTTGTGCCA
>JANPWX010000478.1:0-16308 GCA_024734555.1 Trochalopteron elliotii | reverse complement strand
CAGTTCCCAATTTAAATTCCTGGCTGGGCATGGTGGAGATCTCCTGGCTGCCCCAGGATGAAGTTTCCAGTGAAGAAATGTGGATGAGATGCAATTAGATTAATTAACTAATTAGGGGAAGGACTGAGGGGGGTGAGCAGGAAGGAGGAGCTCTTGCCTATGGAGCTGTAAATCCCAGCTGGGGCTGGGTGGTCTGGACCCTGCTCTGGACAAGCAGCTCAGGTTGTCCCTGTTCTGTCCATGAAAGGTGGAGCAGGATGGAATTCTGGCCCGGGGAAGTGGTGCTGGGTTGTTGCTGAGAGCAGGAGGTGGCAGAGGTGTCTGAGAGTGTGACTCCCTGAAGAGGGGCCTTGCTGCACAAAGAGATTCCTGACAGCTGCTTCCAAAGCAGATGTAACATTTTTCCATCTCTGAGAGCCAAATGGAATGGGAGTTGCTGGGGAGGATGAGGAGCAGCTGAATCTTCTCTGTGCAGCTCAGGCTGGTTTCCAGTGTTCAAGAGACACTGATACAGTGGCTGTGACCTGCAGTTCCCAGGCAGTGGCAGGCAGGGGCTGGGCAGGGTGGGATCGGTGCTGCCAGCAGCCAGTTCACCCTCTGGTGGCAGCAGGGACTCATTTGGGTGCCCTGGGGACAAACACAAGGACAGGAACGCTGAGGAGCCACCCTGGTGCAGCTGCAGGGGAAGGGGGCAAGAAAGACAGAGAGAGGCAAAGGTTGTGCAGGAGGTTAAGGGAAGGGCTGCAGGAGGAGCTGGGAGCAGATTCTGGAGCTTATCCACCTTGCTGTGACCTTCCCCAGCCCAATCCCTGCCCAGGGCCCAGGCTGAACCCCTGGGTGGTGCTGAGCTGGCCCAGCCCAGCAGGCCCAGCACAAATCCCCTTCTGACACAGCACAGGGGATGCTCAGGAGCACCATGGAACACGAGGGCATTCCTTGGAAAGCAGCCCTGGATTGAGGCTCATGGCCACCAGCCACCCCCAGAGCACCCTTGAGCCCTTTCTCCCTCAAGCTGCTGCTCCCTCCCCTCACAGTTGTCTTGGTGCTCCTTTCTCATTGTTTTCCAGCTTTAATTTTGGTTCTGGTTTTGGGGCTCGGCTGTGGGGGACCCCTGGCAGGGCTGGGGTTTGCCCCCTGCCCAGGATGGCAAAGGTGGGTGGGGTTGGTGGTACCTGGCACGTCCTGGGCTGGCTGGTGCAGTGCTGGGCAGGGGGGGATGCTCTGCTGCTGTTCCTGCAGAAAGGAACAATTCCTTTGGGAAGGAGGGTCTCAGGTGGTGCTGGGAAGGTTTCCTTGGCGTTTTGGAGCCCCACAAACAGGTCATGCAGAGCTGCATCGAGGAGTTTCTGCATTAGATCAGCTGCTTGTGCCTGTCTGTGAGAAATGTGCCCTGTGGTCCCAGTTAGTCCTGGGCCTGGAGTGCTCCTGGAGCTTCCCTGGGAAACTCCTGGATTTTCTGCATTCCCTTTTGTCCCTGGACTGGATGGGACAGCGGTGCCAGCTCTGACCTGCAGGGTGTGCTGGGCCTCTCCTCTCCAAACCCTGGGCAGGAGGTGATGTGGCTCCTGCTGGGAGAGGCAGCTCTTCCCCTGGGGCCATGGTGGGAAAAGAAAAATTCAGAATATCCTGGAAACAGGTCCAAAAACCAGCACCTTCCTCTCCAGTGTGAGCCAGCTTTTCCTCTCTGCTATTGGCTTCACTTGTAGTTTCTTGGGAGTGAGAGACTCCCCAGGGGAGAAGGGAACCAGGGGGTGGGAAGCTGAGGCACAGCAGGGACAGACAGCTGAAGATCCAGGGCTTTCCCCAGGGCTGCCAAGGCAGGAGCTGCTGCTCTGGTGACACAAAGCTGAGTCAGGGCTTGGGATGGAGCTCAGGGAAAGGTTCTTCCCCCCCGAGGGTGCTGGGGCACTGCCCAGGCTCCCCAGGGAATGGTCCCAGCCCCAAGGCTGCCAGAGCTGCAGGAGCTCTCAGGGATGCTCAGGGTGGGATTGTTGGGGTGTCTGTGCAGGGCCAGGGGCTGGACTGATGATTCTTGGGGGTCCCTTCCAGGATTTTATGAATCTCATGGCTGGACTCAGCCCTGCTGGGTTGATGCCTTGGGAAGGCTGACCTGGAACAGAGACTGGACAGAGCTAGAGAATAAAGCAGGTATTTATTGAAAGGCCCCCAGGCCAGGGCTACACCCAGAGTGGACCCAAAATGGTCACCAAATGGACAAACAGTCACAAGGTCTCACACTTTTATAAGTTTTGGTCCATTTGCAGATTGGGGTTTAATTTTCCAATTACATCTCCAGGTTGTGAGGTCCCATCCTTCTTGTTTTCTCTCTTCAGCCACCCTTATTTGTGCTTTTGGGCCTGAAAGTTGTCCTTGGTGTGCAGCAGGAAAAGGATTTGGTTTGTCTCCCTGCTCTGTGAACAGCTGAGTGACACTGAATGTGAGCTCAGAGCTGCACCCCTGGGCAGCACAGAATCTGAATTACATGAAAGGTAAAACTTAAGGCATCACATGGGGCTGTCCCTGCTGCCCACATCCCTGTCCTGCTCCAAACCAGGGGCACTGCCATGTTCCCAGTGAGCTCCATGCTGTGCTTCCCTGGGACAGCACTCAGGACAGGGTGTCCCATCCATAAATGTTTGTCTCAGCTAGGTTTGGGTCAGATTAATCCCATGGCAGGAGATTTCTTGCCTCTTCCTTGGCTGCTGCTGGTCCCCAAGGTCCCCCTCATCCAGGCTCCCCTCTCTTTGAACAAGGACATATTTTCCATAATCCTTACCAGAAGTCACTGTGCTGCTCATATAAGCTCAGGAAGAGAAAAGTCTTTGTCCCAGGTGAGGTGAGGGATGTGCTGGAGGTTGCTGCCCACCTAACCCCCCTCCCTGCCACCTCACTGCCATCCCCTGCTCCTTGAGCCCAGGAAAACACTGACAGGAAAGGCTGCTCCAGGAGAAATACATGAAAGCTCAAACTTTAGGCATCGGGCTCACTCAGCTTTTCGTGGTCCGACTGGGAGCTGGGAATTCCTCCCCACTCCCCCGTCCCTGTCACCTGGTGGCAGCCGCGCTCGGGGTGACAGGGACACCGCAGAGTTTTGCAAGAGCTCCGAGAGCTTTTAATCGACGTTTGCTGACATAATCGGTGCCTCGAGGCCTTTGTTTGAGCGAGCAAACAGATCCTAATCCTCTGCAGGAAACTCTGAGCTGGGGCCGAACTGGTCGGACCTGCCCTGGAGGAGTTTGGCTTTGAAAGCAAAACCCGCTTTGGTTGCGTGGAGACATTGCCCGCAGTGAAAGGATTAATGACTAATCGTGGGTTCGTTAATTCTGATTGAATGCTTTCACTTTCAGAGAGTTCCTCTAACGATAGGATCAAATGATTGCAGAGAAACAGCCCCGAGTCTTGTGCTTGGCAGGAAATTGGGGCATGAAATGGGAGTTTTGGGGCAACTCTGGCTGGGTGAGAGGGGCAGGAAAAGGTGCTGCACTCTAAAAACAGATGTTGTGCTGTGGGATGGGAGCTGAGGAGCAAAACCTCCAGGATTTCTGCAGAGTTTCTGATTTGGGATGATAAAAATGCTGATACAAAGGAAACACAACTTCGTAGCAGTAAAATGTGGCATTTATTGAACTGAAATCAGCAGCAATCTCAAAAAACACAGCCTGGCTGTGTCACACTCAGATTTAACAACATCTCTTTACATCATAATATCATAATTATAAATAGATGAAATATTTGAATTAATTTAAGATATTTACATTTTTAAAGCTCAGTGGTTTAAAAAGCTAAAAATCTAGGTGGGATTTCTAAGCCTACAACAGTCAGTCCCCAAAAATCTCTAAATTAGTATAATTTTAAGCCGTTTTCAGAAAACTGACTTTAACACTGAAGGGCTTTGCAAACTGCAGCTCCTGGTAGTTTTTATTTTCCTTTGGTTGTGTAATATTTATATAAAATTTATATCCCTATAAAACACTGCAGTGCTTAAAAAACTATTTTCCTCAGCACCTGCACTGTTGGCAGTTTCCTGGAGTATGAAAAGAATCATGGCAATAGTGCAAAGATTTGTCTCAAGGTGAGAGAAAACGCTGAAATAATTTATAAAAGAAATGTTTTCTAGTTTTTGTAGCTATTTTTCCTTCATCAGTGGACAAACAGGTCTGGGAAAACCAAGCTGAGGTGTCAGTGAACCTTCCCTGTGCTCAGGTGGGGGAAGTACAGCCCATACAGGCCCTGCTGCACCTGGTACAGGTGGGATTTTCTCCTCAGGCAGGAAAGGACCTGGTGGGGAAAGGACAAAAATTCATGTCAAAAAGACCAAAATTAACGGCAAAAAAATGAACCCATGCTCTGGCCACCATTAGGTGTCCCCAAATCACATTGCCAGGTGGGAAGGGAGGGATTTTGGGAATAAAAATCCCAAAATGCCTAAAGCTTTTTTTAAAGGAGGCAGCTCTGCAGCAGAGGGGTTTCCTCTCCTAAAACCTGCTGGCTGTAATTTTCTCTCCTGAACCTCCTGCTCTCTGCAGATTTAGCTCTTCTCCTCAGCTGGTGCAAAGCAATGTTTTCAAGCAGTGCTTTTAAGATGTTGTTCCCCATCAAAACACCACCAGAGATGGGCAGAGGATCTCTGCCTTTTCCAAAGATTTACAGCATGGCCCTGCCAGGTTGCAGCAGTCTGTAGGTTAACAGCCCTGAATACAAAATTCTCCATGTGGTTCCCACAGGATGTTAAAAATGTTGGTTTTGGCACTCCACACACCTGGAACCTGCTCGTCCTGCAGGTGTCTGGACAGGGAAGAGGTTTAGGAAATGCTGCAGAGGATTCCCTATTTCCTCCTCTGGATTCCCTAATTCCTGCTCCTCGTCTTGGTGTTGGCCTCTCCTTTGGGTTTGTGTTTTTCCCTCTGCAAAAACCCAGTGCCAGCCACGATCCTGCTGCTTTTCTGGAAGGAAAATTCTGCTTCCTTTTCTAAAAATCTGCTCAGCTGGCTGTAAATTCCCTTCCCCATCCCCAGTACTGGGAAGAGCTGGCAGGGACTGAAGGATTTGGGCTGGTTTTTGCTGTTTCCAGGCTGTGCTCCCACTGGGATCCTTGGGAATGTGTCTGAATGTCCCTCCTGTGGCTCTGCAGGAGTCAAGGGACAGGTGGGACAGTGAAGGGGACACTCACCAGGAAGCACAAGAGGAGGAGGAGGATGAAGCCCAGCAGGGTGAAAAGGCAGATGAGGATGATGGCCCAAAACTGAAGCTCTGAAAAGGGGTAAAAAAAAAGGCACATCAGGTTTAGATACTCTTCCATGTGGGATTATGAGAGGGAGATCTCACCCTGCCAAAGTTCAGTAGTGCTGAACACTCTGTGGGTCAGAGCAAATTACAGAAATTTGGGAAAATGGAGTGAGGGTTCAGGGGTCCACAACCTTAAATGCCACTGCAGGGAGCAGCAGAGCCCCCAGCTGATTCCAGGGATGTTCAGAGGGACAATTTCTGGGATGTTCAGAGTGACAAAGTTCTGTCTTCACTACTTCTGGACTCTTTTGGGGACAGGGCTCAGGGTGTCAGCAAAAGTTGTAGTTGTTTTACCAGAGTGTTTGTGGTGAATGGGAAAGTAACAGTTCAGGGTATTTTTTTTTTTCTCTCCTGTTTGCTGTTAGTTCTGGGGTTGTAGCTAAGCTTAACCATATCTGGTCTGGTCTTTTTTTAGAAATACTGCAGTTATCAAAATTTATTGGTGCCAAAGTTTTCAAATAGTTCCCAAACTGTGCTGCTTTTGCCTGTCCTTCAATTCCATTCCCCTCAGGTGGTGGCATCTGCTCTTTGCTGCCAAGAGCCCTGGACTTTTGGTCTTTTCCATGGGTTTAGTCCCATTCCAAGATACCTGATGCTGGTTTTTTATGGCTTAAGTATTTATCAGGGTTCAATTATTTAGTAGAGCTCAAGTATTCAGTGGATGTCAGGTCAATCCTTGCCAAAAAAAGCACCTACCAGATCTTGTGGACTCCGGTTCATCTGTCTTGAGTGGAGAGTAACCTGGAAATGAGGAGTGGGACAGATGAGGAATAGAACTCTGAAGCTGATTTAAACAAAATTAGGAAGAATTCCCCAAAATGTCCCTCCAGGAGCTCTCACCTTCCACCACCAGACTCTGCTGCTCCAGCTCATAGCTGGGGCCCAGCCTGGTGAAGCCCTGGGTCAGGAGTTTCAGCTCCTCAAACACCTCCTGCTCTTGTAAAGTCCCTGAGAGGGGATCCAGGGTGAACTTGCAGGTTGAGGCAACCTCTGTGTGTCCTTTGCCATGGACAGGCCTGGAGGGTGACAGGCAGAGAGGAGAGAAAATGAAGCAGAGCTGAGCAGAGCAGGGAGAGGGATTTGGAGTCTCAGGTTTGCAGATGTCCCAGCAATGTTTTATTGGGATGGGATCACTTTTAGCAGCTTCTTCTGGGTGAGACAGGAACTCCTGCAGCCTTCTGAAATCCATCCACTGATTTAATCCCCAGGAAGGCATTTTTAAGAGGTAAATCAGCTCTGTTTCTAAGAGGAAAATCAACTCTATTTCTAAGAGTTAAATCAGCTCTATTTCTACAAGTTAAATCTACTCTGCTGCTTTGTTCCTCCAAAGAGTTGTTGGAGGACCCTCACACAGGCAGGTTTTGTCCTCAGGCTGGTCAGTTGTGTGGTCAGTTGGTTTTCCTGCTGTGTGTCAGTGGAATTTGAGCTTATTTGAACACATTAAATGAGAGAATGAACGTGTTTGCTTTACCCTGGGATTGTTCATGCATGGAAACAGCTCTGCAAGCACCAAAACAAAACCAGCTCTGTTTGGGCAGAAACCTTTTGTGGTGAAGGCAAAACTGACCGAGGGAGGATAAAGTGACTCCTGTATGTCACTGGGGGCACAGAGGTTGGCAGGGAGGGCTGGACACCCTAAATGTCTTCCTGAACTGTTTTCTGGGACTTGAAAAAAGCACCTGGACCTACCCAAAGTTCTCCACAGTGCAGCCAACAAATTGGTCCTTCAGGTAGCTGTTCCTGAATACCTCGAGCTGATGGGGAGAAACAAAACAGTTGAGGAAAGCTGAGTTAATTTAACACATCCTTTGGACAGGGAGCTCAAGCTATTGCTGTTCATTTCACCTCTTTCTCAATCTTCTCTTTGTTCTCTTGGTACATCTGGGAGCTGGAATCCTGCAGTTCTGGCGAGTAGGGAAGGTTGGAGATTCGGAAATTTAATCCGAAGTTTTCCCTGCCAGACTCCAGGGGTGTCTTGTGAGTTGCTGCCTCAACTGAGAGTTCCAAGTCTGGAAATGGAGAGGAAAATTAAATTCTAGCAGAGAGAAACTGAGGCTTTCCTACTAAGCAGCTCTGAGCTGCAGCCTTTTAGCTTGAGGTCTTAGATTGGCAGGACTTGAGTTGCACTGGGGTCTGACAGGAAACTCCACATGTGCCAGGCAATTCCCTTCTTTGGGATGCTGCACACTGGGGAAAAAAGCTGAAAGTCCATTTAGCTCTAGATGGTTGAAGTTGTGGTGAGCAGTTCACAGTTCATTTTCTGATTTTTTTTAATACTGAAAACACCTTAATTTTGAGTAACAATTTAATTTCGAATAACACCTTAATATTGAAGAACAGCTTAATATTGAATAACCCCTTAAGCCATTGATGACAAGAGGACTGAATGTGTGATTGGCCTAACTCAGAGTCCAGTTATTCAACTTAATTATAATAATAAAAATGATTAATTTTAAATAATTAAAAATTAAAAATAACGATTTTTAATTTTAATTTTTGAAAATAATTATGATATTATTAAAATAATAAAATTTAATAATCATATAATTAAAAAAATCTAATGATAGATTTATTTGTGCTCTGACAGAGTAGAGTTTGGGGGATTCGGGGTGTGCTGTGGCAAAGTGAGTTATCCATATGGGCACTGGGAAGGGATTGGATGCACATACTGTCCACTGAGAATTCCTGCAGTCTGTAGCTGCTCCCCAGCCACAGCCCTGTGGTGTTGGAGCTCCTGTCCTGGAAAGTCCTTTCAACCACGGCCCTGTTGATGCTGGGGTCAGGCTGGAAGAAGCACTGGCAGTCGACCACTATGGATCCAAGCCTGTGGGCACAGGGACAGAGGTTTGGAGATAAATAGGATGGGCAGGAAGCTCCATGTGGGAGTTTCCTGAAGGGTTCCTGCTGTTCTGAGGGTTGAGTGGTTTAAACGTGTGGTGGAATCATTGTGTGGAATGGGCTGGTTGGGGCTTTTCCTTTGGACAAGGACAGGAATTAAAATTTTACCTTTTCTCTGGACAAATCTAGCTTGTGTTGCCTGAATGCAAGGAAAGAGCAGCACTTTGAGGTTTTTTAAAGCTTTGGCCCTGTGGGAGGGTCCCTTGTCCAAGCCTCATTCCATCCTGAGCAGGACACCACAGCTGACTTTTGAAATCTGGTAGAGTTCAGGTTGAGGAGTGCAGAGGTCACAGGATCACCAGTTCCCAGTAAAAGGATGGAATCTGTAATTCCTGGGATGCTCAGAGGCCTGAGGGTGCCTTACAGAAACCCTGACTGAGAAACCCTAGTCCAAAATAAAATTCAAACTGAATTCTGGGAAGCCTGGAAATGCCTCCTTAGGGCATCCATTTCCAACAGGAGAAGGGAAGGGAGGAATTCCACGTGGGCCAGTGGTGCTCAGCCATGGGGGAGCAGTGCCAGGGTGTAGCAGTCTTTAAACAAAATCAGATTTTATCCCAGACCTCAGCCCGGTGATCCTGCAGGTCAGGAACTGGTCCCGCAGGTCGCTCTGACGGTACAGGTGGTTCATCTGAAATTAAAAAGTCACATTAAATATTAATGAGTTTGGGCACTGTGGTGGAGGCTTTAGGCCAGCAGGAGGGACTTGAGCTCTGGGGAAACACCAGGGTTATTTTTTGCTGGTTGGATTTCATGGAGGTTGGGTTTTAGTTTGGAATTGGCACCTTCTGGTGGTGGGGTCTGACTTCCAGCCTGGCAAACATTCCTGCCTTATCCAAGCAGGATGCCAGTGTGGGAGAGCAGTGTCCTGAGTGACATCCCAACCTCACAGACCCACAGCTCAAAGACAGCAAAAGCCACTCAATCAGAGCCTTATCAGGTTGATAAATTGGATTGGTGCTGAAGAGAAAATGTTATATTCTAGGAATGGATCATGGATGTGCTGACCAGGTATTTGCCAGCAGGGATTGGCTGTGGATGCACTTCTGGATGTGGGAGTGAAATGCTGAGGTTGTGTTCATTTAACAGATCAGCTCTGGCATTTTGCAGTCCCTGTCTTTGGCTGGAGAGAATTTCATAAGACCACAAGGAATCATCAAATGGTTTGGGTTGGAAAGGACCTTAAATATCCTCCAGTCCCCGTCCCCTGCCATGGCCAGGGATGACACCCACCAGCTACAACTTAAAACCAAAATTGAATCAAAAGTCAATCTTATCTTTCAGATTCTAGAAATTTTTGTTCCCAAATGTTGATTTTTTAATTTTTTTTTTGATTCAGACATAAATCTTTGGTAGTTACTTCAAAAACTGACCAGCCAGACATATTCTTAAATACCTCCTTACCTTGTTGGTGATGCTTTCTACTGCTGCTTTGTATTCTGGAGACTGGGGGTCAGGGTTGGTGAGGTTTTCATTGACTATTCTAAAGCTCAGTCTGTAGCCCTGTTTGACTGCCATCAAGAGAGGCTTTTTGGTGGCAGCTGTGTCCGTGAGGGAGAAACCTGAATAAAAAGGGTAGAGTGAATTTATTTTTACATCTGCTCATATCATAAAAGCAATATAGATACATCCCTGCTGAGATCATCCACTGTGACAGCGAAATTCTCCAGGAATTTGTCTGATTTAAGGAATGGAAATGCTGCCAGCATGGCAATATCCTGTAGGATTGGTTTTGTCATTGTGTCAAACTTAGAGAAAACCAGCAAACCAAAGGCTCCATCAGTGCTGAGGCCCCAGTGATGAGGAACCATCTCCAGGAGATCTCAAAATCCTTCTTGTCCCCATGGATGCTTACCATCGACGTGCAGGCTGCTCCTGTCCAGGCTGTAGTGGCCCAGTTTGGTGACATTATTTGTCATGGTGCTCAGCTCCTGGTAAAGCTTTTCTCTGTCAAACCTGGCCAGGCTGGCACTGTCCTTGTAGCTGCAGACAGCATCCACATTTGTGTCATCCCTGTGCCTTCCAGACCTGGGGAGAAATGTCAGACATGTTCTTTGGGACACTGCTCTGCTGGGGTTTTTAGGACAGACACCAAACCTTCAGTGCCAATGGGCTCCTGCATCCTTCATCAGGCCCTCCAGAACTGGGGTGATGACATTTAGATACCAAAAAGGATTTTACCAGCTGAAAAGAATCCTGGCTGGACAGGGAGGTGTCACTGACTGCTGTTTTCTGGCCTCAGAACAGCCATGAATTGAAGGTGTGTGAGAGTGGGTAAAGAAATGGTTCATTGCAATTTCAGGAGTATTTTAGGTGTTTTATATTTAGGTATTTTAGTATTTCAGACACTTCTAGTATTCTTTCAGATATTTTTAGTGTCTGCAGGGAGGGCTCAGAGCAAGGATCAGACTCTGCTCTTGGGTGCTGAGGAATAGGACAAGAGGAACAAGGCAGGAACTGATGCCCAGGAAGTTCATGAGCATGAGGAAGGACTTCTTCCTAGTGCAGTGACCAGGCACTGGAACAGATTGTCCAGAAAAGTTGTAGAATCTCCTCCCTGGAGATATTCCAGAGCCATCTGGACACAATCCATGTGTTCCCTAGGATGATCCTGCTGGAGCAGGGAGGTGGGACCAGGTGACCCACTGAGATCCCTTCAAACCTGACCCACCCTGTGATTCTGGAATTCCAAATCTTACCTAAATCTCATGGCTTTACATCCTGTGTAGGCAGAGCTTATGCTGCTCCTCTTGAAAAGAGGGTCAAGCTGTCAAAAGAAAGAGGACAACTGAGAGCTGGGAATCACATCCTGAGTTTAAAGCAGGTGGATTGAGGTCACCACCAAGACCCACAAGGGGCACAAGCAGAGCCAGACTCACATAGTGGTTCATAACTTTCACTGTGGAAAGGAATCTGCGGGAGTTTGGGGTGTCCAGGTCTGCAGTGTAGCGGAGGTTGGTCAAGGTGAAGTTCAGTGTGAAATTCCTGGACGTTGGTTCTGGTGCAGCTGTGGTGCTCCGGGCTGCAATCAAAAGGGAGAAGGATTAGGAATCTCCTACCAAAAAAAAAAAAAAAATCTGTTTTCACTTTCAAAACATTCCTAATCCCAGCACACCTCAAGGCTACTCTGAATAATCTCTTCCCCTCTGATTTTCTCAGGGCATTGCTCCTTTGAGAGCTTCCCCTGAAAGGAACGTGGCAAAATGAATTTGGCAGGATACTTACGGGATCTCTCAAGGGGTTCATTGTAACCTGGAAAGGAAATGCAAGAGAAAGAGTTATGTAAGAGAGCATCCACTTTGGAGAATGGAAGTGAAGAGGGGGTGATTAAAAGGATGATTTGGGAGTGAATCATCAGAACCAGGCCCCAAGGGTGTGAATGTGTTAAAACAAACAAAGCTTAGGCAGAGCTATGTGCTTTGGAAGAGTAGGGCTACAATGAGAAAATGTGTGTGCCAATGTTTAATTAAACACTGTGGAAAGGAATCAGGTGAAGTATGCACAGGCAGGTGAATGATTGAGGTCAAGACTAAGATTAAGTTCACTCTTCAATGTATAATAGAAATTAAAATCTTCAAGAACATCAGCGTGGAAAGATTTTAAATCTTACACTTGATCTTATACAGAGAAATTATGCAGAAAACTTCAGACCTTCTCCTTAAGGTGACTTTTTTAACATTGAGGTGATCCCTGAGAGCTAAGGTGGTCCCAGACTGCTCCAGTGCCTGGAGTAGTGGGAAAATCAAACACTCACCATTGACATAGAGGCTCTTGTTGTCCAGGCTGTAGATTCCCAACTTGGTGATGCCATTTGTCATTCTCTTCAGCTCTTGGTAAACCTCAGCTGGGTTAAACATGGGCACCTGGGAGCCCTTTCCATAGCTGCAGATGGTGTCCACTCCTGTGCTATCCCTGTTCTTCCCAGGCCTGAGGAATTTAATATCATGGAGCTTCTGTTAGTTATTAAAAATATTTTGGGGGTGGGTTTTTTTCTTTGTTTTACTGTGATTAAAAAACCCTCCAAATAAATCTGCCCACAGTTCTCAGACCACCTGCAGAAATCACCGAGATATGGCCTCACAAAGGAAAAGGCTTTGTAAGATAAAGACCATACAAAATGAAGCTTTATTATAATGAAAGCAACTACTTGAAAAAGGAGAACTATTATTAAAGTGTCAGTCAAATGTAAGGAAATCCATTTGCTGCAGTTCCAAGTGGATCTCTGTGGTTACTGCTCACCTGAATCCTGTCACTTTGCAGCTAGTGAAATGGGGGCCAATGCTGCTCTTCTGAAGCAGGGAGTCAGTCTGGCAAGGAGAAGTCTTTGTGAATAGGGAGCCCCAAAATCCTGGGTGATTTCAGTGAAAAACAACAGAATTTTGGCTTACGTAGTGTTTCATTATTTTCTCAGAGGACCGGAATTTACGGGAGTTTGGTGTCTGCAGGTCTGTGGTGAACATGAGGTTGGTTATGGTGAAGTTCAGGGTGAAGTGCTCTGTGACTGCCTCTGGGCTTTGAGTGGTGGTTGATTTTATTGCTGCAAGAGAGAACAAAAATCACAGTGATAAAATAAGAACAGGATCTTCATGAGACATTGCTGTTATTTGGTTTCTTAGAGAAAAAACCTGTGTGAACGGGGTCCCACCCTTCAGACATTTTGCAATGTTACATACATTGCCAAATCAGCAGGAAAGAAAATCAATTTATGCCTTTAAGTAGCCTTAACCTGTATTTGGCTTTAAATATACTTACAGGATGGACTGTGAGGTTCATTGTATCCTGAAAGACAAATGGAAAATTATTAGGAAAATAATCCAAGAAAGCCTCAGCAGGACTAAATACAGGGGATTTTATTACAAGATTGTGGTTACTTAATTCAAGACTTTTAACTTGGTGACTGATAGGGTTTTGCCCTCTAATTTTTGTTCTCTGTTTTGAGAGGTGAATTAAATCTTCTTCATTCTAATTTCAAATTAATCTGTGTCATCACTGAAGGTTGGACTTGATCTCAGAGGTCTTCTCCAACCATGATGGTTCCATGATTCCAACACAGAATCCCAGAATGGTTTGAAACTGATAGGACCTTAAAGACCATCCAGTTCCACCTCTCTGCCCTGGACAGGGACAGCTTTAACTAGATCAGGATGCTCAGAGCTCCATCCTACATGGCCTTCAACACCCCCAGGGGCAGGGAATCCACAATTTCATTAAGAAAAATGCCTTGAGAAGGTCTCAGTACCATTGACATAGAGGCTCTGGCTGTTGAGGCTGTAGTGTCCCAGCTTGGTGATGCCATTGGTCATTTTGCTCAGCTCATGGTAAATGGTTGTTCTGTTGAATTTGGGATCTGAAGGCCCATCCCTACAGCTGCACACGGCATCTACTCCTGTGTCATCCCTGTTCTTCGTGGACCTAGGAAATGAGGCATTGGTTTAATCATTATTGAAAAATCTATCTTAAATTCTAGTATACAGTCAGAGGGATCAGAAAAACCCCTCAGATGTTGCTACCACATAAGAAAATACTTATGAGTTAAATGCTGAGAAATGGAAATTTTAAGAAGCAGGGAATGGGGACTTTTCCCAGACATGGCTCTTACCTGAATGCCATTACTTTGCAGCCAATGTAAGCTGAGCTAATGCTACTCCTTTGGAGTAAAGGATCAACCTGGAAATGGAATAACAACATGGAAGTAAGCAAAATGTCCACGTGAAGGTAAGAGATGAGAGGCACTGAGAGAACTGTGCCCCAGCAGGGCATTGTTTGAGAGACTTACATAGTGGTACATGACTTTTTCTGTTGACTTGAATCTCCTGGAATTGGGGTTCTGCAGATCTGTGTTGAACTGGAGGTTGGTTATTGTGAAGTTCAGGGTGAAGTTCTTTACTGCTGGTGCCAGAGATTGAGTGCTTTGATCAGCAGCTGTAATGGGAAAGGAAAGTTACTGCTTGAAAATGACATTTATGTTCCAACATTCCAAGAGGAAACACTCTAGGTAAAATTCCCAGATATTCTAGGTGGCTTCAAGGCTGTATAAACTGTGGTTTCCTAAGAGGCTCACAAATTATCTTAACACTGTTTTATAGACCAGCAATATTCTTGTTTGATTAATCCAACTTGCTGTTTTGGCTGTTGCTAATTAGTAATAATCTTCCCACCCCTCAATTTCTCTTTAACAGTACTTACATATTTCAGGCTGCACTTCATGATGACCTGTGGGGAGAAGAAAAGGGACAGGATTTGAGGAAGTGCCTGACAGTTGGGAACGTTTGGCACATACTAGAATACAGAACATGTCTGAGAGCTCTTGTGTACACATTTCCTAGGAAAGATTGATTTGGAGACTGTCCAGGCATAAATGCACATTACCTTGTTGGCAAGGTGCTGCTTTTCTTAGCAGTGCACAGAATTCTCCCTTTCCTTGGAATGTTTAAAGGGAATTTACAGATTCCCTAAATCCAGTTTAGAATCAAAGAATGGGTTGGTGTGGAAGGGAACTTAAAGATCATCAAGTACCAACCACACAGCCATGGCCAAGGCATCATTTAACTTCTACATGGAAAACTTATGCATGATTTTGTCAAGTGGTGATAAGTTCTAGTGCTGTTCCTTGACCTTGAGGGGTCAATCCCTATATATTCAGAGATGTTCATAAATGGAATGCTTTAAATTAGTGTAACAGAAAAAGTATAAATGAAAAAGGTTAATTTTAATATATTAAAAAAATACATAGAAGGAAGTAAAATTATAAATGTATGTAGAGTGTATGAGAAGGCACTGTAAACACAGCAAAAAAATAAGAGATACAAAAGAGTGAAAGAACAAAAAATACTAAAAACAAAGGAATGATTTAGAGTACGAATATAACAAGATATGAGACCATTTAAATATAGAAAATTAAGTATATGAAAACTAAACAAATCAAGAAAATTGTCACCATTGATGTAGAGGCTGTCCTTGTGCAGGCTGTAGGGGCCCAGCTGGGTGATGCCTCTGGTCTTGTTGCTCACTTGGTGGTACAGCCCCACCCTGTCCAAAGGCGCAGCCGAGGGCTCCTTGCTGTAGGTGCACACGGCGTCCACCCGGGTCTGGTCCCTGTGACTGCCTGGCCTGCAAAACACAAAGACCTCCATGAGCCTCCTCCTGTGCACTTTGTCTCCTCAGGGCAGGGCCCAGGTCCTGCTGTGTCCAATTCTGAGAGGGAATTTAAGCCCCACCTCCCACAGATTTGTGTATTTGAGGCCTGGAAACTGCTCTCCAGCTCCAAGAAAGACCCGGGACACTTCAATGAAGGAGAGAGCCTGGATGGGACTTGAGGTCATTCTAGGGGTTTCCACATAATCTAAAACCCTTCACTACCCCAAGATGAGAGTAAAACCAGTGGGAGAGTGCTCTAAGAGAAATGGGCATCGGGGGAAACTCCAGACTGGGGGGCATTAGGGATGAAGGTCCTGCCTCCGTCAAAGAGGAGAACATGAGTGTGACCAGACCCATTATGTGAGGGACAGCCTTGCAATAGGAGACTGGGGTGCAACACATACCTGAAGTCTGTTGTTTCACATCCATGGAAAACAGGGCCAATGCTGCTTTCCTTCAGCAGGCGCTCGAGCTGCCAAGACAAGAAGTTTCCCAGTTAAGGCATGACCATCTCTCGGCACTCCATCCAGGCTGATGAATACAGGGAGGACGTGGGTATCTCCCAGTGCTGGTCGACTTACCAGGGTGTTCATAACCCTTCGAGAAGCTCTGAATTTGGCCGAGTCAGGATTGTCCAGGTCAGAAGTGTAGGGGAGGTTGGTGATGGTGAAGTTGATGGTGAAACGCTCAAGGGCAGCAGCTGTGGTTGTTGGTGGATGGGTGGGAGCTGGAAGAAACACAGATGGGAAATGACAAGGGGCAAAAGCCGAGGTGTCAGGGCCTTGGATTAAAAACATAGAGGTCCCCAGCCAGCTTTCCTCTCCGTGGAGATGGCTGGGAAACTCTACATGTCCCCAGCATATCATGCCTGAGACCACAGCCTCAACCACCACAGAGAAGACCAGTCTGAGGCACTTGTTGCCTCCAGATGTCATCCCGATCCTGCAAGGTACTCACTGGTCAGCACTGGCTGCTCGTTGTATCCTG
>JANPWX010000477.1:488759-599492 GCA_024734555.1 Trochalopteron elliotii | reverse complement strand
GAGAGGAGAGGAGAGGAGAGGAGAGGAGAGGAGAGGAGAGGAGAGGAATTAATTCACAGCAAAATTGAAAATCTCAATAGAAAACTTAGCAACATACAAAAATATTTGGCATCTGCCTACATAAGCAGGACAGATGCTATATATTAATAGAGGAATGCTTAAGTAGTAATTAAGATTTCTCCCTAAAGAATGTTCAGTTTCTCCTGACAAAATTTATTGTGAAGACAGTAAAGGAGCTGCAACTAATTGCAGAAATACCTGGAAATTTTTCTATTATGTTCCTGTGCTCCTTTGGATCACTAATAAACAATCTGGAAACAGGATGGCAGTGCTGACATTGAAATTAGCTTTAAAATAATTGGGCATTCAGGTGATAATATTCTGATAAGAATAATTTGTCTGCCTTCAGCCAAAAGCCCAAATCTTTTTTCTGAAGGTGTTCACTATCACAGTAAACAGCAGAAAATATCAATGAAATAAATATTTGCTCCCAAGTTACTATGAAAATTCCATGATCTGTGGCAGTGTCAAGTGTGTTGATGTGGAGACCAAGACATGGACTATGGTATTTCCTTAGTCCAATTTATCAATGAATTCCCTGAGAAGAAACCAGTTTTTGAACAGACCCATGCAATCAGCGAGCAGGTCCAGGATGCAGGTATCCTAATCACTACAGCATTTTATTCTGGCAGAGTGATATTTAAAATTGTATTTAGTTTTCCTGTCATTAAATCTGGTGAGATGAAAATAGCAGGAGGTGAAGTATTTTGTTCTGATTCTATGCTCTGTTTCAATAATTGTGTGAAATTTATTTTCTCAGCAGTCAGAAGGTTTTATGTTCATCAGACTATGATTTTGTTTTGCTGTTTTCCAATCTTTGCTGTAGTTAAAATTAAATTGATCAAGTCCAGAGGAAGCCACCAAGATGCTCAGAGGGTTGGAGTATCCCTCTTGGGGTGACAGGCTGAGGGAGCTGGGGTTGTGCAGGCTGGGGAAGAGAAGAGACTTTACTGTGTCTTTTCAGTACCTGAAGGAAGCCTATAAAAAAGATGAGGACAAAGATTTTAACAGGGCCTGTGGGTACTGGTTTTAAACTAAAAAAGGGTTGATTTAGATTAGAGAAGAAAAAAGTCTTTTTTTAGAGTGAAGGTGATAAAACATTGGCACAGGTTACCCAGAGAGGTTGTAGATGCCCCATCCCTGGAGGCACCCAAGATCAGGTTGGACAGGGCTCTGAGCAACCTGATCTAGCTAAAGATATCCCTGTTCTCTGCAGGGGTGTTGGGCTAGGTGACCATTAAAGGTACCTTCTAATCCAAAATATTCTATGATTCTAAGATTCTATGTTTCTATGATTCTATTGTTTCTGTGATTCTGTGATTGATTCTATGTTTCTATAATTCTGTTCTCTGGCTCCATGGCCAGCTGGAAGAGCTTTTCTCTGGGCTGTTAAACTTCTTGATCTCCAAGGAGGATGGCCACATATAAACTTGTTTTTGAGAGCAGTTTCTTGCTCATACTAATTCCCAGCCATGCCCAGGGTTTGTTTGGGTCATTGCTCACTGAGGGGATGCAAACACAGGATGCTCAGGTCAGACTGACCTGCAGAATGGTCCTCACTGGAGATCATCTGCAGGTACCACCAGCTCCTTGGTGCATTTGCAATGGAACAGGGCTGGGTTAAGATGAACAAAATTACAACTGAGCTCACCAGGCAAGAGAGATCTGCTGATTTGTGAAGGACAAGGGCAGCTAATTCCTGCTGAGCTTGCAGCCAGGCTGGGAACATACTTCCTGGGAGCTGGAAGGATACAGTGAACTACAGAGCAGTCAGTAGTCATTATTTCTGCTGCTGGTGGAGTGTGATTTAGGGTAAAATTCCAAGTTAATTGGATCAGCCTCTTAAAGTCACTAATAAGGCAAGCACAGTGCCCGGCCTCTTGTTGGATTATATATTAGGCACAATGAGTGTCATGCAGCAAGTGAAATCCCATTTTTATCTTAAAACAGGCAGTGAGGACTTTCTTTTTATAATCTTCAGGGAACTCTTTCAATGCCATCTTTGTAAACTTCCTTCAGAGCCAAAGAGTATTCTAAAAATCTAGCAATGGCAAAGAAATACTTTTCAAAGAGAAATTCCCTGCAATACAGTGCCATTGTTGTGCTACATTTTCTTTTGAAGTGCCAGCAAGGAACAATTAAGGAGCAGCACTTGTAATGTATAATTGATGGTTTGCAGGTATCTAAAAACTTAGAGCAATTAGGCCCAGGGTGCAACATTACTTATTCATCACCATCTGGAACTTATAACTTTATAAGCCCTGCTATAGTTTATGTTTGTCTGGCAGAAATGGTAACTTCAATGTTTAAGTGCTGCATTATGCTGCAGAAGGTAAATATTTAATGGTGTAATGCAGCTGACTGGGAGAGGAGGAACATGTTCTGTGGTCAGAACACAGCAGCATGTGGATAGTGCAAAATATAAGGAATAGAATGCCCTCTTGAGAGACAGGACAGAGAATACGCCCAAATAAATCCAGAGCATTTCTATTGCATCAATAGAAGGATGTGTCATTGATCCTTGGGTACAGCATGCATTATGTGGTAACACCTGGGATTCAACTTTAGATATGATTCCACTATCTTTTTGATGCTAGAGTAGAAGTAGACTAAAGATGGGTAGGAAATCTTGGAGAAAATATTTTCTTTTAAAAAAGAAAAAGTAATTTTACCAAGTATCAAACCTGTCCTAGTTGCTGTTTTGACAAATTTCCTTTGAAAACAAAAAAAAATCAAAAAAAATCAAACTCCAACCAAAAACACAAACACAAAGCAAAACAAAAGCAAACCACAAATCCAGAAAATTTAATTTTATGAGTCTCAAAGTTTTCTAAAGGGTTCAGTCCCTCCTTGGACAGTGAATTAATTTTTCTTCTTTGTATTACCCCCCTTAAAACCAAAGAACAAAATCTGGGTGAAAAATTCTGCCTGGATCTATTCCAACATTCTCAAGATCTTCAGTTCAAAGTAATGTTCAAGAGATTGGCTTGATTTGTTACTAGAGAAATTCTTACAGCATAGAAATTGTTATGGTTCTGGGGGATCAGATTCTACTCTGCTCTGGTCTGGCAACCCACCCTGGCTCAGCTGAGCTGACTGATTGATCTGCTCCACCTCCAACCAGCAAAGAGAAAGGGATTCTGCACTTAACTACTACCTTTTAAAGAGGTAAGATTGGTAAGATTAATTGATTTTTCTGCACTGTCACCTGTCTCATAAATCTTGATGAGTACAGTCAAACAGCTTGAAGCATTTGGTAGATGATAATGTCCCACCTTAATGGCTCTACATTCATTTAGTGCCCAGTGGTGTAAAGCATCTGTAGGGGTAAGGTAAAGGTCCAGTTTTAACTTTTACCATCAAAGAAGGGGACATGTGGGACACAGTTGCAAAGAATTGTGTTGTGCAGTAGATTATATTGACTCACAGTGTGATTCAGGGAAGTGCTGTGTTGTTCTGACCCTCACAGGCCAAGTATGCCATTGACCATCCTGGATTTGTACTATCTACAATATCAAACTGAATGAAAGTAGTGTTCCCTTTCCTATCTTCATTTATTATTTCTGATTTACTTTGTTGCCATCTTTCATGTACCCTTATTCATCCATTTCATTGATTTATTCAATTTGTTTCAAATGCCCTCATATAAATCTATAGTTCTGCAAACAAACTGGACTTTCTTCTGCAACTGAGTTAATACACCAACACTTTCACTGATTCAAATAGTTCTGGCTCTTGTGTCAATCTACACAAGAATAGAATAATGGAATCATAGAATGGTTTGTACTGGAAGGAACCTTAAAGATAATCTTGTTCCAAACCTGCTGCCAGGGACAGGGATGCCATTTACCAGACAAGGTTGCTCAGGCCCAATCCAACCTGGCCATGAGCACTTCAAGGGATGGGGCAGCCATGACCTCTCTGGGCAAACTGTGCCAGTGTTTCACCATCCTCTCAGTAAAGAATTTCTTCCTAACATCCAATCAAAACCTGCCCATTTTCAGTTTTCAATCATTGCCCCCTGAATAGAATATGCTTTTGCCAGTTTGAGTTCCAAAGTGTTGTCTGTTTTGCAATTAGCTCCAGTTCCTGGAATCCAGTGATGACAAAAATGCTCTAGTTTTCATGGTTGCATAGAAAAACCATAAGATATGACCTATAAATTCTCAAAATCTGAGAGTGACTAAAAGCAGCACTTTTATTTGGATTGTTATTGCCATAATCTCCTAATTTATTGCAGAGCTCAGCACATGATATGTAACTGTTTGAGGATAATAATAATTAGCCTCTTCCCTGTTCAACATTTTATCTAACAACATTACAACACTAGCTGAAGCCCTGAGCAAAAAGAAACTGCTTTCTCATGTTCTGCTGCATAAGAGATTAAAAGTGTGCATTATTAGTATAACAGCACAGATTGTTATTCTCTCCTAAGTGCCTTAAGCATCATTTATTAACACCACTGAAACATTTAACAGCATTTTTAAAAATTTGCAGGACAGGAAAATCAGTTTTATTTCAAGTGCAATTTTCACCTGGTAGATGGTCCTGTTCTGGGCGGGACTGATCTATATTGGTGCCTTATGCTTTCAAACAACTTGTGTATAATGGCTGAGCACTGAGACATGCATGACATGAAGCTGGAGAGCAGTGGTGTTTATCACAGCAGGCTCAGGGGTTGATTAAGGTCTCTCCCGCCCTGAGACCCAGGTAGCAGCTGCCAAGGTCTCCATTATAATACTTTTTTTTAGCTCTATGTGTACAGTATTTGTGCAGAAGAATTCACTGTCATGAATCAGATGAGGTGCTGCACTGGTGCTCAGACTGAGTCTTCTGAGAGGGTGAAACAGTCTGACATTAACTGACATTAGCACCATCCCAGTAAAAAAAGCTGAAATCTTTGTGGAGGAGGAAAAACACAACCCACCACTCCAAACACAGTGCCTTCCTCTCTATTTTTGAGGAGCCAGAGACATCCCATTGTGGTCCTTTGCAACTTTATCCATTCTTTGCTTCTGTTATTTACCTTAGAAGTAACCATCCTTTGGGGAAGTGAAAATGGACCTTTTCTTCCATCAGTCCAGTCTGGGAAAAGCAGGGTTGTGAAGTACAGCAGAACCCTGTGTCCGTGGCATCTAGTGCTATGTCCCAGCTGTGCTGTGTAGGATACTGCAGGTGTGCCTCAATCCAGTGGGATCATTGCACTTCAGGGAAAGTCCAACACTTCCAGACCTTCAGAAATCAAGGGATGAGCATGTACAGCCAGATCATCACAGGGGATTCATCCTTCTCCTGCTTTCACTCAGGGTTCCTATAGCATCAGGTGCATCTGAGGGGTAGATGCATATTTCTGATGATTTTCACCTCATGTGGAAATCTGCAGAGAAAATCTCCCTGAGAACTATATAGCACATTGATTACCAGATTAGACAAAACAAAAGTGAGTAAGCAGCTCTGTATTCCTGTTTTCCCATGTGGCCTTATACCAGTCAGGATGGAACAGAGATTTGACACTGGAAACTGCAGCATGGGAAGCTGACCATAAACAAAAGAAACTGAGAGGGAGTTGCAGCTGCCAGGGAGGGCTGCAACAGAATTTCATTTACATTCTGTTTCAAGAAAGGTCAAAATTATGGTAACCAAAAACTTTCAGTTGTTTAGTTTAGTTGTTAGTTGTTTAGTTGTTTAGTCATCCAGTGGGAAGGCTGGAGACTCTCTGATCTTTGAATATGCCTTGCCATAGATGGTGGGCAAAAAAAAAAAAAAAAAAGGAATCTAAACATCTTCCAAGTGTATGTTATTTATGAAGAATTTGAATGCAAACATTGAAACTTAAGTGGTTTTGTCCATGATGAGTATTTTTTTTAATGTCACAGACAAATGTAGGAATAATTTCCAGCCTATTCAAGAGCTAAACTTCAGCAGGATGAAACCTGGCAAAGAGGTGTGTGCTTATACTAAAGACCTGCATGCCTTCCAAAAGGTAGCAACAGCCTCAGTGGATCACAATAAACACAGTGAAAATAGGGAACTGATTGAGAACAGCAAGCAGAAGTACTCCAAAGCAACTTAGCAGGGGCTTTTGATCTTTTTTATTAGCAAACAATGACATTTACTGTCAAGAGCTGCAGAGGTCATCAGCTATCCATCTCCTCCATTGGGTGTCCCCTGGCTATTTTTGGTTGGATTCCCTTTCATCAGGAACTACAGACCTGTGCTGTCCTCTAAAATTTAGCTATTGCATCACTTTCCCTTGTGCAGCCTTCGTTACACAACTATTTTTCCAGCCTAGATTTATTTGTGAAGGTCACAGAGGACTGGCTGTGATAAGAGCCCAGAAGCCTTCATTTTGCTTCTGAATTGTTCTTGTTAATTCAGTGCTGATTGAAGATTGATACAGCCCTGGAGATCAAAGTCTCCTATTCCCCATGACAGCTCAAGCTTCTCCTCAGGGCACTTTTGGCTTGACCCAGAGGTAGTACAGGTTCCAAATCCATTAAGTCCTTCACCCTTTTCAGATGAATCTCGCTGCTGTAAGTTTTGGTAATGGTTTTGTGCTGTGAACGTCTGTTCTCCTGAAATTAAACTGTCATCTAACTCCTTCTGGTCACTTGGCTGAACTCAAATCACAACTGAGAGTGCTCTGGAAGCCAGTTCTATTATTTTTCATAATCATTCAGTTGCTGAACTACCCTTTGAATCTTCAGGCACAGTCACTGTCAAATTTAACACCTATGAGGAAAGTGGCAATACCTTTCAGTTCATTTCTGTGCAAGTAATATCACTTGTTTAAAATTACTCACAGCCTGAGATACTTCAAAATCTATATACAGGAATTTAGATGAATAACACATTTGAAATAGAAAGACCAGGCCACCTCAGATAAATTGCTTTTTCACATGTACAGATCAAGCACACTAATAGAACAACAAAACAGCCATAGAAAGTCTCGTTGGGTCGGTTTACCACAGAAACATCAAACAGAAAGAGAAGCATCAAGAAACAGGATTTCTAATTATGGAAGTTTTTTGGGGCTTTTTTTTTTTGTTATTAAAATGTATTTCTTTTATATATATGCAGATAGACACTCAAGCACACAATTTAATAAGAACATACCCATCTGTTCCAGACTTAGGCACACAATGAACTTTCTGTGAATTTAAGCCCTTCTGTGTTTACATAGGTGACCAAAAGTTATTTGCATAACTTTCTGTGTTTTCATTTTGAAAGAATGATGCTACTGTTATTATTAGTCCCAGATCTCAAATTATTTAAAATACTCATAGAGAGATTTGTCATTTTACATTTTGAAGTAAATTTCTTCCAGTCTTTGTCTAATGCTCCAAAATCCAAAACGCACTGTTGTGTCTCTGGCTTTCAATTGGTTTTGGACATTGGAAAAGGTAACATTTCCTCGGTTTTGCTGGAATTCAGGGACTGCAGGGTGAAAGAAGTGCTAAGAAAATTAGCTCCCCACACTTTTCCACGTAGGCATGGGACCATCATCCTAACGTGGCTGTGAGAAGCATGAGCACAGTTTGTAGGGTTTGCAATGTGCACACATTTAATGGATTTGTCATCTTCACAGAATCACAGAATCACGGAATCACAGGTTGGAAGGGATCTTGAAGATAATTTTCTTCCAACTCCCCGCCATGGGCAGGGACACCTTTCACTAGGCCAAATAGTTTGAAGCCCCATCCAATCTAACCTTGAACACTTCCAGGATGGGGCACCCACAGCTTTTCTGGGCAACCTGTGCCAGGGCCTCATCACCATCACAAGTAATTGATTTTTTTTCCTGATATCTAATCTAAACCTCCTCTCCTTTAGTCTGAAGCTACTCCCTCTTGTCCTATCACTCAAGACTCCTGTAAAAAGTCCCTCTCCATCTTTCCTGTTGGCTCTCTTCAGGGACTGGAAGGCCACAATTAAGTCACCTGAAGCTTCTCTTTCCCAGGCTGAACAATCCCAATTCTCCCAGCCTTTCCTTGCGGGAGAGGTTCTCCATCCCTCTGATCATCTTGGTGGCCTCCTCTGGCCTCACCCCAAGAGCTCCACATCCTCCCTGTGCTGGGGACCCCAGAGTTGGATGAAGAATTCAGTGTGGGGCTTCACAAGTCTTGGATGACACATGAACAGTACAAATAACAAAAAGAGGCTGAAGGTTAAATCTGAGGACAGAAATGGGAGCTCACCAGGATCTTGTTACTGATACAACAAAGGAATGGGGTCAGATGAGTTACACTAATGTTCCTTTAGGGACCTCCCTCTCTTTTTGATTTACAAGTAATAGTGATACAATTATTTGATAAACATCTGATGAATTAAGAATATTATTACTTTACTTATTTTTGGACTCAACCTCGTGGCAAGTTTTCTGTCCTTCAAAGAAAGTTGTTGAATGTTCCTATGACCAGAATGGACACTCTGTCCTCACATTTGTAAAACTCACATTTTAAAAAGAAAACGTTCCTGTCAGCCAGTTCTGATTCTTGAGATCTCAGTTATGGAAATTTACAACAAAGAAAAAAGATGTATTTTATATTTGTACAGTCATAGCAAAAGCACATTTTTTTCTTATTTCCTAAGTTGTCATGAGCCTGCTTATGCAGCTGTGAAGAAAGAGACTATTCTTGTCACTTTTGCTCTTAAATCTTAGAACAGAAATAAGTAAGAAATCATTGGGCTGAGGCTGGGATAGTGCTGGAGACACAGCACCTTATAATTCTCCCAAGAGAGGACCAAACCAGAGACAGAGCAGGCAGAAATAAAACCATTAATGGTTTTGTTCCCAATTTGTCTTTTCCATCACTAACAGAACATTTATATTAATTTTCTGTGGGTTTAGATTCATGTCTGCAACACAAGTTTATAATGAAGGCTGTGAGGGGATCCCAGCAGAACAAACTTCTGAGAGAGCATCCTTAATTTTAACAATGTGCTTGCACCTCCCCCTGTTCAGCAGCGTGAGGTGCCTGCCCGTGTTCAGCTGTCTTGAGGCCTTATTAACAAATGTTCAGACTGATATGAAGGCTTTTTAATGAAGGTGCAGGCACTTGGATTTCTACATTCCTATCCAATCTACTGAGCTATTTGTGTGATGAGGAGTAAAAGGCTTCCTAGTCATTCCTTTCCTGAATTAGCATTGCTCCAGCTTTCACTAGAATATGTGGTTTCATGGCTGTTCCAAGTTCATAGTTTTTCCTGACATCTGCTTGTTGATTTCTTTCCTGGAAATACAATATAATTTCCTTCTTTAAAAAAGAAGAAAATTGAAGAGTGTCCTGACATCCTGAAATCTGCCTACTGATTATAGAGACATGGTTTCTGTTAAGGAAGAATATTAAGATATTTGCATTAAGTTGAAACACAAAAATATGTTGGATTTGTCCTGGAACAGCACTTAGTTTCCTGCCCACACAGCATTTTCCTCTTTTCTCTAGGTGTGAAGATTCTACAGGGAGAAGTTCTACACAAGGACTAGAAACTGTCATTGTATTTTTCAGCCTATTTGCAGTGTCAGCTGGGAGTACTGAAAGATAAATTTTACTTTCTTATGGTTAACTGGTGCCCAAGCTGCCTGGTACTGCACAGTGGAAGGTGTCTGTTAGAGGTGTATTTGCATCCTTGTCTACGTCTAGCTATGACATTAGCAGTCTGACACCTCCTTTGTTGCAAACCTAATGCTATTTCACACTTAGTAGGATCTGGAAATTGAAATGAGAACAGTTAAGTAAACAGTTTACTGTTGGGCTCTGCTCATGGCAGGTGGACATCCAGACACTCAGTGGCAAGTAGAGAGGCAGACCTGCTGCTGACAGCTCTCCAGATCCTGCCATCAGAGGTGCCTCCTTCTCCTGGCAGCTTTCTCAGGCAATGAAATTGTTTCTTTGCCCACAATTTTCCACCACAACCAATTCCCCTCTCTTTGGCAGGCACATGTGGGTCCTGTATCAGGAGGTCATAGGTGGGCAGAGATGCCTCACCATATGGTATCAGTTCTGTATCTGAACCGTACTGAACATTCCTGAACAATCAGAGGCATGGCAATTCCAAAGGCAAGCCTGGAGAAGCACAATGTTCTTTTCTGACTGCTTTCTCAACTACCTTTATTGAATATGGGCTGTTGTAACAGATGCAGGCATTCTGATTGGCATTTAATTTATCCTCTGAATTAAAATAGGATGATAGAGTTTAGTTCCAGTTAAAAAATTGCCAGCACTCTGTCACCAAGCCTTACTTCTATCAAAGTCACATTAGGATTCAGCTGTTTACAATTAGCTGAGCTTCCCACGCACACTACCTCAATAAATAGTTTAATAGCAATGAAAAGACCATGTGGCAAGAAGGACCTGCCCTTCTTGGGGAAGAATAATTAATTACGTAGAGAAATTAGCCTGCAAACAGTTTACTTGAAGATTATATTTTTCCTGATTTTAAGTAATGAGCTGTAAAATCTAATCAATGTGCCTCCAAGGGAGAAGTACCCTTGGGCTAGAGCTGACACCACTTGATCCATCTACCTGGGAGATTTCTGGCTGATATGGCATTGGCTTTGCTTAATTAGAAATATTACAGCTATACAGAGTCTACTGAGCACAGAGGACATACAGAAATAAAGACCTTGCAATAAAGACATGTCAATCATGAAAAGGAGAAAGAAGCAGATATGGAATAAATTCTTTATATTGCTATTTCACAATCTTTTCGTTTGCTTCATTAAAAAACAAACCAAAAAAATAAACACATAAAGAATATCCAACCCAACAGCAGAAACTCATGAAAACAACAAAAAAGCATATCCCAGAGTTAATAGACAGTTTGTAGAATTTAGTGGGGGAAATATAATGTTCAGTTAACTGGTATGAGGCTACTACAGAGGACTGTTTGATGAAATGCTGAAAAATATTCAGTATCTGAAGTTATCGGAACTTTTTTTGGTCAGAGGTTGTGATTGTATGTACTATGAAGAAGATAAAATTGTTTTTCACCTGAGATTCTTTGTCTAAAGAGATATCAAAAAAGCACCAAAGATAAAGAGTTTTATGCAAACCATGATATAACATAGCTGGGGTTAGGAGAGGTGAAGTCCAGGGAATCCATGTGATGACAATGAAGCAAGAAGGACATAAGATATTTTCATATTTTAATCAATAGGAAACTGCCTATTACATTGATGATGGCGATATATTCATTAAATAAATTGTCCTCTGATTTCCACAGGGGTGTCTCATAGGACAGTGCATGGTCCATATTAAACTCTTAAGCTCTCAGATTCAAAATAGGAATGAGGCAATGACTGATGTACGAGTTGGGGAACAAAATTTGATCTAGTCACTAAAATGGAGAATGTCTAAATTGAAGTACGTGACATTTTCTCTGCATTTCACACCTGTGTTTCAAATTGTTGTCCAAAGAAATCTTATATATTGGTCAGGAAATTATCTTGTCAGGAGCAAATCCAGTGGTGGCTGAGAAGACAGAAAAAGCATGTGCCAAAGGAATATCTGTCCTTTGCTGCTGCAAGCTGTAAAGGAGTTAATGGAGGGAAATGAAATGAGGAAGTCCAAGGGAAAAATCACAAGCTATTGCTCTCTCCATGCATATTAAATATGCACAATGAAGACAGATTGCTCATAGCAGAGTTCTGGTACTAGAATATTTCTATATAATATGTCCAAATGAAAACATGTAACTCAAAGCTGAAGTTTCATAATAAATTTTATCTTTGCTTATTCTTCCTCCTCCCCCAAGAGCACTTTATTTTTCATACTGCCAATCTGAAAGATATACAAGAGATCAGGTTTCCAGAAAAACTCTCCTCTCTTTGCAGGCATCCTTAATAAACTGGAAATAATGACATTTGTGGCAGCACAAATGCACCAAGGGTAGAGCACATATTAATTAAGGGAGGTTCACAGAACAGAAGTTTTTGCTGAAGCTGGCCATTTTTTGTATGCTTTTATCCCTTATAACTGCTTGTTTTCCCAGGAGACAGCTTATCAGGCAAACATTGTTCTGGCATCCCAGAACATGACAGACTGTCATTAGATAAAGGAGAAGGTTAATAAAATAGAAATCCAGGTTACAAGCAATGTTTTAGCCAGAGGCATCCCATGGGTTGTGGGGAAGCAAATAGCAGACTAGTCAAATGCAGCAAATTACAGTCAGCAGAAGAGTGTAAGTATCCAGCTCCTATTCTATAATTTGCACATGCCAGCAGAATCTCAAATAATTCTTTTTTTCAAAATATTTGGACTGAGTTTCCTGTGGTCTGCATATTCCCCTTTCAATATCCTGATAGTCTGGGAGCAAAGTGCATTAGGAATGGCTCCCTCAGAAGTTATTATGAAAGGATAGAATAAGGAGGGAGGGCTTTTTTCCTATTCCTTTCATTTCTTTTCTTAAAGAATTTCTGAAAATGACTGGTAGGGTCTGTGGATGTCAAAGGAATCAGACTACAGACTGGGCCAGAGCAAAGTTGTTTCTCTGGCTCATTTCTGATTGAAGAGTTTTCTATTTTATTAGTTTGAAAAGTGATGCTGGCAACTGCAAAAGACCCTGCAAAGGAAATATGTTTTTCTGCTAAACAGTGTTGAGAGATACAGAGGTTACCATTGACCCCAGGCTTTTGTGTGAGATGGAAATCAAATATTTCAATGAATCAGTATGATGAGGAATGGATGCTGCTTAATTAATGGGTTGGAAGGTATGATTCACTTTTTTTTTTTTTTTAAGAGATAATGGAAAAAGATTAGGATGCGGACAGAGAAATAATTCCAACTGTCATCTGCATGACCTGGGCAATATACTGTGTTTTCTGGTGTTTATAGTAACATCAAGATTCAAATTCTTCTTGAAGGTCTTGTTTTGAGGAAGAAAGAGAGGAATTAATATCACGAACATTTACAGCTGAAGCTCCCTGAGGGAAAATCATGGGAAGTTTATTGCAGAGGTGGGGGAAGATAATGGAGTGGATCATAGATGTGTTTACTGACAGTGCTGATTTACACTAACTCAAGACTTGGCCTTGCATCTCCATCCTGGCAGATTTAACTCTTCTGAATGAGATTTTGTGTTTCTCCACCTTGGTTGTTGCATTTGTGGATGTGATTTCACAAGAGGTAATACAGCTTAGCTTTGTCCCCTTCAAACTTCCTGACTGCTTTGAGTTTTGTAAAAGCAGAGTTAGCTTCACCTGGACTTTGCATGCAGATTCTGTTTTCCTTCTGAGGTGCACAGGTCAGAAGAAAAAGTGAGAAGCAGCCGAAGTAGATGCTGGAAAGAGCTACCCTACATACAAGGCATACCTTTATTTCTTAAAATAAGAAGCACAGGTGTAATTCTAGGGCATGATTGGTAAGGGAAGACAGGAGGTGAATGGTTACAAGGAAGAGAGAAACTGAAATGACAAGGAGATAACAAGGTTTTTAAAAATTGCTGTTGTGTCTGTCAGAACATTTTCTGGTCTCTCCAGGATGACAAAGAAAAATAAATCAAAACCCTTCTGCTGTCACCTAACTTTGATATAACTATTCCATACAGAAAAACATGCAACACTTCTCTCTCACAAGACTGACCCAAAAGGCTTTCTGCCAAAATTAATAGACTGTATGCATGTTTTAATTCATCCTTTCTCAAATTTTACACCTGTATTCAGGGTCATCATATCTTAGTTAAAATTGGAGAGCTTGATGTCTAAACTTTTCATATGCATGGACTTCTCTCTCTTACCTTTTATTATAATTAATTATTTTTACCAACCCAAACCATTCTGTGATTCTAAAGGACAGAAAACCAGACACTCCTCCCAAGTCTACCTTTTATAAAAGTGTCAAGTTTCTCTGCAAGTTAAAGTTTTCATGGCAATCTCCTCAGCAGAGTGTTCAGGGAAGCATTAGCCTTCTGGGTATATTTACAGCTCCTGATTAAACCCCTTTATCTCAAAAAAGGAATCAAGTAAATCTTAAGTGTTTCTCTTAATCAGCACTTCAGCACATTCTGGAAGGCCTTTGTAAAGACTCTGTTGTCTTGCCATAGTTTGCTTTATTCCCCCTATTATTTCCTGGCATTGGTTCTTTTCAGAAAAAAAGAAAAAAATCCTCTGTATTTTGCTACTGTAAAATCATTTTGATCAGATATGCTGGTAGGAACTGGGTATAAACAATGAGATATATAGAATCTTGCACAAAGGCAGTAAGGATCCATCTGTATGGGATTTTCTGCTCTCAGTGGAAGTGCTAATGACATTTCCTTGCTGCTGCTGCATTATCAGCACTCGGCAAGAAGAGAAGAATTTCCATCATGCAGATTTGCTGCAGAGAGCAGATTTGCTGTGGGATGAGGAGACTGCTCAGTCATTCTTGCTTTATTTTTCTTTTATCATTGATTGTGTATTGGACATGGAATAGCTCCTGGACAAGGCAAGCATATCCTTGTAATAAAAGCCCAGTGCTTTCAGTAGAGACTTAAAAACCTCTTGTGATGTGTGTGCAGAGGAACAGGTGACTGGTGGGGAGCCTGTAGTTCAGCACCTGCTCCACAGTCGCTGTCGTTTCAGAAATACTTAAAATCAGCAACTCAGTGTAGAGGTGATGTAACTTAGTCTGCAGGCATAATTCTACTTTTGATTCCTAGTCTGAAGTAAAAGAAGTCCCAGAGACAGCTATGATAGCTATCATGGTGGAGGTTCATGCCATAGCTTGTAATTTTATCTGTCTGCATTTCAGATGTGATGCTTAGATTGAAGGTGGTCTTTCTTAAACAAAAGCAATAAACAAACTTTGAATCATATGCATCACAAAATTAAAAAACCTACCCATAAAATAGCTACTGAATGCTACAGATGTTTGAGCTTGGCCTCCCTGGGAGAAACACAAGCTTTTCTATCAGCTAATTTCAAAGGAGTCAAGCAGTGATTGGATCACCATCTCTTATTCCTACAAATACAGAATATTTTTCATGGCTATAGATAAATCATTACAATGGAAAATGTTTAAGAGGATGCAACACCTAGATCTGAACCTAGACAAGTAGAAATAACAAAATTTGCTCCCATTAAGGAAAAAAGCCCAGAGCATTCTTTACAAGTGAAAATCTTTCACAAACCAAAAGCTTTGAAGGACTGAAATGACTGAAATACAAGCATTAGTCTCCACTACATCATAGAACTACAGAATGATTTGGGTTGGAAGGGACCTTAAAGATCACTTATTTCTAAACCTCTTGACAGGGGCAAGGACATCTTCCACTAGACCAGGTTGTGAAGTATATTACTTCATGCAGAAAAGATAATCAGATCCTAAGATCCTGTGTCCAATGCTAAATGAGAAGTCAAAGATCACAATTGTGATTATTATTTTTGTCTTTCGCTGTCTTTGACATATATTTTAGTGAAATTACTTCATGAATATGGTTTAGAAATATTTTATATTCCTAGAAACTCTTTCTGCATAATTCCTCAAAATGCTGAATGAATTTCACTTGGAGTTCAAGCACCTTGACTTAAGGACATGGTTTTCTAAGCAGATATATTTGACCAGTATGAAACAGATGCCCTTCAAAGACACTTTATTTTAAAAAGAATGCAATAATTTAAAAATAAGATGCCAGTCTTAAGACTTCAGCCATTTTCCATCTGTCTCTTGCACCAGTATCTCCCCTTTAATTGCTCATAAATGCTTTTCAGCTCCAGTGTAAGAAAATGCTTTTAGTCTTCTCAGGTCATTGGGGCATATTTACAGTTGTACACATGATAATTTGACAAACAAAAGACTCTCAAGTTTTGAAATGTCTTTTAACATTACTTTGGAAAATCAAATCTAAAATATTATTTCACCTAGAAAGATCCAGAAAAACAAAAATCTCCTGGCTGCAGTGCTTGCACAATCAGTTTCTGTATTGTCTGGGAAGATGGATATTAGGGATTATTTTCTCCAAGTTTGGTGTTGCTACAAAATACAGTGCTATGTCGATATATTCAAACTAGCTCCAAGGAAAATGTGGAGCAGCAAGGCCACCTCAGCTAAGAAGGATGTTTTAGCACAGCAGAGAACTGAGCAAACATGTGTTGTTTTATTCCTCTGATAACCACTCTAGTCCACTGACAGTTTTTAAGACTGCTCAAGAATCACATAATTTGAATAATATATTACATAGGAAGTGTTGTACAGCCTGTTCCAACTTAGATCACCCATTTATGTTCCACAGTTATAGCTGTCAGAGGCTCAATAACCACAAGTACAGCATATTGTAAACTCTGGGCTTTGTACAGAGGGCCAACAAAAATTTGATGGAGACCATCAGTCATTGTATTCCCTTCTGGGGAAAAATGTACTGTATTTCGTGTTTCTAAAGAAGGAAACATGGCAATGCAAATTAGTAAACAGTTGAATGAATGAGCATTTTATCAAAAATTCTTTTTGTTCATGCTCTTTGCCAGACAGTATTACATTGAAAAATGTCATTTGAATTAAACCTTATTTTTCTGATGATTTGTAATTTAAGAGGGGGAAAAAAGCTCACGAATTTATGAGTATTTGTTCACAAAGTTCCCATAAAAATGAGAAATCTTTTAGAACAATGTTATTAGAATGAAATAAAAGGATACTTCAGATTAGATGCAACTCATTTCCAAGATTCTCTTTTATCTGTAAGTGCAGCCTGCAGGCTTAAAATCCTTGCAGAAAAGAATTTGTAATGGAATAGCTTTCTGTGTGAATCTTATCACAGGCTATGCTATTCCATGTACCTAAACTGGTTTGGCGAGAAGCCTTTTGAAAATCCTCAGCATTGGCATGACACTGATAAAAATGAACGATTTACAAAATCATATTAACATTCATAAAGAGGAAATGAAGAAAGTTCTTGATTAAAAACCTGGTTTTAATTAACTAGGGTCTAAATATTAGCTTAAAACATGCTGATATATTTGTGAACTTTATCAGAGTACTAATGTAGATAAAACTGACATTTAGGGTGGGAATCAACTTTGGAGAAACAAGGATTGATTCAGTTCCCTAAATAGAAGCATCTCATGTCATGTGAGACTTACTGAAATGGCATAGTGTCTCCATATGGATGTTCTGAATAGGATAGGACACACCAGGTGGCTCTATGTTTAGGCAAATGAGCTGCTTTCCTAAATGCAGTGGCCAGATTCAGCTGATAGAACATGGGTGTGGTGTTATTGCCTGAATGGAGGTGCTGACAGGTGGAGGCCAACATCTGAGGCAAAGTAAGACCTTCTGCTGCAGTCAGTGAGATCAAGTTCAGCTCAGTTGTCCACTTGAAATCACTGACCAGTGTTCAAGAGGACCAAGGGGTAGCAGTGTGCCCAGGTGGCCAAGAAGGCCAATGGCCTCCTGGCCTGTATCAGGAATGGTGTGGCCAGCAGGAGCAGGGAGGTCACTCTTCCCCTGTACTGGGCACTGGTGAAGCCACACCTTGAGTGTTGTGTCCAGTTCTGGCCCCTCAGTTTAGGAAGGACATTGAGTGTTGTGTCCAGCTCTGGCCCCTCAGTTTAGGAAGGACATTGAGTGCTGTGTCCAGCTCTGGCCCCTCAGTTTAGGAAGGATGTTGAGACACTTGAGCACGTCCAGAGGAGGCAATGAGGCAGGTGAGGGACTTGGAAAACAAATCCTATGGACAACAGCTGAGGGAGCTGGGGTCGTTCAGCCTGGAGAAAAGGAGACTCAGAGGTGACCTTATCACTCTCTACAACTTCCTGAAGGGTGGTTGTAGTCAAGTGGGGTTTGGTCTCTTTCTTTAGGCAGCAACTGACAGAACGAGAGGACACAGTCTCAGGCTGCATCAAGGGAAATATAGGCTGGATATCAGGAAAAAGTTTTTTATGGAAAGAGTGATAAAGTACTGGAATGGCCTGCCTTCATAGGTGGTAGATTCACCATCTCTGAATGTGTTTAAGAAAAGACTAGATGTGGTACTTGGTGCCATGGTTTAGTTAAGATTAGGGTTGGGTGAGGCTCGATAATCTCAGAGGTCTCTTCCAACCCAATGATTCTGATTCTGATTCAGTGGCTGACACAGAACCTACAGAAGGTCTGTGTCCTTCTGAGGGGGCAGCTGGAGAGCTGCTGTGGTGACTGTAAGGCCTGAGGTCACACTAGACCTCTAATTAATGTGGGGCCTAGATGGCCATTGAGGTTTCTTGGAATAAAATGCCTTAAATGTGGGTAAAATTCACCTACATAAGCGTAGACATCTCGTGCCCCTCTGATGCCTTGAAGTGTCCTACTCACCTTCACTGACTGCTTCATTAGGGCACAAGTTTTCTAGAAGGCCTGCTCACATCTGCTTTTTGGAAAAACTCTAACTTTCCTGGCATGTAGCTGAAAACATTTCCCAACTTTTCCTAAAGTCTTATGGCAAAATGTCAGCTCTGGCTGGACAGAAAATATGCCCCCACAGACAAGGATGCCACTTCCAGAACTGACAGGTTTGTTTCCTTGGTAAGATTAACATTATGGCTCAAAGCAGAGCAGGTAAATGGGCCAGGAGCTGCTCCATGAGGCATATCCTTGGGATATCTTTAAAGGTGCATTTCTTTAGTTCAACAAGACTGAGGCTGACCTGAGCTATTCTGGCATACATTGTTACTTACAACTGGTGTTACCAAAACAAAACAATTTCATTTAAATGTTGTCATCCTTCAGCGTGTCACATTAAAGCTCTCATTCAGCATTATCAGCATTGGCAATTCTGGATGTAAGCTGTAGTTTTTCACTGCAGGCCCTTTCAGAACACAGGTCTGTATTTTGCTGAGTTGTATAAACATAGACCATTTCCTTAGAAGACCTGAGCAGATAGTTCTTTCCTTTCCTGTTCCATTAAGAAGTTATAAGCATAAACCAAAGATTCAATGAAATTAAATTAAGAATTTATTTAAATGCTCTATTGAACTGCAGCACATTTTAATTTCTTAGCCTCTATTGATGATCTCTCATGGTGCACTGGCTTTTTGATCCGTAACAAAGGCTCCAGTATAAAAGACATTATATACAAGAATGCACACACAATAATGCCTAGGAAAGATTAGCAGAATAGACTAAAAAATATATGATTCCTTAGTATATTCCCAGGTTTGAATATTTCCCAAGAATTGTACAGTTTCTGTGCATTTAGTAACTTTGGTGTAATATTGTTTTGACCAGTTTTCATTTGAGCATGTGCAAAACTTGTGGTATTCACAACACCCATTGTGATGGTCAAGCTCTCCATAGCTAAACGTGTTTGCTGAGAAAAATCACTTTTGCCCTTGATTTGAACTTGTCTCCCAACAGTTTTTAATAGGTGACCCTTAGCTCTTCCTATACTGGAGGAGGTAGGAAGCAATAATCTTGTATTGACTCTATCCTTGTCATGTTTTAATTTTTATTTCCTTCAGGAGTAACCTTTTCCAGGCTGAAAAGTCAAAGCTGTGTTAGCCCTGCATGTCTTAGTTGCTTTTAGAAAGCAAGCCAGTCCACACCAGGAATCATCCCTTTCAGCCTTCTCTGTATTTTCCTGGCCTTATTACAAAGGGTCTCTCTGACAGTCAGCTAAAGACAAATTATAAATATCTTACCTTCTCTTCCTGATTATTTTTCAGCACTTCACCAAAATAAAGCCAAGAAAAGATTCAAATCCATCCTGGAAACATGTTTTCAAGGTGATGAAAAACTAATGGTTAAATGGTTAATGGTTAATGAACTAAACTGTTCCTTGCTAGATTTCTTCCAGGCCACAGTATTAACTAGGATTTAGTAGGATATTGAATAGCTATCACACCAAGAGAGAAGGAACTGCATCCTAGGGAAAGAAAAAGACTGGCAAGTGTGTAGGGTCACAAGAGAGGAGTGATAGAATCTGACCTCCCATTAGAGTTATATGGAAAAACCAGTCAGAGAATCTTTTAAATGTGTTGACAAAGTAAGGGCAAAGGTCATTTTCACTAGAGTCATGGCACTGGTGAGACTAGTAATGGAACATAATATGAAGTGCTAATATGAGTTTTAAACTAGCACTGAAATCCTCTGCAAGATGATGCAGAGCCACTTTTTTTTTTTCCAGGCTGAAAAATCATATTTTTTGGTAAATTTTTTTCTCTGATGACCATAAAGTACCATGGTTACATCTAATTTATCTGCTGGGAGAAGATGCCCTGGAGTGGAGGTTTTTTGGTAGTCCTGACCCGTGGTTTCCATGCTGCTTGGAAGCCAGGATTTTGTTTACAAAGAAGTCAGAGTGTGGGTGATGGGAGGGGAATGACATATGCCTTAGTCTCACTCTGATAAGGAGCTGGGATGCTGCCAGAGTGCCATATAGACAGAGCTTAAACACTGGCTTCATTGCAGAATACATAAACCTCTGCTGGGAGGAAATACCAGATATAAAACGGGTCTTTAATCTTGCAGACAAATTCCAATTAGGAAAGCACCACACGCTTTTTACACCAGGCATGATTAATCACTGGAACAAACTACCAGTGGAATTGATGAATTCACCCTTTCTGGACGCCTTTAAGTCAAGGCTGCACGCACTCCTGGAATTTATGTGATAGCCAAACACATGTTATAGTCAAGTACAATGCCTGTTATTGAGGTTAATATTGTGGGTAATATTTTTTTTTTTTAAATACAGTGGAGGTAAAGTTAGAGGTCCTTTCAGCCTTGGAATTCTTTAAAGCTGATAAAGGCTCTTATTATGGAGGACACTGCTCTGTTCTATACGTGATCATCCTCCCTGTATTCTTATCTTGCCCCTTTCCCTGTGTTGTCTGTGACAGTTTCCATTTGAAATTTGAGCTCCTTAAATCTTTTAAAGTGCCTTCATTCCCAAATAAATGAATTATTGAATCTAGTAAGAACTTAGTAGATTAATAAGAGACCCTAAACACTTAATTGGATTTGAGTCCAAACACATTCCAACAAGGAACAAACAAGCAAAATGGAAGTAAAATACCTGATATTCACCAGCAAGACCCATTCTATGTAATCTTTGTTTTGTAGCAGCTGGTTCCTCATGAGAGCACAAAACTGGGAAATTTCTGGGTCACCAAATCAAATGTCTTGATATCTTCAAGAGGTAGTACAGTAGCTCTTTTCATAAATTACTCAAAATCATTTTTCAGAAAGCAAATTCCATTGTCCTAATTCTAATATTCCCCCTTCCATCTTATCCAAGGTCATATCTCTATTTTCTCTTATTCCAAAATCTAATGACTTTATATTGACCTTGAAATTTTCATCCCTCAAAATCTGTAAATAACTGATTTTTCCTTACTCACATTTAGTGCCTGTATTTTTTTGGAGTGTAGGTGCCAATATATTCAGGCCAAGTAACCATACGAGATTCAGTCTTTGTTTTCCTAAGCCAAACCCTTTTACTTACTTCACTTAAAGACAGGTTCTCTATTCATAACATCACTGGGTTGGCCTTCATTTTTCTTTCAGTTAAAATTGGTCTTTCTTAATTGTGGATGACAACGATGCTGTAACTGAGGTCTCAGGAGGGCTGTAAAAAGACAAGCTTTGCATTAGCCTTTTTCACAGCTACATCACATCAGTGGCTTGCAGCCATCCAGTCACTGTGCAAGACATCCAAATCCCTTTACTTTTCATTAGTTGTGACTGATAAATTTCCTCCTAAAAGTAGAAATTCTTGTTATTGGTCCCTGAGAGCACAAGCCTGTACTTTGTGCTATTGGATTTTATTCCTTTTCTGGTACTCCAGCCCTCAGAATCTGACACTTCTCCCAATAGTGTATTTGGCCTCTCCTTGGCATGGCCAGTGCTGCCTATCTAGTTTGTATTGACAAATTTCAGTGGTGGATTTTTTTTCTTCTTAACTTATTAGTGCTCACTGCTCTGTGTTATTTGTTCTGAGTCTTCATTCGAGGGAATGAATGGTGATCAGTGTCAATAAAAATATTGCCTGAAAGAATGCTCCTGGAATGATCTCTGCCGTAATAGTAACTGTTGGCTGGTAGACTTTGAGCAATACTTACACGAGGATTTCTGTTTGGTCCTTAAAAGGGGTGAGAAATGAGGACAAGGGGCTTCCATTCCTACTCTGGTAGGTACAGTGAATGTGGCCATTCCAGTGGGGAACACACAGGGTTTTTTCTGGAGACACAGAGGCTGGCCAGATGTTAGCACATCCTCCAGGACAGGTGGTGGGTGCTCCATCTTCACAAGAAAAAAAACAAACCTGCAAAGAAATTGTAATCTCCTCAAATTGGCATGTCTGCAAAAGAATGTAATTAACTCATAGGCAAGCACAGGGATTTGCAGATTACCTTCCAACCCCACCTGTGGGTAGCTCATCATGCTGATTGCATGTCTGCTTGGGGGGTTATTTTCAGGTTAAATTTAGTCTTTAAAATCTGGTAATATATGTTTATTTTTCGTTAATCTTGTAAGTTATTTGGACAATTATTAAAATGTTGAGTAAATATTGTTGACACAGGAGAGTGAATATAAATTACAATACAGTTCTGTCTTTGTTGGATAAAAATACTGTGAGTTCACTCATCCTGGGCAGTTTATATAAAGTACACAAATACTCACTTAAAAGCAAAGATTATAATCCCCACTTATCACAAAAAGGATGCCTTTACAATGTCCATCTGAAGGCAAATTATGCCTACATTCCATCTTGGAGCATATAGATAAGTGCATTTCTCAAATTCTTTGGTGATTATAGAACTTAAATATGAAGACTCATTAATGGTTTCAAAAGATGCACTAAAATATTTTCTTTCAGAGACTGGATCTTTGTCACAAGGTAAATTATCAATGTTATTTGGCATCTAATTATTTCCAAATGTTTTTATTGCTATATATTAAATTAGGGGAGACTAAGAAAGAAAAGAGTACAGTTTGAAATTGACTGCCAACTTTTAAATGAAATTGTTTCTGCTGAGACTCTGGTGATTGGAACTTGCATTAGCAGCTCATTGAAGCACATATATTTCCTCTGACGTATGTTGTAGTTAGATCTTTTTATTGATGCCAAAATGCTTTTCTGTTTTAAAGTATCGCCACACAAGGCTCCTTCCTAGAAAGGAGTTTAAATTGCACTTAAGCATTTTGCAACACTTCAAATATATATTACTGTTGCATTTCATGGATATAACACCAGCTAGTAATATTGTGGGGGTTTTTTATCCATTGCTATTTGTTCTGCAAATATAGAACTGTATTATTTGTGGTTTTCTTTATACTTACAAAATATTCATTATTTATCAGAATAATAAATAATAATCTCTTTCAGTATTTCTGTTGTGATACAAAACTCTGCTCTCATGGTAATATTTGCTTATTTTTCTCCACAGGATGAAGCTGCAAATATTTGACCTTGACTTATAGATTTGGGTGGAATAAATACAAACTACTGCCTGAATAAAAAGTAGATTATATCTAAAAAGGCTGAGGTCCAAATCTTCAAAGGCTTTAAAATACCTCATTTTGATTTGTGTTTTCAAGAAAAAAAACCAAAAACAACAACAACAACAAAACCCCCAGTGTATATTGTAACATCCTTATTTGTGTTGATAGTACCTCTAAAAAATTAAAAGTTAGAAGGAACAAAAGAGAACCTTAGGTTCTAAGACTATAACCTTGAGAAGAACTTTGTCCAGTATTTTTGGAACAAACCTAGGGTTGGAATTTGAACATATTCCTTTGCTTTTTTTGGTACATCTAGATAATCTGTTTTAATCTGAAGTGAACTGACAAAGGCCTTGGATGCAAACCACCTCAAAAAGCAAGTCCTGAGGAGTCTTTTAGCACAGTCATACATCCTCCTTCCTTGCCAATCAGCAGAGATTATTAGTTTTAAATTAATTCTGCAGAAAAAAAGTTTGCTCAGTTTCTTATTTGAAGTTGGTTTATACCAGCCCACCCTGGAACAAAAAAGTGAGTTCCTAACTGTTCCTAACTGGAAAACTTTTGGATTTGTGTCTTTACAACGTAACCTTGATCCATAGTATGGCTTGAATATAAGATACAGATTAACATGACTCAAACTGTGGAATCCATTTCACCTGAAACCCCTGTCATCCATTCTGTAATTTTATGCCTTTGAAGTATTCTTACAGACTCTTGACATGGACAGGAGTAACAAAAGATGTTTCTAGGTTGCAAGCAATCTATCCAAAAATAGTCATCTGAAATAGGTTAGATGTATTCTAGAGTTGCCAATTTTTCTTCATTGACTATAAAGGGAGGAAGGAGAACATCCCTCTGAGGAATATTTTATGATGTCCAGTATTGTTTGCCCCAAATTTCCAAATTGAACACCTCCTAACTATACAACTGAGTTGTTCTTTAGGCTTCACAAAGTGGACAAGACCTTTTCTTTTGATAGATGTTTATGCTCTTAGTGCCCATAAACCCAACTTGTTTACTCACTTAAATTTAGGTATCTAAATCTTGAACTCAACTGTGTTGAAGGGATTTGACACAGTTGCTCGTAAAATAGGTGCCTACAATTTGAGACATGCTGGAATATCCCAAAAATCACAGAATCATAGAATGTCTTGTGTTGGAAGAGACCCACAAAGATCATTGATCCCAACCCCCGGCTGTGTGAAATACAGCCCCCAAAAATCACACCACATGTCTGAATCTGCATGGGGCTAGCAGGAGAGATAGGAGGCCTGCAGATGGACCCATGTCTCTTGTCCCATCAGGCTGTGGGACCTCACACAACAGACCACAATATTTCAAATGGCAGTAGATGCCTCAGCTTGAGGCACACTCAGGGTGTCAGAATCTAACCTACCTGTGGCTGGTGAGTCACTGCAAGGGCTCTCTTTATATAACAAGACAGAAAGTTTCTAATATTGAGAAAGAAGGAGTGAAAGACCAAATTCTGGAGCACAACAGAACTCCTAGTCTGTTGTGGAGTCACCTCAGGTTGTTCACTCAGGAGGGGAGATTTGGGAGAAGTTTCTGTGGAAGGATGGCTCAATGTTAAAGTGCAGCAGTTCAGGGAAGAAAACTTTAATGATAAAGGACCGGACAAGAAAAGGCACAGTCATAACAGCCTTGATGATCTGCAAGTCATTGTTCAGGTCCCAGTGGTCCTAATATTTAAGAAGCAGCATTACAATAGAGTTGGTCATGTATGGGTGCTGCTTGTTTTTGTCTTTGTTGAACCCAGCTTGTTCATCCTTTATTTCTCACCTGTAAGATTAGAAGCATGTATCTTGAATAAAACAACATCTAATGGCATGTCTCCAGAAAATGGCACTTTGGGAAAAATGCACCCTGGAGTTTCCGAAAAAAATCAAAACATCAAGATTAACTTGTGCTTCACAAGTTTAATTTCAGTTGCAATTACTCCAACGGCTGTTCTCATTTGGTCAAGTCAAGCACAGGCAGGAGTCTTTCCAAGATGCCACCTCCTAGTTCACACACACCTGATTTTGCTAAAGAGCTCTGTATTTTCCAGTGTCAAACCAGGACAGCCTGCCCTGCTGTCAGCCACGCTCCCCTCAGAACAGGCAATCAATAGCGGCCATGTAGGGCTTTCACTGCCTCTCTCCTTGCACAGCCTGTGTGAGCTTTGCTGGGGGTGTGCAGCCTGATATAAAACTTTCCATTCAGACGAGCAGATTTGACAGATTTGTCTACTTATTAATAGACTAAGTTCAGCAGAATTTAAGATGCAAATTTATTCTTGGCCTATTTTCCTTTTTCCACTTTCCATCTCTGTTTTCTCCCCTGTGCTTTTCCCCTGTCTGTTTACATTCCCGCATCTCCTTTGGTCCATTTCAATAACATTAAGAATTGTAATCTTTTAATCTCCCACAGCTCACTAGATTACCTTGGCAGTGAGGGAACGTGCCAGTGAGGCTGGGAGCCTGTGATCTTTCCTCTTCACATTGTCCTTGTGGGAGGACTACTAATGGCACCCGAAAGGGAAGTGCCAGGCCTGCTGTCTCCCCTTCAGCAGGCAGAGGCCACATTTGCAACAGCAGGGAGAATAAACTCCTGGCCTGGGGAAGGGCAAAATTATAAAAAGCCAGCTGAACTTTTGTAGTGTCTGTACCAGCAGTGATTTTGCAGTGGGGACAGGTCATCTTGGTGGACATTTTGTGAGGAACATTGGCCACACCAGCAGCCATCCTGTCCTTGCTGAGGGGAGGATGGCTCTGTGCTTGGTGCCTCTAGGGCTTCTTTTCCACTAGGGCCAAGCACAACAAATACACTAGTTCTGTCTAAATTTATTAATCTCTTTGGGTATGGCGAGAGAGCCTGGGCCACAGAGGAATGTATTTCAGCCTGGTGAGGGAGTGACATGAGCTGCTGCAGTTCTCCAAGGGTAGCAAGAGAGTCACAGAGCTGTAGAATCATTAAGGCTGGAAAGGACCTCCAAGATCACCAAGTCCGACCTTCAGTCTAGTACCACCATGCTCACTAAACAACATTGCGAAAGGCTTTTATTTTGTTTCAATACCTACTCAATTCATTTAACACTTCCAGGGATGAAGACTGCATTGCTTCCCTGGGGACCCTGTTTCAATGCTTAACCACTTTTTAAGTGAAGAAATTATTCCTAATGCCTAACCCGTGGTGCAACTTGAGGCCATTTTCCCTTGTCCCATCACCAGTTTCCTGGGAGAAGAGGCTGATCCCCAAAGGTGCACCCTTCCAGCCCCTCCTGCTCCCTGGACTCCAATGCAGGAGTCTGGAAGTCTCTTTCATGCCAAAGGATCTGAGGCTGATGGATGCTGCAGTTGTCTGCTGTGTGGAACCCTCTGCTGCTGGAGTCCTCCAGAGATGGCAGCTGGATGATTGCTTTGGCAGGACACAGGAGCTGAGTCCTTCCCCTGCATTTTTCTCCTCAGCTGGGGGAGGAACAAAGCAGGCTGAGCCTGCTCTCCCCTCTCAGCAGGATGGAAGCTGCTGAGCTGATCAGGATGTACCTCACAGGTCTGAGTCTGAGTCAGCCAGGTTGATTTTGCAGATACATGGATCAGAAGGGCACAGGGAGTTGTCATGGACATTCAGCCTTACCTACCAAGGAGCAGTGACCGAGGCACTTCCCACTCTCCTCATGGGCTTTTAAATGAGATGGAACATACACAGTTTTAGGAATTAATAACACATCCAAGCTCAATTAAAAAAAACTAATTACTCTTTGGGGAGTCATGGGAAACTGCTGATGTCACAAGGCCTGGACAGTGTGCTGGGAGGAAGCTGCCAGGATGCTTGACACACCCAGGTAGATGCACTCCTGGGAGCCAGGAGGATTCTCCACCCACAGTTCTCTAAGCACAGAAACAGGATTGAGTCCAGTGGTATAGTCAGGAGGAGGGATTTTATTTATCACCTTTACAACTTTTGGGATATTAAGACAAAGCAACACTGAAACTGGGCTGTAGTCTGAAATATTGCAACAAAACTTTCTTCTGATTCAGAGGAGTCTTTGCCATCAACCTTCTACAAAAGACTCTTATTCCTATCTGTTTTCTTCCTTCCTGTGACTCAGACACCTTCTGTTTTCAGCACTCAGTATCCATCTTCAGCCAATAAAGGCAATAAGATGTGGTGCAGCACATATGTTATCATAATTCAGAATTACGAGGTTTTCCTATGTTTCCCTTTTTAGTTACTTGCGTGCTCCTACTGATTTTACAAGAACATGTTGTCTCTTGTGAAGGTTTTTGAGACAAATAAAACTCTCGTGGCAAAATATTCTCAAAATATCTAGAGATGTATATGTTCTCCACTACCATGATGTGACAGCAATACGATATAAAGTTTGTTTCTATTTTTGTCAGGGAGTTGACAATTACAGGTTCATGTCTATGGTTCCCTGTTTGAGATGCAATTTTCCAACAGCTTCTCCAGTCTTCCTTTGAAAGTTTTCTGATGCCCTAAGGTGTTTCAGCTGCTTGCATGACGCAAAGGTAGCCAGGTTCAGTCTGTTATGGGATTTGTGCCCTTCTGGCCACCTGGATGGAGATCCCAACTTGACTGAGTGTAGTTTCCATGGTGGCAGCAGGACTCTGGTGGAGAAGCTGCCACTCTAGTATGCAGCTAAAATAATTTTCAAAATGTTTTTCCACATTTTCAAGCTATTTCCTGCAGAATAGTGAAAGACAATGGTTGGAAGAAGACAAATAAATCAGCATTTGCTGAAATTCTGCAAGTCAGGGTAGTTGTCTGCCAATGCTTTGGATGTCAGGGATACCCACTGACTCCCTGTGACTGTTGTAAGACTTGAGGGTCACCTAAACTACTCCTCAAAGGTTTTCACCACCCAGAATTCTTGAACAATGCAATTGTTCCCTAATAAATAGTGTATTTTAGCTTCAAAGTTCTTTCCTTGCCAAATAATGAGATCATGGAAGCTTTGTTCTTAATGGATAGATTCTTTACGCCTCTTTTATGCTTTGACATGGATCCACCAAAACAGAGCATAAATATTGTGACTGTCCTTTGTTCACTTGTTTGTAATCACTCTTTAGCTCTCTTAAGGGCTTGAGGTGTATTTTGGAAAAGGGGTTTAATTGCTCATGCTTTATTTGATGCATGTTGGGTCATGCAATAACTGTTAAGCAGGAATGCTGTGTAGGCACCCATATAAATAAATAGAACTTTTTAAAATCTCCCTACCCTCAGGTTTGTTTTTTTTTTTTAAATCAACCGCTGAGTAGCAGAAGAGCTTTAGAGGCTTTAAAAATATTTCTTAACTTTGTATTTTAATTTTTGTTCTGTAAAAATGTTACATTTTTGAAAAATTGCATTGAAAAGAAATGTAACATCATCTCAAAACCTTCCTTTTTCCCATCAAACATAGCGGCCATTATTTTTTCTATATGCAAGTCAAAGAGAGGAGACAAAACACAAGTAAAACAGCTGAGTTTTGAAAATGTCTTAGGTTTTGGGATTCCTTAAAATTATTTTTCACATTCCATAAAAATCCCACTTTTTCTCTCTGAACCTTTGCTATTTAAACATGATCACAAACATTTTTTCTGACTCTTTGTTTTGGTGTAACCCAAGCTATTGGCATAAGAAGGAAAATCTATGTTATCTTATTAAGTAGCTACAAATCCTAAATAATTTTCCTTTCATTTTAATCTTTAGATCTGCATTAACTCTCATTTGTTCTTATTCTGAGGAAAATAAAGTATATTTCTGGAATTCAAACCTTGGTCTACCAGAGGAAGAAACTTGCCTTCAGGTGAGTAGAAATGTTATGGTGGCTCATAGTTCTCATTTTTATTTTATGATTTGTGATAAAATACAAGTCAATCAAAGCAAGATCTTTTATTCTTGATGGAGTGTTTTAACTCAAGCAAAGTGGGAACAGTCAAAATATAAGTGTGTGTACCATTTACATGCTGACAAAGGAATTTCTTTTCCATGCAATAACTAGACTTCTCCTTCAGAAAGTGGGAAGTCCAATAACAGCAGGGGAGCTCCTTGTCTCACTGGAACCGACTGATGCCCCTGCCTCTGCAAGGAAGTTTCCTAAGTTTCTCTGGGATGAGATTTAGGAAAGGCTGAAAGAAGAAGTCAAAGTGCCTGAGTCTGCTTTTCAGCTACTTTGGGGGACTTTCTTCCTTACAGAAATGGTTCAAGGGGAAAAGGACTATACCTCCTCCTCAGACTCCACCTCTGACTTCTTACTTCTTTTGAGTAAAAATTTTTGATCTTTTCAAATGACATTGGCAATAAAATCAGTATTCATTTGCTGTAAATAATAATAAAAGGTATTGCTTGGACAGCTCTGCTTCTTTGTTTGTTTGTAGAGTCTTTTATTTTCTCCATCCTGAAAATTTGGAGGAACTTGTTTTTCTATCATTCTAAGAGATTTATTTCTGCATGTGGGAGAAAATAAAGTTTGAAAATTCATCTTGGTCCCTAGTCTTGCAAGTAAACAGCTGAAATAGCCTGACTATAAAGCTGTGGTGCCCTCACTATCAGTTGAACTGAACTATGATGTGGCAAATTTGTATTCAAACAGACAGTGAAAACAGACAAGCTTTTGTAAAAAGAATGGAAAGATTTTGACTTACTTGTCTCCTTTACTAAAAAAATAATGAAAGCACTGGGACAAGGAATTTGGACTGCTGAGACTAAGAAGAAAAGAAGATAGGGACTCTATGGTGTGCCATGGCCTCCAAACCCACAACAGTCTCAATACCTATCTCAAAGATTCTACCTAAAGACAAATCTGTGAAATGGAAGGTGTCACTTGCAGGGAAAATAAATTTTTGAATGAAAAAAATACCCACAACTCTTGTTCATTAATTGCATGAGCAGAGCACTCCCAGGAGAAAATAAATAGATCCTGTCATACCTGAAATAGGAAAAGGGAGGAGGTGATGGTGGGATGGAAGAGACAAAGTGATGTATGAGACATGACATGAAAGCCAAAGTCAGATAAAGTGAAAGACCAAAATAAGAAAGAACAGTGACACAAAGTCATGGTACAATGTTAACAAGCCAATGTCAGGATAAAGGATCATGGATGTTTTCAAGCTGTCTGCAATTTCCTTCAATAAATTTGCTTTAAAGATTTGATAACATTTCCCACAGGAAGGTCTGTGGCCCTATTAAGATGTATGATATTGTTAACCACAGGTTCCAAGGTAATGTTGTTTCCAGTCCAGAGAAAAGAATCTCTTCTATTAGAAATTATCATTAATAGTAAGATGCTTGTCAGTTGACCTTTCCCAGTGAAAGTATCACTTGTAAAATCTTTCTCAAAAATCTGACATAAGTCTCAAATATATAACTTGAATTTCCATTCTGGGGCCAAAACCAGTCTTAATCCTTTCTGTAGCAGAGAGAACTCTAGGGGTCATTTCTGGTGTAGGTACATGGTTGCCCAGGATATTTGGGATGCCCAGGAGATGCCTGAGCTGTTTACATGGGGTGGGAAGGTATATATACCCATATCCTTCTGATCTGGCAGATGGAAACCAGGTGGATTATCCAAGGGCATCTAATATAAGCAGAAGCCTGCTGATTTTGGTGAGACGAAGGAAGTGAGGAGGAAGACATTGGTGTTAGACAGACGTGCTGAAATCTTGTCAGTAGCCAGCTCTTGTCACTGCCTCTGTATCATATAAACAGTTGACAGAACATATTGACACTTTGCAGTGTGAAAATTGTCTCAGCGTTACTGTTTCCCAACAGTTTAAAGTGCTGACACCCTAAAGGATGGATCCCAAAGAGAGGGAAAGAGAGAGAGAGAGAAAGAGAAGGCTGTGAAGGAAGGAGGGGTGCAAAATGAATATGGGAATGAGGATTTGTGGGCATAGACTCTGGCACATCTGGGAATGGTAAATAATCCCATCAGAATGAACTGTGGATGGCAGAGGACAGGGACAGGGTTGGGAAAGGGTCTCTCAGAGCCCAGAGGCTCTGGGGAATGTGTTGATACATAGATCACAGCAGGACTGATGGCATGTGAGAGCCCTGAGGAAAATCCATTCAGGGGATGGTGGGGATAGAGGCTGGAGGAGAGGGGTCTGCACTGGCTGTCCTTCTAATGCTAAGCAGCACCAAAGCCTGTTCACTGGCCCCAAAGCCAGCTGGCACCTTTTGGACACAATCTTGTTGCTAAACACTCTCTGACTCTAAACAAGAAAAAATACATTCAGGATTCCTATTGGGAACATTTCTGGCCAGGGCTGGTTCCTGTGTCCAGGCAGCACTGGAACAATGCTAACTGACTGGTGACAACACCAAGAGGGACTGTTTCTGTGACAGCCTTGTGCCAAGCCTCAGATCTCTGCTGTAGCATACTTGATTTAGTAAATGATGTTTGTATTATCCATTTCCAACTGCTTTTCCCAGTGGCCACTTTGGATGCAGCCCGGTTCTGGGTGCCAGGCAAGTCCAGCTACAGAAATAGGAGCTGCTCTGTGCTAATTGCCCTGGAGGTTGCAGAACAATCCTCATATTGTGTATCCCCTTCCTACCCACTCATGCTTGAACCAAGCTTAATTCCTGCCTGAAGCACTGGACAGGTTTCAGGTGTTTGGAGACCCAGAAGAGCCCTGAACACAGTGGAAGCCAGAATTGCAGCATCTGAAAATGGGAACAATAAGCACCATTAGGACCTACTTGTAGCCTTCAAAGAGAGGGTGCCAATCTGTGCCTTGGAATGTCAGGATTTCATACAGAGAAGCCAAAAAGTTAACTATCCCAGACTGTACTTCATCATTTTTCATAAAATTGATCTTTGCAGCATTAAGTGGAGCAGTTTTATTTCAAAGAGGATTTTAATATTATCAAATGTATTCTTTTTTTGATTCACAACAAAACAAAGCCTGATTATGTAAGATGATCTCAGATATTTGGAACCAAAAAGATGTGTGACTTTTAGGAGAGTGTGGTTTCCAAGATTCGAGTCAATCTATCAGTCAGTTTACCCAAAATGGTGACAGTCCTGGAGAAATGTCTAGGCAGGAATCCAAACTAGCTTTCATCAAAACGTTCCCAGATTCCTGGACCAACATTAATCGGAGCTAAACAATTCTTACAAATGGTTTGATTGTGATCAAATGACAAATGAAGTCAGAATATCTGAGCATTTCTGAATACTTCTGCTCCTGATTAATAAATCCACTCATGTCCTTCCCAGGTCACTCATTTCATTCCATCTATTTTCTGGACAGACAAAGAAAAGTGTTGCCTTCTCACCACTTTGTTTTACTTCTCCCTGGTTTCCTAAACTCCTTTTGCTCTGATAACTTTCTGGATTATTTTTAATCCCTTTGTGTATCCTCAAATCTACTGTCAGCTGAATTCTTTGCCTGTCTAGGAAGAACCCATAGTGAAATCTCAACTCCTTTAAGCTCAAATCTATATGAATTTTCAGCATACAGAAGCCTTCTGCATAGTTCCAAATAAGAATAGTCCTCTGCTGGGTCATTTTTTGGTATTCTTAAAATTAGAAACAAGGACACGAGGATGTCTCCTGCAACTCATCCCATTCTTCATCAATTAAAACCAAATCCAAACTATGTCAAGAGTACTATTTATTAAACTAGGGTAATTTTTGTTCCTCTATCAGTTATGGTCAGTGGCAGCAATTGCAGATAAAGGCAGCCCTGGCCAGGTACGACATGAACACAGGAGATGTGATTGCAAAGCTTGAGGCCAGGGTAAGTACATCACCTCAGGAAGACTGGAGGGAGTGTGTGGGCTTAAAAACCAGATCAGGAAAATAGTTGGACACTTTCCTTCTGCAATGAGCCCAGCTGGGTCAGATAAGGGATTTACAGCCTCTCAGCTGATTGAACTTTATCTTGTTTTGTCCTGAGGAGGACACATCCCTTATATAAGCAGCAACCCTAGAGGTGATTGGGACACCTGTAAGGGCATATCATTTGTAAAAAGCCAAGCCAAATTTTCTCTTCTTGCCTCAAGTTATGTGGGTACTTACAAGATACAGAGATTGTGTGTGGTCTGACTTTTTCTCAAGGTAGGTTTGAAATTTCTTGCCTTTTTTCAGACCTGAAGAATGGTTTAAATATCTGAAAGTTTCTTGATTTTACTTCTGATAATGAATAGAAAACAGTCTTCCTCTACCATTTTCATCTCTTTTATTATCACTAATAAATAATTAGTGGAATAATGCTTTAAAAATGAACAAACAAAAACAAACCACAAAAAGCCCCAATTCATTTTATCTTTATTTCAGAACTAACTTTTGTCCCCATAATGTAACATAAATCCCTCTGGAGCTGTACTTTAATTCTTGGTACCCTTGTTCTCCTCTTCTATGCTGAGGTTTCTGTTAGATTGCAGACTTACAGTAAAACTAGTTCTTCCAGTCTCAGCCAAAGCTCTTCTAACTGGTTATCACATAATTGTGTTTTTGAGAGCACAATCCAAGGCAGAAGCATCATCAAAAGCAGAAAATATGACACCTGACTATTGCTCCAAAAAAGCATGTAATTGCTGATGGGATTGCTATATCAATGAAACAGTGCTTGAACTTAGTTCAATAAACTGAAGAGAAATATTTGAATTTCAGAAAATCATATATTTTGAACAAAATCCAGAAACAAAAGTAGATGAAAATGTAGTGCTTCAGTATCTCCTATTTTCTAGAACCTTCAATTTGATGGTGATGTCAGTATTGTGTCTGAATGACAATATCGATGGGAGGGGCTGAGGATTTGTGCACAATCAAATCTCCAACTATCTTAACTATTCTATAGTCTTGAAGCTCACTTTGTTCTGCTGCAATGTTCCCTTACGTAAATCAATAATTGTTGCCCTTTAGCAGTTTTTTCCCCACTTTTCTTTTTGCTTCATTTCTGTAGCAAAACTGAAGTCCTGCAAGCATTTAATGTTTACATGAAAACTTATTCTCTTCCTAAGTTGTATAAACTGTAACCTGAGCAGCAAATTCACATCCCATATTTTTCCAAGGAAATTGACACTACATTACCTGTGCTTGTCCCTTGTGGCATCAAAACCAACTAAAGCCCTCACAGTTCCATTTTGCTGCACTGAATTTAGAGGGCATTCCAGCAGCCTTGGAAAAATGTTCAAATTTCACTAGTTGTCTTCTTATTTATAACACATTCTTATTCACTATTTTAATGCATAAGAACGTTGAAGAATAGCTAAGTAGATCAAATCACTAATTCCTCTGAGCTAAGAAAATTAATTATTTTCTCATGTATTTTCTAATTTGACCTCCTTGTTGACCTACATAAAATTTTTTCCTGATTCTTTTATAGTCAACAAGGTCAGGGATAACTGAAGCCAGTAAAAAAGGGAAGCAAACAATAGTGCAACAATAATAGTTAGAAAGATTAATGCTGGTGCTTGAGTGCTCCCAGCAAGATTAATTTTCCTGAAAACATTAATTATTCCTTTTCCTAGGTCCGGTGCAAGTTGAGTAAATGCTGTGCTGATCAACCTTGAAGGTTACAGAGGTTGATGCAGCTCTGTGCTAAGCTTGTGTGTGCCTGAGACTGTGAGAAGATCACACATGGGTTGAAGTCTCCTCACTAGAGCCTCTTGCTGTTGTGGTTGCTGGGATTATACAAACACAGAATCCTTAATGTTGTAAAAGACATCTTAGACTGTGTTCACAATCCTTTGGATAGTGTCCACTGCCCCCATGGATTCATTCTTCCCCAAAAGGTGTATTTCTCTCATCTGATGTTGGATGACTACCACAGAGCTGCCTATGCTTGAGATTTAGATTGGACATTAGGAGGAAATTCTTTACTGTGGGAGTAGTGAGGCCCTGGCACAGGTTGCTCAGAGAAGCTGCGGCTGCCCCGTCCCTGGAATTGTCCAAGATCAGGTTGGATGAGGCTTGGAGCAACCTGGGATAGTCGAAGGTGTCCCTGCCCATGGCAGGGGTTTGGCATGAGATGGCCTTTAAGGTCCCTTCCAAACCCAAACCATTCTGTGATTACATGATTCTATGAACTCTCCTGGAACCCTCTTTCCAAGCACTAAGCAGTGTGTCCTTTTGGAATGCTGTCTGTCTGACCTGCCTTAGATGGAGTTGCATGGCCAAGAGCATTGCAGAGATCTCTGCTTGCAAAGAGGGGCTGCAGTGGCTGCCTCAGACAAAGAGAAATCTGCCCTGAGCCAGGGGAATATTGGCACTGTGCAGGAACAGAAGGGTGGGCAGGAAAGTTCTCACAGTCTGGCAGAGCCAGCTCATACTGTCAGCAGGGTAATTCTGCACAGAGAGCAGAGGTACAGCCCAGGCAGACACAGATCTGCCCTGGCCAGGCCACACTGTGCTGCATCATTTGCAAACTTAATGGCTCAGAGATCACTTCAAGCACCTCTTCACTCTGCTGCAGGTTGCCTGGTGTTTATTTAGACATGATATACCAGTACTTGGAACACTGTCACTGCATGGAAACACTCTCCTATTTTGCCATTGCTATCAGCTCTGGTGATTTTATTACAAACTTCATGATATTTACTGTTTCCCTTTTGTTTTCCTGAAGTCTGGCTACATAAATAACAGAACTTTCATTTTGAGATAAAATGCAGTCTTCTGACATGGAGAAATATTTAAAAATTGAGTTTCACAGAGTGTCAATCAAGTTAAAATAAACAAACAAACAGAGAAGCCACAAAAACCAAAGCCCCTTGTATTATTTCAAATAAGAAATGTGATTCTTGTCTTTTAGAGTGAAATGGATCATGATACTGTTTCTCCCTCAGCAGTTTTGCTTTTTGCCAGTGATAAGCTGCTCTTTTGATCTCTATTGTTTTTTTCTCTAGCAATTAAAATAAAAAGAAAAAAAACCCCACTTCTCCTTCAGTGACAGATCACAATTTGTGATGTAGCATTCCTTTCCAAGGTTAAATTCATCAATCCTTCTCTCTTTGAATTCCCCAGAGATGGACCTGGCTGCCCTTCCCTGAGCTGCTTTTCTCCATGGCCCTTCCCTATTTATCCTTTCTGTCCTCTGATGGTTCCAAGAGATGTTTCTGGCAGTTGCAGGAGGTTTGCTGCCATGCAGTAAGCAGAGACAGGATGAAAATAAAAAGACCATCTGCTTTCAGCAGCTTTGGTCACTTAAGCATTGGTAAGCATCCCTCCCTCCCGGTTCATTGGAAAAGGAAAGCGTGGGAGCTGGAATAGGTGGGGGATGCTATTTCTGCCACTCTTGGGTACTGAATGTGTGATCACCTAGCAGGACATATGGCAGTTACTTCCTGCAGCTCATAATATCACACATGAATCTTTTCTCATCTAGAACTTTTGATATTTTGACTCTTTCCATCAAGAGAAATAAAGGAGAAGACCACTTAGCAGCTGCTCTCTTCAGTCTCTATCCAAATGCTGATTGTAACTAAATAAGTTTGCCTTGTCAAAATGCTTTTGAGCACCGAAGAATCTGCTGCCAATATTTTCTGGGCAGCATCTGAGCCTTGCCCTACCTGTGCTGGGGATTTCAGACTTCTGGCATGGTAACCTGAACAAAGGGGGCACCAGTTGGTAGAAAAACTTCAAAACTTCATAGGTATTATTTTTTTAACTTCCTTCCTTCCTTCCTTCCTTCCTTCCTTCCTTCCTCATCGATAAACCTCTCATACAGCAGAAATCTACCTGTGTTCAACAAGCAGCCTGAAAGTTCGTAATTCCATAATTTCACAGAGGTATCATGTCTCTTCCTTCTGTAATATCCCAAATTTAAAGGACTTTAAAATTGTTTGAAAAGACCAAGGCTTTACCCCATGTGACACCTTTTGAAATGTTAATTTGAAAGGGACAAAAACTCTCAATTAGAAAAAAAATGCCAAGCCCTTTGGGTATGATCTCCTAATTAAAGTTTGCTCTGATGACATTGTTTTGCATATTTTGTGATTGGATCTGATGCTGATAGATTTAGGATAGGGTGGAGTTTCTGATGAATAGGGCAGCAGTGAAATTATTTCCTTCTTGAATTTGCAATTTAAATAAATCTCAGCAGAATTAATTGCTTGTGGTACAAATGCATTTTTTTCTAAGTCATAACTGGTTTTGTGATGGTTTATTTCCACCTCAGCTGCACATTTTCTCCAGTAGATGTGTCTCTATGAGAACAAATTCTTTCCAAACCTCATTGTTTGTACCAATGAAATGAGAAAAATAGATTTTTTCTCCAATTTTTTTTATCTTTGCATCTTTGGAAACTTTGAAACTTTTATTCACATGTTTTAGTGCTGTCTCACCAGTTAAATGGAATCCTATAAGGAGCTTGGAGCATTCCCATCTGAGGCCTTCTAACTGATGATGTAGCAGAGAGAAAAATACTTTGGGTAATGAACCAATGTCCCATTAGTGACCAGGCAAGGTCAGCAGCCTCCATAAACAGTTTAATATCATTGTTAAAAGAAATAGGGGTGCTGCTGTAATATGAGCAATTGATAGGTGCTTAAGTGCACATCAGAGCATATTTACTGGAAGAACATTAATGGAAAGAGAACCAGGCTGTGAGCATTACAAGCTGACTGGAGGCAAAATAACTGCAAAAATAAAAAGCAATAGCTTTTTACAGGAGTAGCTGCACCTCAGCAAATAATTCCTTTATTTTTCAGGTGAGCACTGAAGTTTTTGGCATGCCTTCCCAGTGCCTGTAGTCACAGCCCTTTAAAGACCTCCTCTGCTCCCCTCCTCTTCTCTCACTCGATTTCTCCAAGTATCTCAACACACATCTACAATTTTCATGCCAGGAATTTCTCCTCTGAGGCTCCAGTCTTTTGGAACACCCCTCCTCCATCTCTGCCTCATTGACTTACACTGGTTCACCAAACATCTACTGAGACCAAGTATCTGTTTGCTTGTCTAAATCACCTCATTGTTTCCTTCCTCTCAATGAGGATTTATCTTTGTATTTGATTAATTATGTGTTTGGTTTTTGAGGTACAGTTCTTCTGCAGGATGCCACATAAAATGAAGCTTTTTAGTAGGTTTACAGGTGGAAAAAGGATGGTAAAAACTTCAATTTTTGTCTCTGCAGAATTCCAGCTGCATTTCTGTGGAGTAAGTGCACACTTTTTCATCCTGTAGAAACTGGAGAAGAGGAGAACATAGTCTGGAAATATTTTTTGGGAATTTTGCGTGTTTCATCTCACCAGATGTAGACACCCACATCTATGAAAAGTGCTGTCACCCTGGCTGCCTCTGTATTGAGACATTTTTAGAGCAATATCCTTCCCATTCTAAAGCAAAACAAGTCAGATTAAATTTCCTAAAAGTACTTTTCCTTCCATTTAATGAAAATACCTAAGTGTCAACTTACTCCAATTTACACATCTGCCCTGTGGAACTCCAGACTTAAGTGTCTTACCTGTGGTAACTTTTTGTGAACCACCTTCTTTCCAGAGGGAAAGAAATGTCATGAAGAGGAATAGAAAGAAATACAAGGAACAGCTGTACCAAGGAGTTATTAAAATGAACGCTGAAAAGCATCTGGGAGACTCAGAGGTTGGACACACTGAACCAAGCACGAGGGCAGTGACACCTTCACTGCAAAAACTTTGTTTGCACAGCACATCAAGGGTAGTATTTGCCTGAGTCCCACGTGGGAGGCATTCTGGACTGGGAATTTTGGCTCCTTGTTTATATTTCTGAGAGATAATGAGGAAGAAAAGATGCAACAAAGTTTCATAAAGAAAAGCAAGAGACCCGTGTGGCCTGATTCATGTTTTTAATACGGGGCATTCAAGCTATTGCAGAACTCCTGATTCATTACATGTTTTCATCTAACTAGCAACAAAAGCTTCATGCTGGGATGAAAAATAGAATGAACAATCTTATTGGTAAAGCTGTGAACAAATATAGCACATGCAATTAAAGTCAAATCTGCATTCCATCAAGTCCAGTGAAAGAAAAAAATAACCTTTAAAGAAAACCCTTAAAGATTTTATTAGGCCTTAGTCTTTCCACCCTCTGTTTAATTATGTTGCCCTCTGCTTAATTATGCCCTAGAAGTGTTATAATCCTTAGAAACTTCTTCAGCCTTCAAAATAAGTCTGCCCATATTAAATTCTGCTTTTTTATGTCTTCCACAGATATAATTCTGGATCAGGGCATAAAAGCTGCAGCCACAGATCCTCCTGGAGGATTTTACAGAACATTGTGAAAGAACACTTGGTTTTGTCTTTATTGCACCACACATGAGTGCCTCCATCTCGTTAATGCAGGAAATGTGTTTTCTGAGGGAGAGGAGCTTGGAAGCTTGGAACATCAGTGCTGTACTTTAGAGCCCCCTTTTTTTTTCATTTTATCTATTAGATGGCAAGGCAAATTAAATGTCTCATCATGATGAAATAACAGATTCTCCAAATGTGTCCATTTGGCAAAAAAACAGTGTATTTTTGTCAGTGCACTAGCCCAAGTCCCGCATGGGGACTGACTGGTATCCAAGCTGTAATAAAGGAAGTGACAAGCTGGGTTAGTTGTTGCTGGGCTCTTCTTTTTGTGCTGAAAGCATTTATTTGCTTGCTTTCACAGGAGATCTTTCCCTGAAAACTTTTCCATCTAGAAGCCTGCTCCATCCACAGCAATGTTAGCTGTGAAAGGAGGCAAAGGAGCATCTGTGCTGTTTCCTGCCCCTTTTGCAAAACTGCTCTTACTTGAGTCAGTGCTTTTCCCTCCTCTTGGCCTTATTCTGTTTTCAGACTCCCTCACAGCTGAGCATTCTGCAACATCTAATCAGTGATTTTCTAACACTACTACTAATTGCTTGTGCCCATGCCAATACTTCAGTGCCTGGTAAACTCTTGAATCTGAAAACTTGTGAAATCCCAGAGCGAGCTCCTAATTACACATCCACACACTCCCTTGATCCCTTTCTTTCCTCCAAGATCACACTTTCCACTCCCATGTTTTAGATTGCCTCTTAAAGCAGGAGTACCAAGCCTGCCAGAGTTCAGGAAATGTATGGATGACACTCTCAGGTACATGTGGGGATTCTTGGGGCTGTCCTGTGAAGGGACAGGAGTTGCACTTTGATTATCCTAGTGGGGTCCTTCCAACTCAGGATATTCTATGTTTCTATGTTTCAGTGTTTCTATATTTACAAGGCTCATTTAATGTAGTTTCCTGTTAAGTTTTTCTGCCAGTTGGAGACATCCACTTTTCTGAGAGATCTAAGGTGAAGAACTGACATAAAAGCCATTATTTTGTCCTTTACTCTCTCTTCCACAATCTAGACATTATTTTTTAACAGCAGCCATGTCATCTCTTGGCTGGAAAAGACCATCAGCCTGTGTCTCAAGGCCTGTGGCCCCACTAAACCCCATCTCCACCAGGATCCTGCAGCACCAGTGAGCACAACCAGGGGTTTAACAGACCTGATTTCAACTGGCTGCTGTGTCCTGCAGGGACTGGGGTAGCAAATCTGAACATCCTGCTCTTTATCACTGAGATAATCAGGGCAGGCCTGCCCCATGGTGTGCAGAAACTTGAGCAGCTCTGCAGATGGAAATGCTGTGTACTGGCTGAATGCTCAGATCTTCAACAGCTTTGGCACCTCTGCACCTTGCTCTTAATCATGGTGTACTCAGCCCTTAATGAGAGGGAAGAAACATATTTGAGAGAATAAAGAGGAAGGTTAACAAAGTTTTTCAACCCTGTTTCTCTGACACAAGCACCTGTAAGTTCTTGAGAATAAATATCACACTGTGGACATCGTAAAGACCCAGTACAGTTAGCTCTGACTGGACTAAGAGAGAGATGAGGGTTTGTTTTGAAATTCACAAAAGCAAAATATACCTCCTCTGGAACAAGAACACAGGCTCCCATTTCCAGCCACCTCTGGAGAGGAGAGCAGTGCATTCAGGGTCTCCGTGATCAGACCTGTCACAGGAGGATGGAAATCTCAATTTGGAGAGACAGGAATGGGCTTGAAGAAGACATCACTCACAAAGGCACCAGGAAAAGTTTGAGGTCAAGATGAGGTTTGACCTTTGGTAAAAAAGAAAATATTCTAATGTGCCCTTTTTCTTCTCAAAGTGTACTTTTCTCTCTCTTAAGTACATCTGAAGATTATGAAGCAGGAAAACGGATCCAGGAGTAACTGACATCCTTATCCTTAACACCCTTGTACCATGTCAAATTCATCTGCACACATTTTTTCCCTCTGGTATGTAATAAATTATTTAAATAAAAAATGTTAAATAAGCTGGGGTTTTTTTCTGCCTTTATGAAAAAAGAACCCAGAAAGTCTGCAAAGAACAATGAATGGTTTTATTTTTTCCCATTGCACTTTTTATGTTTTCTTGGGTAGATCCACTCCTGGCTTCCCTCAAAAAATTGAATACAGTTTCACAATTATATTTTCAAATTAAAACCAATTTTTTTACTTTTATTTTCAATTCCAGTGTGCTTCATGATATAGAATATAACAAAGAAATAGAGATGAGAAGGATGGATGATGGCAAGATGTTTAAAGTATCATTTGGTGAAAATTTATCTGATCCAAAGGCCCTTAGATAGGCAAGGACATTCCTAGAAGAGGTGTATGTACTGAATCCTTTTGTCACTATAAAGTGCTGAATTCTGTTTTCTGGCTTATTAATTTAAAATCAATATGTTGGATGGATATCATTTAGAGTATAGGTTAGACTCTTCCTACTTTTTATATGAAATACACATTGTGTCTCTCTCCTGAAACCCAAAGTTATTAGATCTGATTTCACTCAGATTAACTTGTTAAGGCAACTTTTGTTGTTCGCTTTTCCTTAGATAACATCCAGTTTCATTTGATATGTATCTAATTAATGTCTATAAAGTTAGTTGACTTCTGTTCTTCAAAAGATTTTAATTTAGATTAATTTGTTTCAATAGAATTGCTTATTAATAGCTTGTGTGGAAGATGATACTTTGTTTTGTCCATAGGCAAGGAGAAAAGGTCCATCTTATGGAAAAACTTTTAATAAATATGAAAAAAACAACTGGAAAACATTTAGAATATGGTATTTCACTTAGAAATATCACTAAATGTTTGGCTATTTAAACCAGGCCATCTCTGTTTATTATAAGTCCATTAGATTCTATAATGTCTTTATTAGATCAGTCTTTTAATACTTATACAAAATCTCATTTTTTAGAAAAAGACATAAATCTTCAGAGGCTACAGAATCTTGCTGAATGGAGTTAAACTTTCAAGTTGCTTTAATCAAATGAAATGGAAGTCCTTGCTTTTCTGTCCTCTAAAAGAGTAGTAAAGGTGTTGGGAGCATTGGTGCATGTGAAATTTTGACTAGTTTATAATGTACTTCCTTATTTATTGTGATGCCAACTTTTTAATTTTGGGAGAACGATCATCTTTTATGATCCTATTGACCATCATTTTTTCAAAACTTGGCCTTATAAATCCTGGTGAAGCTTTTATATAAATCTATTTAGAAATTTTAATGACATATAAAGCTTCAATGATGAAAAAAGCATTCCCTGCATTTAATATTACTGAACACAAGGGTGCAACCATTAATCCATTCTCTTGAGCTGTCTTCTGCAATGCACTTTTGAAAGAGGGGGAATAAAGTTATTTCTTTAACAAGGTACAGTTGACAGCCAGAATGAATCACAGTTACAGTCAGGTATGGTGGCTCCAGAACCCTCCTCTTCCTTCCAATGCTTTTGTCTTCAGCTTACCTTGACTCACAGGCCATTTGCCATGGACTTATCTCCATTTTAGGATTTAATAACATAAATCAATGTAAAAACAATCTCAAACTGAATTATGAAGGTGGCAGTACTAAAACTCCAATAGTGTATATATATCTAAACTCCATTCTTTCCCATCTGTATTGGGCACTGACTTTACTCAAATGTTGGCCCAACAGAATATTAAACACTCTAATTGCTCTGACTTCAGCTTGTTAAGGTTCTTAATTACTGGAAACTATTTTTACTCATAAGGAAATAAAATAACTTTTATTATGACGTTGACTCAAACCAGAAAAAAATGTTTTTAAATTATTTAGTTAGTTAAAAAGTGGAGATTTTTGAATGAGATTAAAAATAATAATTGAAGAAAATGAGGGTGGGTTTTGGTTGTGTTTGGGGGGAGGGGGCAGCTTTTAGCTTTTTGTTTGTTTGTTTGGGGTGGTTTTGTTTGGTTTGGTTTTGTTTTTAAGAGAAAACACTATGGCAAAGCAATGGCTCCCTTGGTCACTGCTTTTCTCCTTCCAAGAGCCAAGCTTGTACTCTCCACCTGCTGAATTTTCATTCCACACTCAAGACCAGAAGATAAATTGGAATAAAATACAGGATAAATTTATTCCCTATGGACAATATCCCGATGCTTTACTTTTGCAGAGTCATTCATCATCTTCTACTCAAAACCACCAAATTTTTGTTGCCACACAATCTTATTGTACAAAAGTATGTTTATAAACACACAGAGAAGATGTTAACTACCAATGAATGTAACATTTTTCTCACAGAGATTTTTTTTTAAATGTATCTAAGAAATTTGGAATTACAAGTTTCAATTGTCCTTGTTAAAACTTGTTTTTCCTGTTCATGTTCCCCCTGTGTATCTTTGCAAAAGATTTCTAGAAGTCTAATTATACTTCAGGAAATGACAGATCCAACATAAAGTATCCTGTGATGACAAGGGAAAATTGATTTTGCCACACCAACGATGTCAAGTGATGTTGTTTCTTAATTTCTTCTACAGATGAAGTAACATGAAATTAAATGGTGGCTACAAGGGAAGGGAGTGGAGGAAAACTGTGTGGAGGAAACATTTTGGAGAAGTGAGGTAGGAGGATAAGTGAGGTCGATGTCACGTGGAGGAGATAAGATGGAAGAGAAAGACTAAGCATGTCTAGATTTCTGATGGTGGCTAAACCTTATAGTTCAGAAGTCATTCAGCAAGACTTTTTGTGCTAAAGGAACCATAGTCCAACTAAATGGGTATTTTTTTTCTTCAGCATCATTCCAGCACAGATCATTGTGAGCTCTAATTAATAAATAAACAGTATGTTCCTCCTATTCCCCCCCGGCTTGTGGGAAAAGGAGCAAAAGGCACAGCAAAAGGCATCTTTCCTAATCTAAAACTTATGTTGCCATGTTAACTACGTTTAAGCATTGAAATATTGATTGAAGAGAGTTTTGAGTTAAGAGCAAGAAGTATATAATGGTGTGTTTAAAGAAAGGGCAGGTTTCATGAGCACATTTCAAGTATGACTTTCTACTGCGAAAATGTTGCAAAGTATTTAAATAATGAAACTAGAGCAAGAATTGCAAGTTTATTTTCTCACATTCTCCCCATATCCCAAGGCAATGCAGATGTCACATCTTCACTGTTTCCCTGCTCCCTAAAAATTACATCAGCATTAAAAGGCAAATGTCTACTTAATATTTATACAAAGAGAGACGCTGATGGGGTGACATTTCATCTGAAATGCTTTCTCGTTAGAGAAATTGCATTAGGAACATAACGCCTTGCAAGTCTATCTAGGCCAGAAGTCTAATCAAATTAACAGCACTTCAGTGCTAATGAAGACTGGTAGTCATTCACCTTAATTAGCCATTCTGAATAAATATATTTTTAGCCCTGTGCCATTTAGGTAGTTCAGCTCAACGATCCTGTCCAACTCGTCATGACCTCAGTGAAGTTACAGAGGCAGAAGGAGCATCAGCAGAGGAGGAATTTTTGATGTCCCCCTTTCACTCCTAACAAAAACCAGGTCATGTCCTTGATGAGTGTGTTTCCAATATAAAATGCAGATGATCACAGTTATAAGCTGCTATATTTGAAACACTGAATGGGACCTTCAGATTGGGGTCTGCACATTCCCAGTGGGATCTGTAGCTGCTGGGAGCTGCAAATCCAATTGTACAACAGCAAGAGATAGCTGGGCAGTGTGCACAGGGATTGGAGTCACCTACCACTCTCTTACTGATTTTGAATTTTCCGTTCGAAATGAGAGGTTTGCTCTATGTTATAAATCTGTAAATGGACATCTTCTATAAAAATAAACATTGTGCATATGTATGTGGATATTTACAGAAGAAGAAGGTGGAAAATAGTTAAGACACATATTTGGGGAAGGTAGAAATAAGAGTATTGGTCTGCAGACAGAAATAAAGTGTACAAAGTTACTGGTGTCTGGATGTAGCAAGTTTTATGGGTCTTACAGTGAAAGAAATTAAAGAGATCAATGAAGCAAGCATGCCCCAGAATGCTTGTTATAAGAATGTTTGAAAATTCATAATGTTTTAATCTTGATGGCATTTAGATTTTATTAGATTATCTTAATTATATTTTCTTTTTTTTTTTTTTTTTCTCATGGGTTCAGAGTGGTTTGTGTGGAAGGAACCTCAAAGACCATCTGGTTCCAACCACTCTGCCATGGGCAGGGAACCTTCAACTAGAAGACAAGACAGAGTCCCAGTTCTCTTTGAATAAAGCACAAACCATGCAGGTTCATTGCAATCAATTACAGGAGCATTTCAGTTTACTTAACAACTGCGAGTTCCATTATAGCTGCAGAATTCAATCCATACAATTAAGATGAAATGAGGTGTTCAGTACTTGCTCAGATTCAAATTCAAATAAATCCCTTTAGCTTTACAAAGAACTTGACAGGCATTACATGGGGAAAATAGGCTTGAAACAGTTGGGGAAAGGTTTGTTTCACTTCCATGATTTTTCCTTTATCTGCTCACAATTTTTGAGACACGAAGAAAACAGGCTGGGGATCTTCCTGTTTACATGTTCCAGAGGGAAACCCTTTCAAGCTGTCATTTAAAGCAAATGCTCTGCTGAATATGGATTTTTTTTCAGATAGGGATTTGGCATTATTATGAATTAATGTCATAGATTCAGTCTCTCATTCCTCCTTTATAGGGAATATTCATTCTTTTGGAAGAAAAATCTTTCAGCATTTTTGACTCAAATGATGATTCTATAAATCCTTTTTTCACTGTCCTGTATGTATAATTCTGTGCAGATGCAGTGACAATCTTTAACGTATGGATATTGTCAGATATATGGACAAGATTTGCTAAAATAAAAGAAAAAATAACATTATTTAATGATTTGGGTTCAGAAAAGGAGAAATCTCCTTTATAAATTTTCTCTGACAGTAAAACAAATTATGATTTTCCTTACCACAAACAAATCTTCCTGTGGCACTTTGGCAGGGATTGCAAGATATATGGATTCAGATTGCAGATTCAACATGAATTTAGACACTAAAAATGACTCCGAAGGAAAACAAAATGCTTGAGGAATGGGATAGAGATGGTAGAGGTGCTGCCATTTCTGTGCAGAATCTCAGAGCTTTTGACAATAATATCTCCATTCTTTCCACCCACAATGATGAAGCAGCAGAGGAAATGGAGGAACCTCTCCTGTCAGACTGGCTTTCAAATTCAGGAGAAAAGGAAATCAGTATTTCATGACATTAAACTGGGTGCTACTGACTGCTCAGGCAATTGTCCTCTGATGCTGACTCATTTTGCCCCTTGAGTCCATCATTGCAGACATCTCAGGATTATTCAATTCCTTCAGACATCTCCATGACTAAAATTTCACCAAAGTTTGCAGATAACTCACTGTCGGACCTTTTACTCTATGGTCCAGAAAAGAAGGCATTTTAAGTAATGTCTTGTGCCTCTAAAAATTGGGATCTTCAGGTATCTCATTACATTTGTCCCCTGGGTTTTGTTCCCACACATTTGGGAATTGTCACACTGAAACCTGCACGGTCTCCACTATGTGTGAATTCAAAAAGGTAGAAGATGCCAGGTAAAATGCATATCTTTATCCAGAAATATCTTTCTGCATAATTCTTGACATGCTGTACAGTTCCCTTATTTTTGCAATTGTATTGTTTTGAGGAGGAAGGTTTATATAAATTTAGTGGTTCCTACAAAGAGCACAGAGCTGAGAATCAGCCAATGTCTGGTTCAAAAGACTGGAGGATTTTTATATAGTTATAATTTTGGGGTGAAAAGTGAGTCAAAACTTGCAAAGAGAGGAAATACCATTTCTTAGACATTCTTATTGGCAGCTGGAAAAATAGACAAGCTTCTGCTTTCACTGGAACTTTGGTTCTAAAGCAGAACCAGAGAGCCTCAAGCTAAGCAGAGTTTGGAAACTGCTCTGGATACAACTTAATTATGTTAGCTGATTAGACAATTTCAAAGAAAAAAGGCAGTTGGTATCTGAGCAGTGCAGGGTACTTAATCAGAACAGAAGTAATAACATTTGTAGCCCCTGTGGTTAGTGGAGATAGAAAGGCAGGTAATTATAGCACAAAAGCTGGTGACTAGCTGGAATGAGATTTGAGGGAAATTATTATGTGTCAGATTGCTGTGCCTCTTTTGATACAATTATTTTTGACATCCAATCGAGTTGTGATTGCGTTTCCAGGCATAGCTTTGAAGATTGTTCCTAAGATTTTCATAAACAGGACAGAGAAGTTATACACATAGAAAATACCTGGAGATAGCATGGTGTTCTTCACGGGATCAGTTGCATTGACCAATTCCATGATGGTGCACAGCCACAGCTCGGACTGACCCTTGTCATTTCCGTGAGTACCATGATGCCATGAATGAGTTCTTTCTCATTTGGGGTTTCACTACTTGTTCATATGGGTTACTCAAGGCCTTATTTCATCATCTCAAAGGTTCTTTCCAACCTGGTCGATTTTGTGGTTCTGAGATAAGCAGCTTGTATTGCATTGCTTTTTGAAAAACCAGTTCTCCAGGAAACATGTCCACGTTTGTCTCAAACAAAAAGAACATTTGATAGATAAATAAGCAATCCTTCCAGCTGGGAGTTCATAGCACAGATACTTTAAAATAGAGCTTTCCTGTTACTTTAGTGTGTTCTGGTTATTTCCTATACATATGGATGGCACATGCAGAATCAGCAATTTAACAAATTTTCTGTGGACTAGCAAAACTTATAAAGCCTAATTTCCTAAAACTTTGGGCATTGTGCAACTCTCTGCTGTTTAACAAGATTCAAGCATGTCCTCAGCCTTTTCTGCTGTTGAAGGTCTTTGCATCTAAACTTGTATGAAAAATTCATCTTGTACTCTAATCTTCCCAATGAAATGTCACTGACAGAGTCATTCTCTCAGTGCTGTTTCCATGAAAATTCCAGAAGACTGATGAACCTGAAGCTTTTTCTCCTCTGTCAAATTTGTGTGAACTGGTCCTTATGATTGATTAAAGTTAAAATGATAGAAGAAGCAGCCATACAAACACTGACAGCATGGCTGCCTTTATTTCCTCCCTCTAAGAAAGCAAACTAACAATCAAACCACAAGATCCTGTCTCTGCTTCATAAAAAATGCCTCCAGCTACAGGAGAGAATGGGACCTTAGTTGGCAGTGCTGGCAACTGAAGGAAAACTTGCTCCAGTTGCCAATAACACGATGGGATAGACTGTAAAACAGGGATGTCAATAACCTAAAATGCTTGCATGGATTTGCTTTAGAACTTGCTGAGTGGCAGAACTTGGATCTTAATTGAATGCTCCTTGATCAAATGTGCAGAAATGGTTAGGACAGGGGAGTGATGCCCTCTGAGTTTGAAGGGCAAGTGGATGGTTTAGCTTGAGCAAGGGAAGGTTTAGATTTGGTATCAGGAAAAACACATTCACCAAAACATTGGAACAGCCTTCCCAGGGAAGTGATGGAGTCACCATCCCTGGAGGGATTTAAAAGATGTGTGGCTGTGGCATGGTTTAGTGTTGGCCTTGGCAGTACTGGGTTAATGGTTGGAAATGATATTACAGAGGTATTTTCCAACCTTAATGACTCGACTCTATAGAAAGGCTGGGTCCTAGAAGTGATAAAAGTAAGCAAACTCTTGGTATTTCACAAGTCTGCAATTCAGGAAATGGAAGGCTCATCAGTGCTCCCAGGGACTGATTGAAGCTGAAGATGCAAAGAGAAAGGACTGTTATGAGCTCCCTGGAAAGAGGAACCAATTTCACCCTGAAGCCTCAAGATAAAATCTCTCAGATCAATCTGGACCAAGCTGTGTTTGGTAGAGCAGAACTAGAAAACAACACTGAGAACCTTCTAGTTATTCTCCTGAGTCCATCTGCTTTTGCAGATGTAGAAAATGGAATTCAGCCAAACACTGGCTATTTTTTCACATTGCTGTATCACAAAGGAATCCCATATGGTGTCTTTCACTGTGCTGTGTTATAACAGGTTGGAAGAAAACACACAGAAACCCCCTTTTCTTACACAGAGAACTTACAGATGAAGAAGAAGATGGAAAATAGTTAAGACACAGATATTTGGGGAAGGTAGAAATAAGAGTATTGGTCTGCAGACAGAAATAAAGTGTACAAAGATATGGGTGTCTGGATGTGGGAAGTTTTATGGGTCTTACAGTGAAAAATTAAAGAGATCAATGAACTAAAGTGAATACTTACAGATCAATCCCTCTGAATGGGATTGTCACAACCTAGGACATGAGAAATCCCAAAGATATTTTTTAAAAATGTATGGCACAGCTTTGTTTTACTCCCTATCACAGAACAGTCAGGTGGAACAAGTTAGTTATGGAGATATTAAGTTCTTTGTTTATAATTTGTTTATATTACAAGCTCCAGGGAGTCTGACAGATACTCAGATTTATGTATTTATATAGATACAAAAATACAGTAGCAGCAACATAATCTGGAAATCCCACAGAAAAACAAGCACAAAGAGCATAAGAACACCAACAGATGTAGAAAGAGCACAAAAAACCCCAAAAAACAAACAAACAAAAAACAGCCCCAAAAGCATTACCTCATACTGTTTAAATTCTTCTCTTAGCACTCTGCATGACACTAGACTCTCCTCAAATTTTCCAGGCATTGACATTCTTGAGGCAGAGAAACAACTCACATTTCATAGAAGGAGGTAATTTCCTTTAAGTTATTTTCCAGAAAAACTGGATAATGCATGGATATGTACAGCATTCTGCAGGGTTTTCCTCACAGCCCAGCAGCTTCCTGCTCCTTTAATACAAAAAGTGAAGGATTGCAAATACTACAGAAAGGAGAAGAGACTGCAAGGAACACACAGACCATGTCAAAATTTGGCAAAGACCTTTTGTGTAAGGTTGCCTCCAGTCTGACACTTTTGTGAAGGGGAAGGCAGCATATACTTCCAAGAATTGCTCTTTCATGAGTACCATTATCAGAAATCTTTGTGCAGCCACCTAGAAAATTTCTGTGAGGATTTTGAATTCTTCCACTGAGCAGCAAAGCTATTCTGTGATGAGGTAAGGAACCAACAGCATGTTATTGAGAGTGATGGTTTGAAACAGTAGCTGCATCAACCAATTTTCAAGTGGTCCCTGGGGGTGAAAAATGTTGTCACAGGCACTCGCTGAGTAACAAAATATGAAAATCAGTCTGCATAACTTATGGAGAAGAAAAAGACCCAGTTCATTAAGTGGTTTAATGGCAATGGCCTGCTCACCCCTGCTCCTTCAATGAGCTGCTCACTCAATAACTGTGCAGTTGTGCTCTCCTGAAAGGAGATGGGTCATGAAGGGAGGTGGGCACCAGGGGAAGCAGCTTTGCACTCTCCACACCTCTCTACGTTCAAACCTCATTACTCCTGTACTATTTCATCAGCTGCTGCCACTTGTCTGATGTCAGAGTCCTGAGTGCATCCCCTCCTCTCTGGGGTTTGGGTGCTGGGGCTAAGGGCCCTGAGAGCAGAGGAGGGATGTGGAGATTCCCTCCAGAGAACTTTGTGGGGGGATGTGGAGGTGTCAGCTCTAGCCAGGTCTGGACAGAAGACACTAGACACGATGGTATCTCATTCGGACTTGGTTGTTTATTATATCTTATCAAAGGTACAACCTCACATGGTGTGAGCTCTGTCTAACAAGACAAGAAAATATCTACTTCTACTTTTTTCAAGGACTTTTAAGCAATAAGCAAAACCAATTAAAACCTGACACCTAAGTTATTTTTATTTAAAACCCAATTAAAGATCACTCATTGTCCGCAATGCGGTTTTCACTAACCAATCAGAAAAGATCACCCAAACCCGAGAAGGAGGAGGAAGAAGAAAATGAAGAAGGACCCAGACAACACCTAAATCCCTCCACATTGTCTCTTACGTATATATATTACTATTCTATATCCTAAAACCCTTAACCTTAAATATTTCACCCTGTGACATTACAAACTGCTAGTGGTTTGAAAGCAAAACAAGTGAGAGGCTCCAAGTCAGAAATACAATTTAATAAGAAGAAAAGAAAAAAAGTACACCAAAATAGAATAAATGCAATAATACAAAAGACCACTGACAGAGTCAGAATACAACCTGAGCAGGATGATGGAAGCAGTCCAGATGAGGGGGTCTTCCTGAAGCAGTGATCCCATAGAAAGGTCTGGTAGCTCTGGTCCTCTGGGAATCCAGTGAGTAAGGGCTGCTTGTACTGTCCCAAATCCCAGATTATATCCAGGTGAGAATGCTTGGCTCCTCCCCCTGGGTGGAGCATCTCACAATGGGATGATGAGTCATACAGGGGGTCCTTGATGGCTCATTAAAGAGAGATAACGCCCAGAGGGAGTTACCTATGAGTCCTGCAGCAGGCATTTGATGGGCCATTAACAGAAGACACATTAACAGAAGTGGGAGGAGGGCCTGGGAGAGCACTGCTTCAGCAACTGGATTCAACAGTTCATGAAGATGGTGACAGAATAATTTGTGCACATCCTGTACTACAACTCAGGACAACACTTCTATACAACTACACACATACACACTCCCAGTGCTGTCACTCAGTTTTGGAAGCTGTTCCCATGGCCTCAGGTCAAAGGCAGTGTCCTCCTGAGGGTCACCACCTGTCAAAGCAGAAAGCCTGATATTTTTGGCATCCAGAGTTCCAACAGGGAGACACCACAAGGGCTGAGCCCATCTGGGGGTTTCTGCTGGACTCCTCACTGAGCTTGGCTCCTGGTGGGCAGGACAAGAGGGAGGGGATTTGCCCTTTTCAGGAGCAGCTGAAAACTAATCAGAGTGTTCAGCATTTGCAAAAGGAGGAATGCAAAAGCCATTCCACACAAATCATCTACCTGTAGTAGTGGCTGCAGGTACATCAATTTAAAATCCTCCTGCCTCAGATGCAAGCCCAGCACAGACACTGCTTTGGAGTAACTTAAACTTTTCTCAAACTGGTTAGCTATAAAATAATTGTATTTCATGGTACAGAGCAAAGTTGTGATTAAAACATCTTTGGGACTGTAGCATCTTGGAAAGCTCACCTGTCATCCTGCAGTGTGAGACAGTGTCTCATTTTGTATTCCCTCTGCAAAATCATCTTTGCACATGTATGTAATGGAGTTGGAGGGGGAGTATATGTTGTGAATTTGTGCCTGACCTGACAGGTTCCCAGTCAGCTGTGACAAGCAGCTGCAGGGGCAGTTATTGCAACAGGTGATGCCAATATTCACTTTGGAAAAACAGTAGAAAAAGAAAATCCAAAGGGATAATTACTTCAGTAGGTAAAATCAAATGATTAAGTACAAACAAGGGACAAGAACTTTATTTAAATAAATATTTAAATGCAAAATTTTAATGTATTTTAAATGTAAAAATGAATTTAAATGTAAAAAACAGTGAACTTCTTTGGGGCTTCAGTCTCACAGCTGAATCAAATGCTATCTTCATAGGCTAAGCAATATTAAAGTTACTTGAAAGACAAGATAGATTAAAAACCCCACATAAACACAAATCCAAATCACCAATTTGATCCTTTGGGGAAAAAAAGAACATAACTAATTACTACTTCATCATGAGTCACACAGCCTGTATTTCCTCTCTGGATGCAGAATCTCTTGGTGCTGTTTCACCACTGGCAGAAAGGTTTGCAATAACTGGGCAGACCAACACCCACAGCAGCCACAGGTGCAAGGCAGCCCATTTATCTCATGGCTGACATGACATCCAGCGTGGGACCTGATGGGTTATCATCCTTTTCTCACTTCTTGGGAAAGATCTGGGGAGGAAATCCTAATTAGAGCAATCTAAGTACCTAATTAGAGTGTATAGAGGCATAAGAGTTAAACAAGTGACTTTTGCCCATCCTGGTATTTTGAGCAGAGCTCAAAGGGAAGAACACAGGCTGCACAGCTCTACTGGGGCATGAAGTGGTTGGGGCAGCCCTTGCCAGAGTCCTCACTGCACAAACCAGAATTATTTTAGGCAATGCCCAGACAATTCCTGAGACTTGGGCTCATTTCAGAAAGACCAGCTGGGTGATGATTTGGATGATAAGAAAGTTTAGCTGTATGGATGAGGCCAGCACAAATCAGACAGGACCAGAGGATGTCCCCCAACACTGTTTATTTTGCAAGTCCACCGTAAGCGTTTTGAAACAATGATTTTCTAGTTCCATTCTGCCAACCACACTTGCATAAGGCAGTATTTTGGCCAAAATTCTCAGCTCCTCTTTGCAAAATCCTGACCTAAATTTGTATGGAGTATTTTTTAAAATATACCAAGGCATTATATTAATATATAATTATATATACCATTAATATATACTATATAGACTATTATATAATAGTCTATGCTATTGACTATCAGTATTCACTGACTTCAGTGGTAATACACCTGAGGAAAAGCCAAGGTCATTATTTATTTAGTGGCACAATCACTCTTCATATTCTTGGATGGGAGTGAGTCAGTGAATCTTTTGTCATCTCAGACTGCTACACTTACTCAGCTAATCCAATCAATCACAAAGGTTGTTAGTAAAATTTTAATTCTTGAATTAATTCTTGAAAAGAGAAATTACATTAGTGGTCCCAGGGGTAACAAGGATGTGAAAACTGAGAGGTGAAATAACATTTATTCACCAAACTAAAGTTAGAATATGCTTATTTGCCTATGTGCCTTCCTGATTACCAGATTTCAAAACACTAGTTTTGCTGACCTCCAGGAAGAGAAACTCACTGGGTCAAAAGCCAGGCTTAATTTAAAGCATAAATTAAGTATATATAATTTTTATTTCTGTATACGAAATTATGTGCTGAATTTTATAATGCACTCTTATGCTGTACAAGAATTAATTTGAAGTTGCAGGGAAAGAGCCAAGGAGGTGGAACTGAAATGGGATTTATCTGAGGTCTACTTCTGGTCAGGCAATGTTTATCAGTATATCTTTTCATGAATGTCCTCATTTTCTCTTTTCTTCTATCTTTGCCCATCATATCTAACTGGTAAGTTAATTTGGGATTCATCTCACCTATCTTGCTGCCTATAATGCTGACATTTATATCTGATCTAACCCCACAGGCTTCCTCTTTAATCAATGGAGAAAGATGGGTTCTTTTAGTTTGCATTTCGTTTGAGCTATTTTAGACATCAGCAAAAGCTGATGAGATAAATTCCCTCCTAAATATGCTTATTTCTCTCATTAGAATATGAAGGGATCCTGGGGTAACTGCTGTGGGTGGAAGTGTCCACATTTAATAGAGTAAAATGAATGCCTTTGGAGCCAGCACTGTGCAGTATCAGCATGTAGAAAAGGATGATGGAGCACCTTTCCTAGGTGGAAAGGCTGAGAGAATTGGGACTGTTCAGCCTGGAGAAGAGATTGCTCCAGGGAGACCTTGGAGCACCTTCCAGTGCCTGATGGGAGACTACAAGACAGATGGAGAGAGACTTTACAAAGGCCTGAAGTGGCAGGGCAAGGGGTAATGGATCTCAAGAGTGAAATTCTGTTTCTTTGTGTTTATTTTTTTTAAGTCAGCCACTGATGAGGGGCCACCTTCAGCAAGGCATTAGATGTGATGCACACCAGTCCTTGCCTGGAAGCTGAAGAGGGAGATTGCTCTGAGCACAAGCATCCGAAACCTGCTGGAAAACCTGTCCCCTTGGCAGTGGTTTGGAGCACAGGTTCTGTGTTCTGCCATCAGCCTCAGTCCCAGGGGTCTCCTTTCTTTGGCAGTGCTTTTAGAGATGCTGTGTATGAGGAATAAACTGAGTGTGAGTGGCATAAATTTAGAACGGTTGCATTTTTCAGTGGTGACTTCCCAGAAAACTGCATTGCAGCACATGAAATGAAGGAAAGAGACTGGACCACGAGGTGCTGTGGGCTGTGTACCTCAGCCTGGGTTTCTGCTCTCCTCCCCCACATCTCTTGCTTCCTCTCACATACACTTTAGAGGGTAGATTGATAGTACAGCTAGCTGTGGGATTTGATTTCACACACATAGAAAGCTTTAGGTGTCTGAATGTGGTGATAGAATCTGTATCTATAGGCTGCATGTTCCACCTGTGCTCCACAGGCAGAAGGGAGTATTTCTCCAAAAACCCAGGATTTTAATGCACTGATTTCCCTGCTGTGATGTTTAATAATGCATTGTTCTGATTTTGGGTTGTCCAGTACCCAGAAAGGCCTTGGAAGAGGGAGAAAGAAGGCCAAAGATGGATTCCTTTTAGATATGAGATAGGCTCCTTCTATTTGTGGGGAGAACTACACTTGCATGGAGTTTGTTATGAAGAGAAAGAAGATGTTTCTGTTGTACTGAAGAAGGAAGGGGAGATATCATTTTAGAAATACGGGGTAAAACGTCCTATTCTAAACAATAATGGAGATAGATGCAATCTATTAAAAGACAAGGTTTGGGAGACTCCAAAGCTCTATTTCTAATTTCTCCATTAGCTGGTAATGAGCAACCACGCTTCCACTGCTCGAGTTTTTTTCATTTCAAAATGAAATGAAACTTTCTGCATGGAGGCTGCTTAATTAATTGACATTTGTACAGCAATTTCAGATCTTTGGAGAAAAAGTCTGGAGAAGAGCTAAGCCTTATGAGAACAAATAGCTCGCAAAACTCAAGATTGTTCCCAAAAAATTCTCTGCTAATGGAATTAAAAAAAGGCCACAGTGAATTTGTGTGATCATTGCAACATGTTCTCCCCCTGTCCTTTAACACTACCTATAGTAAAATAGACAAAAGATGCAAACAAAGCAAAAAAGGGTAGGTTGTGGAGTCTTGGGTGAGGGAGAGAATGAAAAAGCTCTTCTCACAGGGGACTAAATTCAGAAGAAGTAAAAAAAAAATCAATTAATGAAGGCAGAAGAGGAAATAAAGAGGTTGTGAGTTGAATTCAAGGTTGCCTTGTGGTGGGCCTGTGCTTCCTTGTCTTCAGCAAGGAGCCAATGTATGTTAATAGGTACCAGCCAAAGTATTGATTCCTAATCATGGGGAACAGAACAGAGGGAGGGAAGCTAAAACTGACTCACTCCTTCCCCAGGATCACGTGCCTTTCTATCACAAGGGGAAGCTGCTGAAAAGAGGGAGACGAAAACAAATTGAACTCTTACTCCTGATTTAAAAATCATTGATTCACTCTTTCCACATAACAGGGGTGTTTCAGATGTTTTAGGGAGCAGCAAGAGGAAGAGGCTGCAGTGATGATGAGGATGGAGAATGTACCATGTTGATAGTGTCTGGTTTGCTTGGCTTGATGTGCCAGATGTTCTGTCTTTGAGTGAGCTGCAACAACACAGTTTCTTTTTTACCAAATGAGCTGTGATGCCAGATGCAGCTGGTCAGCATGACATGAAATTTGCTGAATGACTGATCTGATGGATAATGAAGGAAGCTGCTGGATTGTGCTGGAAAGCAGGTGGGAGATGTTTTTCTATAGTACCACATGTAGTGGGCTCAAATTCTGAAAAATTCTCTCACCATCCATGAGTTGCTAAAACTGTCCCAGAGCAGTAAAGAATAGCACTCTGCTGCTCACAGGGCAATAGCAGCCCCCTTCCTTCTGAGACCTTGAGGAAGTCTGCACTGCCAGTGGACAAGATGTTTTTTCCTGGAGCTCCTGGATTTACACCAGGCAGTGCTGTGACATGAAGGCATTCAGAAAACTGAGTGTGGAAACCCTTCCATCCTCCAAATCTGCTCATCTGATGAACTGCAGTCTTTTAAAAGCCTTATCTAACCCCGTTGTGGGGAAAATAGGCAGAACTGGACTAGAAGAAAATTTAAAATTTACTGGGAAGGTGTGAAGTATGGTTTCCTCCTGCTACAGGGACAACTGTTGTTGCTCAGTGCTGCAGAGTAATCCTTTTCCTCCCACTCTCTAGGAAGGCAGGATCAGGAACAGTGAACACACTTTGCATTTCTGCCAGGGATGAGGAAACAAAGGGCAATGACAATAAATCCCTCCAGCACTGCAGCTTCTCGTCTCTGTTTATTGAGGCTGTGGTATCAGATGAGATGTCTCTTGGCTGCCTTTTGAGGTTAAACACAGCCTTGGTACACACATTCCTTGTCCCTCTATGCTTCAGTTGCTCACTGCTTTAAGGGTTAATGACTACTGGAATCCTTTCTTGGCTCCATGGCAGTGCAGACTAGTGTAATGTCCTGTTCATAGGTCCCAAGCACTCTTTTCCCCTTCAGCTGTGAAATCCAGAACCCTTTCTCACACTGGCTTTTGTGTCAGTCTATCTTGACTCCAGTCTCTCAGAGTTTCTTTCTATTTCTGTATTCCATCTTCTCTCCACTGCCACCTTTCTGCTCAGGTTTTGTTCTCCTTGCAGAACTGCATTTCTCCTGACAGAACACAGAATCACAGAACATGCTGAGTTGGAAGGGTCCCACAAGGATCACTGAGTCCAATTCCTGGCCCTGCACAGGACACCCCAAGAGTCCCACCCTGTGCCCCAGAGTGATGTCCAAACACTTCAGGCTGGTACTATGAGCACTGCCCTGGGGAGCCTGTTCAGTCCCCAGCCACCCTCTGGGTGAAGAAACTTTTCCTAACAGCCAGCCTAAACCTCCCTGACACAAAATCAGCCCATTCTTTTGGATCTCATCACTGGTCACCACAAAGAATTCACCACTGCTTGCCCCTCTGCTCCTCCTCCCCAGAACACTGTAACTGCAGTGAGGTCTCCCCTCAGTCTCCTCTTTTCCAGGCTCAGTAGACCAAGTAACCTTAGCTGCTCCTCACACAGATTCCCCTTAAGGTCATTCACCATCTTCATTGCCCTCCTGTGGAGGCTCTTTAATAGTTTAATATCTTTTTTGTATTGTGGTGCCCAGAACTGCACACATTGTGGCATTGATTTGTTTGTGTTGCCCTTGTTCCTGTTTTTATCTTTCTCTTTCTTTCTGTATTACTTAGATCAGAAGTTCCTTGCAGTAAGGACTTTCTTTTCATCTGTGCTTAGCATGGCAGGCATGGCTCCCCTTTCATCTCTTCTCACTTTCGTAGTAAAACTCCTTCATTCTTAGGTGAGATGTTTGGGGAAGGAAGAATTGGAGTCTGCAGTAGCAAGAACTGTCTTCTTGTGTGCATGGGTGTTTTCAGGACCAGCTTCCAGAGTCAGAGCAAAATTTATTTTTTTTAAATTGCCTTCACCTAGTTTAAATGCAGCACATTCACATGACAGTTTTCATCCCAAGAGCATTTGTAGCATTTCTTCAGAGGCCTGCCAGTATATTTCTGAAATTGTCCTACTAATATCAGCTGAGATAAAATTCAACAAAACTAGATCAGGGACAGTACATGCAAAAATAGTTTGCCACAACTTTGCAGTTGGATATTTACAGTTCTCTGGAAACTTCATCCTAATTCTTGGCAGCAGTCAAAAAAGCAAATAAAATGTTAGGATGCATTAGAAAAGTAATGAAGAAAGAATCAGAAAAGATCATTATGGCACTGTATAAATCTATGCCTTGCCCACATCCAGAATACCAATGAGCCCATCCTGAAAAGGAGCTGTTTAAACCTGGAAATAGTAGAAAGATGGGGCATGAAGATGTCTAAAAACAAACAAACAAACAAACAAAAAGTTATGCAAGGAGAATGAAAAAGAGTGAAAATGTGTGAAGAGGAAATGGCTGAAGGGAAAATATGATGAAGGAATCTGCAATAATGAGTGCTGTAAAAAAGTTGAATTGAAAAAAAAACCAAATTATTTTTATTTCAGAACAGTTAAGGAAAACCTAATAAAGTAACAGTGCTTTTTCACCTAATGTCTAATAAAACCATGGGACTTACTGTGGGAGAGTAATTGGGATGCCAAAGAATGCCCTTACATGGGTTAAAAACGATTGGGTGAGGAGAAAAATCTAGCAAGGAGAAAGGGCCACTAAAACCTATTAAATGTGATAACAGGAGTGCTTTTAGGACCTCAGAAATTCCCTAAATTAATCAGAATTTGTAGCAGGAATAACTAACATGCCTATTCTAGTTCACATGTTCACCAAGCATCTGTTAATGCACATTATGGGAAACACTGGATTCTTCTAAGGCAGTTCGACCTTGCCTAGTGTTGCTGTGCTTGTGTTACTACAGCCTAATTTTTGCAGGTATGAAGAGAAAGTTGTATTCCAAGAAGCAAAACCAGAGACTGACAATTTCCCAGCCAAAATAGAGGTGAAATTAAGACAATTAGTTTCAGCTGAAAAAATAGGTCCCAAGTCTTTCACTTTAATATTTAAAATTTCAAGCTACAGCCACCTAAATGTGTTTATGGGGGAGTATGGCTAAGGTATGCACTATTTCATTACAAATATAAATAATTTTTTTGTGCTAGGAGGAAAGATGCCCAGAATACTTCTGAAATTTTTAATACATAATGGATGTGTATCTTACATATTCATCTTTCTATACACCCATACATAGGCAGGTTTATTTTGTCTTTCTCCTCCTCCTTTCCCCAGCCCACACCACACGCTCTGAAAGGATCCACTTGAGAGGGCTCAGTCAGGTGTTACCCTCAAACCCCTCTACATGAAGAAGCAGAGAAAATCCTATGGAGAGAATCCTGAGGGTCCAGCCTGGCAGATGTGGCAAAAATCAGTTAGTGAGATGGCATGATTGAGTGTGTCTTGAAAAACCAGAAAGGTTTTAATAAAGAAAGAAAATACAAAAACAAAGGCAAAGACAAGCACAGTATAGAGACAAGTCTCCTGCTTGCTACACCTTGAAAAGCATGGGGTTTCTTTGTTCCCTCTCTTTAGTACTTAACAGTTTAGGTGGGCTTTTTGGCCCTTGGCCCAATGAGATGAACAACAGACTTTGAGTAACATTCCTGGAGCCCAATCCATGCTCCTGTGCTGGCTCCAAGCCAATTACAATGAGAAAACCACAGAACTTTCCAGTTAAACTTCCTAAAATGTCTAAAGGTAAACTGAAACTCTCTCCCTATATGGAAGCACCTGCTGGGGGTGTGGGGTGCATTACCACAGAATCTTCTTCAGCTGAGCAGCAGGGAAAGCCTAAATAAATTACTCCATGGATAAAAATAAAAAGAGTGGGTTTGATTGCAGTGGAATATGTTTTGTTTCAATACTAAAGCTCCTCCAGAACAGCTGTTCAATCCTCGTCCAACCTTCAGCAGTATCCATGTCTGAGTGATTTCCACCAGCTCACTGGGACCAGCATCTGCCTCATGAGGTTTGTTCCCTCAGGCATCCTCCGTCAGGCTTTTTCTTGTGTATGCCATGTTATGTTTTCTTAGGCAGGAATTGTCTTGGGGCAGGTGTGGATGACATTTTTTAAGTGACTTCCCATGGCATCTAAGATGAAGTCAGGCATTTATGAAGTCATACGCATCCAGAGGAGCAAGGAACAATCCAGACCTTCTACTCATCAGTCAGACCCAGGCACGTGCATCAAATGGGTAAAGATCTTTTGGAACCTTTCAAATCCTTCCTTCATCCCTCCCTTAGTTCCCTCCAGGAATCCAACATGTATTTAGGAGGAATAGTTGAAAAAAAATTGCAAATCTCTATGCAAACCCCTTGAATCAAAGAGGGGAACCAGGTGCCACATCCTGTCCCTGCACAGAGATGAACTGAAGGTGTTCAGTTTAGGTTCTATATCTAACTTAAGGCTTTGTGCTGCCCCTTGTTTCAAGACTTTTCACATCTTTAGGATGTAATATGCAGGTGTTAATGGGAAAATCCTTCCCCTCTAATCAGGAAATAGAGAAGCTTGGAGCCAAGGGGAAGGGAGATTAGTGGGAGTTCTGACACAGATGTAGTAAAGGGAGTGGGTGGTGTTTGATTTTCTGTTCTTAGAGTCTTTATTTTTGAGATAAGACAGTAGCTAAGACACTAAAATTAAATTCTGAGGGGGACTCTGTGTTTCAGCATCTTCATTAGTGCATGGATCTGAAACAGGCTGTGGGTGTGGGTGTTTCTTTCCTATTTTAAGTTAGCAAATTCCTCAGGGCCTTCCCTGTTCTGTTTTAAAAATAGCTGATTATTTCTTAGCTGTGCAAAACCCCCTGGAATTTACCAACTTCAGAGCCTTGCAGACCCCCAGGAAGTTTTGGGTGTTATCTTTGGTCTGGGACCACTGTGTGGTAAAGGTTTTGTTTGTGATGCTGCTGTTTGGGACACACTGAACCTGCTGGTAGCAGTTGTCAGTAGGAGACTTGTGATTTCTTCTGCCCACTGACAGCAGAGTCAGAAAGGGGCCAGTGTCTTCAAGTACAGCATGCTAACACCCTGATGAACTGATAACTGATAGTTTTATCAGTTCCAGGTGGTGTCAGGATGGACCTAGCCAGGGTCAGGTGGATATAAATAAGAGCCTTTGTGATTACTTTTGTTGTCTGGGCTGGTACTTAGGTGGGAAAATAGGCATTAGCCCATAACTCTGTTTTTTCTGTACAGCTCATGCTTTCTCAGTGCAGAGAAGGTGGGATGTTCGTAGAGGGAAACCTGATGGTGCTGTCTGCTTTCCCTGTAGCATCTGTCTCTGAATTACTTGAGTACCCACACACAGAGTGTATGAGACAAGAGATTTTGTTTATGCACTCTGGGTAGTGAAGAGGAAAGGAGACTGGTCAGACTGCTTGGTTTCACCGATGAAAACAAGTCCTGGAGTCTCTTCTCTGAGATAAACAACATGGCACAGCGACACTGCCCATACTTCTGTTCCCATTCTTTGAGGAGCTGCCTCACCCCCAAAGCACAGCTGAGAAATTATCATTACAGCAGCATATGCAAATTGGTGCACAGATGATCAGATGCCTTCTGATTTCTCTCTTCCAAGGAGAATGACTTTTATTATCAATCCATTAAAATAGGATGGGCTCATAGAGTTCTCTTGCTGGAGCACGTTGCTGGAATCCTGCATGGTTTATGGATCAGTAACAGGACCATCTATTGTGGAGACAGAGCTGCTGTTCGTGCTCATTAACTCCATACACTGAACACCTTCATGAATGAATAGGGGCAGCTGTTGTTCCCATGCTGTGGTCTCTTTACAGGAGTAAATGGCTCAATTAGGTTACATCTTTTATTTTGCTGATCAAAAGCAATGGTCCACAAAACACAATAATGGCCTTAAGACTTTCAGCTTGAAAATTTACCCACATTTGAATAATAAGATTGAGAAAACATTTTTTTAAAAAAATTGTTTTCTATTCAGTGGCTGAAAAATTAAGTGAATTCTCACACACCTGCAGCTGAGCTGGGTGCCTTGTGATCTCAGTGTAGCATTTGGGGAGATAGATGCACCGCAGGATCTGTACCCACTCTGGCATTAGCCCTTGGGGTCTTTTGAAAAGAACAACTTGAGAACTTTGCCAGGTGCTCTGGTACCTGAATGCTGCAGGAAGCTTGTGCACACAAATTCATTTTTCCTTCTAGTCCTGCAAGCCCAGCCTACCATCTGTTTTCAGTCTAGTTATGTGCTGCATAACTAGTCAGAGAACACTGCTACTGAAACAATTACCATGTGGAAGCAAACACAGCCTTGGCTTTGTTTCACAATCCACAGCTACAGGATATGCAGCTCTACAGTGCACAAACCTCTTCCTCTTTAAGGGGAAACACTGCTCCCCTCACATATATTTGGTCTTTTTCCAGCTGTAAATGAGTTCCTTCTCTTTTGATCCCACTTCTGCCACCAAAGTGATGACACGACCACTCTGCACTGTAGGGTTTTGCCCCTTCTTGGACCCTACTGTGAGGGGAGGTGCCTTTTCTCTGATTGCCTTTGCCTTTCCCTTTCCATGACCCTGACCCATCTTTAGGATGGGTAGCAGCTATCTTCATTTGAGAAAACCTCTCAAGACTGACATGCTTTGAGAGCAGAGCCCTTCTAATTACATTCCTCACAGGATAACCATCCTGAAGGAGTTGCATAATCCTCCCTTGCACCGTCCTGATGATGAGCTGCAAATTGACACTATGTAAAAATAGTCGAAACTTGGCCTCCTTTCTTCTTTTGAAACTGTTTTAGAGAGCTTCTCTCTCTTCAGAGCATCACTTATAGATTTGGTTATTTGCATGTGGTGTGACTTCCTTTAAATTCTGTTTTATTCATATCTCTCTCTCTTTTTCCTTTGCATGCCTGTAGTATTATGTCTGGGTTTTACTGATTTTAATGTGTAGAAAAACCTGTCTGACTGCAAGTAAAAGATTCTTCATTTGTGTGAGATTCCTTCATTCAAAACCAGCTCTTACTAAGTGCAGTTTTATCTTATTAATAAAAAACTAAGAGCCTTGTAGAGAACCAGGTCAGGAAGGAAGGACTTGGTTTAATCACATCCTTAAATATATGTGCAAGGATGTGAGGAAGTTAAAGAATAAGGACTGTTTTCCTCTCTGGAATCTTAGCCTAAATTAAAGTCCATGATATTCAGTTCACTAAAGAGGAAGAAAAACCTAAATAGCAGGGCTAAAATTTTGAGAAAGAGTTGAAGGAACAGAGATAGTATTTGACTGATACTCACTGTGATGAAAATCTTTTCTCTGGGCCAGACTTCTTGGAGTAAGTGTCCAGAATGAACATTGAAAATATTCTGCAAAGTGATGAGTTTCTGTCAGGAAATCCGACTGGTTATGACTGATAATAATGAAAATGTGAATCACTTTAAAATTTTGTATCACAGATTTCATTCATACAGTCTGAGTAAGCTGAATCTTTCTTTTTTTCATTCCTTTTGCATGCTCACACTTTTAAGAATAACAAAGACCATAGAAGTGTCTGGATAAGTAGACACTGAGCTAATTAAATCTGCAAATGAGATCAGAAATGCATTGGTGAAAAGATTCTGTATAAGCACAGAGGATGAAAACGTCTTTGCCCTGACATGAAATCAACCTCCAATTAAATGGATAAGATAAAGCAATAAGTGGAGAAGAGGTAAATTGCAACTTTCACTTCTTACAAACTATGAATTAGAAGATTTATCTGAATGACTCAGATAAACAATTGAGTCAGATTACTTTAATAAATCCCCTTAGATCAGCTGAGTCTCAGTAATTTATTCTTCTGCTCATTAAAGGCAATCCTAAACGGGCAGGTTTGCCACTCTTTAGCCATGTGCATGGGGACACATTTATGTACCTTAGCAGAAATGTCTGCTGATACCACCTGGGTGCAATGCTGGGATCATGCCTTGTGACTGTGATCTGAAGTGAATGAACAAAGCTGACCAACTGAAACAAGCAAAGAAAAACGTGAGAATATATTTTTTTTTTTCCTAGAGGACTTAATGTGACATTGAGATCAGGTGAATGAAACAGAAATGGAAAGACCCTTTACTTCCTGAGATACCAGGATGCTCTCTGGTACCCTGAGGCTTGTGTTATTCTGGGAGACATTCTCAATGGACAGAATGAGGAAGAATGATCTGCTTTCTGTCACATCTCCCAGGCCTGAGAGAGATCACAGTCCTTGCTTGCAATGTGAAACTTTTTTCTTTCTTTTTTTTCCTGTTAGCTCTTATTTCCCTTTTCCCTCTCTTCCCTTTATTTATTATTTTCTTTTTCTTGCAGTTACTGACTGAGTTTGGGAGGAAACCACATCCCAAAGACAAGCAGTGTGCAGTGACATACCCAATCAGATACAGATTTGATTCTCCTCAAAGATAATCAGACATAACCTCATGATCAATGCTGAACTGAAATAATCATTAAAATGTGAGGTTGTATTTATGGTACTGGAGATGATGTGGTGTGGTTGTTCTCTTCTGCAGTGGAATAGGATGGAAACAAAATATTGCATCCTCTTTTTACTTCTTTTTTTATTCTCTGTGACTATGTCAGATCATGCTTTCACAAAACTAGGATGACTGACCTTGAGTAAAATGAAGACCCCAGTCTGTCTTAACTAACTTTTCCCTTCTTTCTCCCCAAAGAGCAGCTTGAGAGCTGTTGTGTCAGAGGGGGGAAGCAGCATTTGTTTAAAAACCATTCTTAATGATTTACATTTTTGCTTCTGTTTTCAGTAAAAGATGAGTGTTTTTTAATGGTAATTATTTATTGATGGATTCAAAAGCTTCTGTGACCAGAACTCCCAGGCAATTATTTGATCAAATTTAATGTAGCAAGGATGGAAACTCTTATTTTGGAGGGATGTTTCGATTGTGCATATTTTCAGATTCCTTCCACTACCATTGTGTGCTTCTGCTGAGTGTATGGGAATACAAAAACACTGATGTATTTGGGTTAATGCTCATTTTCATGAGTCATAATCTATGTTTCATACACTGCTGAAGCACTGTATATGTAGATGAGGGCACACTGTCCATGCAGAAATAACAGCCATGTCTGCTGGTGTTTGTCTTTAACCTTCATGAAGGTTGCATTCAATATTTAAATTCCCACCAATATTTACTGTATCATTCAGGGGGAGGCATTTCTTCTCTAATCAACCATATGATCCTTCAAGCTGTCTCTTCAATGTTGAGAATAGAAAATGAAGGATTCATTTCTTCACTAAAGGGGAATTTTGAGTTCTGTGTCTCTGTGCCACTGAAAGCAGAAGCCACAGGCATGTGAAGCACGCCCATCCTCCTCTGTCTTTTGTGATAATCCAAAAAATAGGAAAGGTTTATTGATGGGAAAGCAATTTGGAGGAAGATAGGATAAAATTGATCAGATATGAATGGTGCTGCAGGAGCTTTGGCAAATGAGCAGGAACAGAAAAAATACAGAAATGAAAGAGGGAACAAACTTCTTAAAGATCATATTTCACAGTTCTTTATAACTGGCTGTTCCCTGTTCTATATGTACTGGGGAAGGAAAAATATAAAATCTGCAAGTACAGCGATAAATACTTCTCTGTGGTGCAAATGACTTCATAAATACTGAACTTGCACTTGTGTTTTATCATCCTTTCACCAGGCACCCATGGTGTGCTATTTATAGCTGTGCAATTCACAGTAGACTGTCCATTATCCTATAGGGAATTTCCTGACTGTTGGTTGGAGGGCAGTGGAATTCCCAGTTGAATGGCAACATTTGCTGTAACATTATGGCACACTAGAAAATGTGATTTCATTGCAGGCTGCCTACAGCTGGGATGGAAATGTTAAGATAAGAGGACACCGACGGATTTTTAGCTTTCCTCCTTGATGCCAAAACACAGCTATAATGAGTGCAGGAAAAAAACCTCCACTCTCTCTTCAGCAACATTTGCTTCAGTCACATTTTTGCTGTCCTTTATTGCTGGAAGTACGAAATTGTGAGACACAGCCAAGGTATAATGCTGGGGAAATATGAAGTTTTTCAGCTTGCAGAGCATTACTCGCTCTGTTCTAGCCAGTTCAGAATATAAATAGATGAAGGCAAGATTTCTAACTGCTCCTTTCAGTCTACATATATCATTTTTAAGACCATAGAATAATATAAGAGCTTGGGTTGGAAGGGCCTTACAGATCATCTAATTCCAATCCCTCTGCAGGAATCAGGTTGCTCAGGACCCCATCTAGCCTGGCCTTGAACACTTCCAGGGCATCCACAACTTCTCTGGGCAACCAGTGACTGTCCCTTACCCCCTCACAGTAACAAATTTCTTCCTAATATCTAATCCAACAAGTTCTCTTTCACTTTAAAGCCATTCCTCCTTTTCCTGTCCCTCCATGCCCTTGTCAAAAGTCCCACCAGCTTTCCTGTAGCCCCTTTAGGTATTGGAAGGGGCTTAAAGGTTCCAACCTTCAAGGCTGAACAACCCCAACTCTCTCAGCCTGTCTCCACAGGAGAGGGGGTCCAGCAAGTGCACCGTGATGGGTTGTGCTGAGCTTCTCATTAGCCAGCACCCCCAAGTCCTTCCCCTCAGGGCTGCTGTCAATCCATTTCCACCCAGCCTGTATTTGTGCTCAGGACTGCCCTGATGAAGATGCATCTTTTTAAAATCTGCCAGCATAATGATTAGCAGACTATCCATGACATCCAATGCAACAAGATCTTTACCTGGTTCAGTGTCTCTAGTGGGCCATTAATTTCTTCTGTTCTGCCTGTGTTGAGCTTCAAATATTAGTTTAATTTTACTTTTTGCTGCACAGAACCTTGAAGGAAGATATCTCTTCTTCATGTAAGAGACAGAGTCTGGGCTTCCACCATCAGCTAGGAGTGCAATCCCTGGTTAAATACTCATTGCTGAATATTCCCATCTGTTTTCCTTCCTGCTTTTCATTTGGTATTGTACAAGATAGCTTTCTCACATTTTTTTTAAGCTTGTATCCACAGTACATGAATTCCCATCAATGTGTTTTTCTTGCATTTCACTATTCCTTATAAAATGTGAAAATCAAAACTATATAGTACTATTCTCACTTTTGCCAATGACGTATGAACAATTAACTTTTTCTTCCCAGCTTTCTGTTTTTTTACTCCATGGGTATCCATCCAGAACTCTTAAATGCTCTTTTTGGCTCCACAGGCCCTGGTCTGTACACCTGCATTGCAGCCCTTGCTCGTGCAGATGCACTGTGACAGTTAAAAAAATGCTAGAAGGATAGTAATCAAGATCCCTGTTTTTGCCTGCTCTGCAATGGAGTTTTACAAATTTGTCTATTCTTATTGAATTTACCAGTAGATATTTTTACTGTCTCAATAAATGTGTCATCCCAATCTCATAAAAAAGACAGCTAATCCCTCCATTTAAAGATTTTACATTAGCGGCTACTTTTTGAGATTGGGTTGTTGTCTAATCTGTTTAAACTGAAATTTATTATTAATGTAATGCCCTAATATTTTCATCAGATTGTTCTGTGCTCAGTCAAATGTATTGTAGAAACCTAAGCACATTATATCTCTACTGTCTCCTTTATCAGCTGAATTTGTAGTGTCCTGGAGGATGTAATCAGGATTATGTGGCGTGACTTATTTTTCAAGAGACACTGTTGAGAGGCAGGACTTATTTATATCCCTGTTCCTTACTTCTCTCTTAGATAAATGAATGCTCAGTCATGTTTTCCGTTAATTTATTGGGGGTTATAAAAAGAGATTTTGTTACTTGGGTTATCCCTGCTCACTTTCTGGAAATCAGGACGTTTTAGTTTCTCCATTGTTCTGGACTGTGCTCGTACCAGATATACTGAAAATAGGCAACAGCTCTGCACAGTGCTGTGAGCCAATTTTTTTTTATTTTTTTTTTTTATTTTTTTTTTTTTTTTAACCTCAGGTGCAAGCTATTTTGCTTTGCTAGAGAGTTTTCTTTTGTATAATCATGCTATAATACACTCCTGAGTAACTTATGGACTGGATAATACTTTGTCGTGCTAAAATGATAAGTGTTCTGCTTCTTTCAAAATACAGAGTGGAATAAGTTTTTGAATACATTTGACTTCTCTGCATCATTGCATGTCTGACTGCTTACCTACTTTTTTAGTGCTTTCTTTTCTTCCTAATACATTTGAGTATTTTTTGGCCCTACAAGTCATTCTTTTAACCCAAATATAACTTTTTTTAATTTTCTGCATTTGAGAAACAACACAAATTATTACTCTTTCTTTTATATATGTACAAGTCAAGTAGACAGATTGTAACACCAGTATTTCTATTTCTGTCTCTATTTCCATCTAACTCACTTGCAGTAATAAATCCAACAGTTCCTTTTATTACGCTCTAAAATCAGTGATGGCCAGAGGTGTTTTTCAGAACTGTGGTATCAATTCTTTTTGACCATTTTGGGACCTTTTTGCAGTGTTCTTTTCCTGATTTTCACACTAATTTTCTTCCTAAACATATATATTCCAGCTGGTAACAGTATTCCTTATTTTCTAGTCATATGGTTTGAGGAAGGCTCGTGGTTTTGTCACTGGTTCCTTGCTGGATTTTGTCCTTCTGGAATGGTGATTTTTCATGCCTCAGGACTACTGCAACATGAGGAGAAATGAGTTTGCATCAGCTCTTATCAAATGCAATTGCTCCTGCTCAGACCCAGAATCCTGGCACTGGAAAGGATACTGCTGAAATATTTCCTGAACAGCCTTTGGTGCTTTTGTTCCATTCCCTTCTGCATGGGGTCTGGCTGTTTAAATTCTTTTCCTTTAACTGGCTGCTGCCTCCCTGTGCACTGCAAGCAATGGTCAGCCAACCATCAGCCCTTCCTGCTCTGACATTGTCATTCCTAGTTGCCCTTCTCTTTTGGAGCACATGATCCAGCATTTCACACAAATAATCCCTTGCCATGTATTAAAGTTCAGTGCTTTGCCTACAGTATTTCCAGCTGTCATTAGTTTTCAAAACAAGGAAAATTTCAAAGCCATCATGTGAATTTTTCCTGCTCCCTGACAAGTTCCCAGAAGTCTTTAGTAACCCTAGAGTTCCTCAAGATACCAGGACCCCGTTTTGCATCAGTTCCAGCTTTTCCTCTCCACGTTAAAATTTAATGCCTCAGTAGAGTCAAATAAAAGCTTACCCAGAATATTTTAGATATTATCTATTATATAATGTATACATCAAATTACATGATTTAGATGTTATTATTAGACACTTGGAACTGTCCTCTTCCCATCTTTAACACCCTTGGCTATATGTCTGAAAGGAATATATTCGCTATTGGCTGCTACTCTGAGGCTTTGCTGCTCCAAAGTTAAATGTGTAAAATACAACTATAAGTAATTGCTAATAACTATAACCAGTAGTCAAGAAGTAAATTTAAAAAAAAGAAAAAAAAGAAAAAAATCAACTAAAGAAACAAAGAGTGAAATTCTCTTCAAACAAGACAAAAACAGCAGCAAAGATAGGTCCGGGACACAGTAGAAATTTGGCTGTTGGTCTATTTAGTAATTTCATTTTAAATTTTGCATTTGTGAATAAACTATCCATTTCCATTTTTTTCTGCTTCTACCTGTTTTCATTTTTTACTTATTTCCATCTCCTTCACAACTTATTTTTTTTCCTGTAAAACTTTACCTTAATAAAGTTCCTCAACTCCCAAAGCAGGCAAATTTTATTAGTTCTTTTCCATGTTCACTATTTGGTCATGTTAGCATCCCAAATCCTTCATCTTTTTGTCCCCTTGAGTCTTTCAGGGTTTCCTCCATATCTGGTTGTATACATCTTACAGAGCACTGCAAATACCTTCCAGATGGAGGACAGCAGATACTACAACTTCTTTAAGTTAATAAACTCTCAGGCTGTGAGCAGAGTTTGGTTTCCCTAACCAAACCTTGGAGGCAGATATTTACTTCTCTGGGTTTCCATGCCAAGATCTCTGTGTAAATGAAGGAAGGCTGATTATATTGTTTATGATTACAATAACTTTAGTAGCAAGAAGGTTCTGGAAGTGGGCTCTGAAAGCTGTTTCTGTCAATAGAAGAAACTCCTTCTAAAAAGGAAAGAATTAAATGCAAATTTAAAATAATGAAGAAAATTTTCACTCACAAAATGCAGGAAGCACCAATCCAATCACCTGGAAAGTAGAAAACAGTTTGCAAATTGTCGTCAATTAAAAATTCTCTTAGGCTTTATCGTGATAAGTATCTGATGTTGTCCTTAAATGTGAAACCTGGTATTTGCAAGGAAGATTTCCTATGACCACTATGTTTAAAATTATTCATAGGATATGCTGAATCTTTAAGATTTGATTAAGATCACAATAAAATATTGGTTTCAGAATTTTGTTATTTCACTCTGTGATGCCTGAGCTGAAGTTGGATCTCTTGAATATTTTTTCTCTCCTCTGTCCACCTCTTTTCTGATTCAGCTGAAATACACAGGTCTGGTGTCATTCTGTCTTCCTTTGAGCCTCATAAATATAGCTAGAGGTGCCCCTTTTACTCTGAGGGTATGTGTCCTATGAATTTAAATCACAAACACTACAGGCAGACTGTCCAAAGGCACGTTCACCTTGGACCAGTCCCATCCCACAGAGGACTAGGCATCTGCTGTGGCTGAAATTGGATGGAAGTGATCCAGAGCTTGAGGTTACCCAACGCAGAGACGAGGAGAATTATCGAGAGCGATTCTGTTCCTCTTGTTGCGTCAACGTGTTCCGAGGTGATTCCACCAGAGGAACATCATGTTGGGACCTTTCTGCCTTTGCACTGCTCTGGAATTTGATTTGATTCAATGGTGGTGGTGGCTATCCAGCTCCTCAAGCTTTATCAGTGTCCTGTATTTAGAGAGATTGCCTCAGCTCTCCTTCATGCAAGGCAATGCCTCCTATTTACACAGCAGTCAAGCTGCTCTGCTGAAATAAGAATGAATCTATCTGTCTATGAAAAACATGCAGGAGAAAGGGTTTGCTCTGTTAATGAAGATATTATTTTCTGTCCAGGACAATAGAAGCCCTGATGCCACCAGAGTTGAAGTCTCCTGGTAAAAAGGCATTCTATGGACATGCAAGGGAACATGATCTGTGTTCTGAGGGATGGAGGGTATGGAAGGCACATGCATATGCCCATGTGGGGAGGTGGGAGAGTGAAAGAGGGATTGGAAAGAAGAGATGCAAAATATGGGAAAACCACTCTGGGAGTAACTGAACACCTGATGTTTGTCTTTCCCTTGCATTTTGAGGGCAGCAATGAGGGAAGGGTATCTGGCTGTGAGGGGCCATCTAAGGCAAGGGAAGGAGCCAGGGAAGAGGCACAGATGATAAGAGGAAATGCAGATAAAGGAGAGCATTTTGGTGATGTTATGCAAGCAACTGAGTGGCAAGATGAGGGCTCGGCACATACGTGCTTTGGAGAAGTTGGTGCAGTGAAGCTATTTGTGAAGAGAGAGTAGAATCTAATTTGCTTGAACTCTACCATCTGTGGTGTAATTGCCTTATTGCCAGTGGGATTTATATGAGTAAATGAACACTAGAAAGATGAAGAATACTAGGGTTTAATTTTATATAGGACTGTCTCTCTTCATCTGTGCAAAGAATATGGAAATAAGTCAACTGAAAACTATTTTATATAGGGTTATCTCTCTTCAGCTGTGAAAATTATATGGAAAATAGGTCAATTACTACAAAACTTCTACTAAGGAGGAATAAACACACTATCATAAAAGGAATCTGATTGCTCTTTAATTGCAAAGAATAAAAAATCATGTCAATTCTAAGATACATCTTCAAGAGAACAAAAATAAAATTGGAAGCTGACATCTTTCTTCTACAAATAGTTTCCTGAAAACTGCTGGTTTGACAAGCTTCCAAACTGACATCTTCTATTTATACATAAACCCATAGCAAGTTTTTTCCCCAGCTGATATTTGGTAACAAGGCACTTAGCAGATGGTATGCCAAATTGGATCACTTCTTTTGTGATACTGAACTGTGTTTTTTAACCCCTTTTCCCATTGAAACTGGTCTACAGCAGTTACCAGTGTGGTTAGAGACATTCCTTCACCTTCACAAACTGTGCCAACTAATATGTCAGGCAGATGTTGATGAAAGGCAGAGAGACTTTCATGTCGTACAGGGAATTTCACATGGATTGAGGCACTTAGAATGTGTGTGCATAGGATCAGATCAGTTCTCCTCTGAAGACAGACTGATACCCTGAAAAATAGGTATCACCTTCACCCACAAAAGAGGTCTAACAGTGTTTTCCCAAAGCTGGCCTTCAGCAAAGCAGCAGTGTAGACAGTAAAGAAATTACAGGTCCCCTTTCGTAACAATCCTGCTGCTGTCATTAGGACTGATAAAAGGAGACCAAGAGGTTGGAACAGAAAAACTTTATCAAGTGAACTTGTGTATTAGACAATGTCCTACTCCTTCTTCTTCAGCCACTCTCTGCATTTGATCTGGGCACTGGAATGAGCTGAGATGGGTGTGCTCTCACCATGGTACACTGAGAAACTTAGTGGAGTTGGCTCAAGGTCAGATGAATTTTTTTGCTGGAGCTTGTGATGCCATGAAAGTGAGGGATGGGAAGGGTTTGTGCCCTCCTAAGTGGACACAGAGAATGAGCAATGTGGCTTTGGCAGGTTTATATACTGAAAAATTGCTAATCTGCTGTCATTACCTTAAATAGTTGATTAACATCCATTTGAATGTTCCATTGCAACAGAACATTTCACAGGTTCTATGTTTGTTTTGTTTCAGGCTCCTGATCAGACACAGAATGCTACATGTCTGTGGTTGAGACAGGCAACAAAGAAAGAAAAGCAGAGACACAACGATGAGTTGCTTGTGGAAACCACAGGATAAAAGCTCTTCTTCAATTTAGTCCTGCTGTCCAATTTATTTCATGAGGGAGTAAATGTTACAGTGTTTTCCCACAGGACTGGTAAACAAACAAGGCTTGATCCAGTTGCTTTCATGTAGGAGTCTTCAGCTGTCCACACAGAGCCAGCAGAGCCCATGAGAGACAAGCATTCCTCTGGAACAGATATGGGAGACCAGGAACACCTTGGGGCAGCTCAAATGTCTTTAAATTCTTCATTATATCTGTGGTGTCAGTGCAGTCTCTTACATATTGTTTCTTAATGTTCTAATATTATTTTGATCAAATGAAATTTTTTAGAGTTCCATTCCTGCAATATCCAGGTATTGGCATAATAGATGATAATTTTAAAGCCAAACCCACTGCCATTAAATCAAATTATAAATTGAGATCCTAACTGACTGAAGTTCCTCTAAGAAAGGTTAATTCAAACCGACTGCCAATCATTAATATTCAGTTCTTACTGTTGCATTAGCAGGACCTGGTCATAAATCTATCTTAATCAGAGTCTTCCTGGAAAATGGACAATGGGTCCTGATGACTAATACCCTGGCTGAAATTTCATGAGAGGCTTTGCTAAGTATTTAGGAAATTAAGTTTTTTCATAGTCCTGCACTGGATGCTCATCTATACATGTTGCCATTAAGAAAAAACCTAAAAAGAGAAAAAAAAGTCTAGCGAAATGATGGCTTCATTACATCATGCTTGGAGCAAAATATTATTTCTGAGATTTTTTTATGTGGGTACAACTTCTATGACGAGGGAAGGTTTGTTCTGAAAACTGTCTATGCCAGTGCAAACATAAAGGCTGGGGGAAAGCCAGTGAGTACCAGGAAACTGATAATTCCCACTGATACTCATCATCTGTCTTGCAGAAGATAAATAGAATAGGACATTCTGACACGGGAATAGTCTGGCATATTGTTCAGCCCACATGTACAAGTATAAAGGGCTGATGTCTCGACAATTCCTCATTTTCTGGTTTCTGCTAAATGCTGTGTTTGTGGGAAAAAAAATAACAATTTCCCCATAGTCTTAATTCTGGTGCTTAGCCCTGATGCAAATAGATACAGAAGGCCTTTTGTTACCATGAATGTCGATTCATTTGTGTAGAAATCTCTTAACACAATTAAAGCAATTACTCTTAGCCTGAATGAATGTTGAACAGACTTCAGAAGGAACCTTGGTGTGGGATACAACTGTTTATGTCCAGATATATCAGATACATGTCAAATTAGGACAACTACCATTTGTCTGTCTTCCCACCATTATGAGGTCATTGAGTCAGAACTAGAAATAATCTCAGCTCTTGCATCCTCTTAAATTTCAGTATTGCTCTTTCCCTTTCCCTTCCCTTCCCCTTGAGGTGAAGAAATATTCTCCTGGTACCCAAGCTGAAGTCCAAGGTCACTGTACTTACCCTAAGGAATGACCCAGAATTCTGGTCAAGTCCTTTGTTTTCACCATTTCCATTTCCTTTCTAATCCTGCTCAGTTTTGTGTTATCCCTTTGCTCCAGCAATGTTTATCAGTGTCAGTAGTGGCTTCATGTTCATCAGCAGATGAAGATTGGGTGAAGATGAAAGTCTGTGGGTAACTGAGCTTCTGTGTAATTCACAATAAAAGTATAAAAATAAATTCAGCTGCTAAGTGCACTAGTCAGGATTTCATCTTTCATTTACATATTTGCAAGTAACAGGGGGGACTGAATATTGACTCTAAATATAAGAAACTCTCCATCATATGAGGACTTTAGAAAGCTTTAAAACTAGAAAGAAAAAAAGTTTAAAATGTAGACGTATACCTTTTTACACAATCTTAACAATTTCGGGGAACTTGTTTCTTTTTTACTAGTAAACTGCTGCAAAGTGTATTTGAAGAGGCTGGAATTTCTGTATAATTATCACCAGTGTTTCCACTGAAATTTCTAGACTGTGAATCTGCTTGCATTTGTTCAACTGAAACATTCTCCTGCTGAGAACTGTAAAGCTTCATTTCCTTTAAAATTTTCCAGGGACAGGATGTCAGTCTAGGCAGAATGCCCTAAGGGATATCCAAAGGAACTCCAAACAATGCATTTTAAAAGGCTTGTCATTATAACTGCAATTTTACAAATCTTACAGAAAACATTTGTTGGGGAAACTTTCTTTTTTGCAAATGTGATTGATACTTTGATTTTTTTTCTCTCTTTAAGGATGAGAAAAAACACCAAAATATTTGCAGTCAAGGGATTATTTTTTTCATGAAATACCTCACTATCAGTATAATAAAAAGGTCCAGTGCTTGATTATATGCTACAGAGAGGATTTCAGGAGCAAAATACTATTTTTGCCCACAGTAGATGCTTATATCTTAGTGTTAAAGACTGTTGTTGGCTGTTTTGTTACAAATTTGAGGAGGAAATGGTGACAATACAATCTGAAATGACTGACAGGCATGAGATGTGATGTCTTTGTACTTCTACAGAGAAGAAAAAATAAGGCTGTTCATTGCAGGATCAAGAATCCTCTTTTATGGTGGATATGTCAACCAGGAATCTCCTTGTTTAATCACACACCTATCCCAAGCTGGAGCAAATTATTTATGTGGGAATTCACCCCCACCTCATTTTAGCATCTTCCTGAGGTGCCTGTGATGGAAGACTTGATACTCCGTGTCATCCCCATAGGCAACAGTGAGAGACAAAGGGGATTCAGGAGGAACCTGAACCCAGCTAAGATCCGATTTGGGGATGTACCTGCATCTCTCTGTTGCCCCTTATTCTCCTCTGTGTTTAAAAAGAGCAAATCTGGACCATTATATGTTGATTTTTCCACATGCAGAAGGAAAGCATTCCCATTCTTTCATGTGTTCTGGTATTATAGGGTGTTCCTCCATTTTTTTGTAAGTCAATACTCCTGTCTCTGAATGTAGGCAGCAATTTGCCTTATGGTAATACCTGAAAACAAGAAAAAGGCATGTTCATGTGAGTAACATCAACCTCTATGTCATACCATTAGAATTACTAAGAGAAGCCACAAAAATATTCAGTTGGAACCATTGGCTGCCTAAGGCAAATCTAACACTCTCCATTCTTTTTAGTCTGGAAAGTCAACCCCCATTTATTTACACATCCATGTTAAACTGATTGCCCTTCCTCTGTGCAGCTCAGGAATTATATCCATCATCTGATCCTGATGGCAGATCCGTGCCCTGCCAGCAATGACATCGGTTACTTCAGTGCTTCTATTAATGATAAATTTAGCCAGCTAAAAGGATGAGGTATGTGCCTTCAGGTTGATGCTAAATTGAAATTACCACTTAGCCTGCGATGAATTGCCTACGTTTTTATTAATAGGCTAAATTCCAGATCTGACCTTTCCAAAATTGCTGAATTACTAAATCCTGGGACAGACAGCAGAGTTCCCCTTACAACGAGAAGTGTATTATGCAAACACTTAAGGTCACCTAGAGAAGAGCCTAGCCCTGGGTACCAGGTAACCTGTACACACAGGTGCTAGCCAGGGTACAGCATTGATCCATAGCTGTGGTTTACAGCTACAGGATAATGTTCCCCCACTTCCCCGCCCTTCTGGGAGTGTAATGTGCTCCTGCATTGTCTTTCCCAGTTCCATCACCTTAATCAGCACTACCTGCCATTTCTAGAATGCCCCACTGTAAGCTCTGCACTGTTACACTCAACACAGAATGCCCATCCTGGCTGGTGTCTGCTAAATGATTTTGTGCTGTGGATGTATCCTCATTCAGGTCAGAGGTCTTTGCTTGCTGCTTCCGGCCCCTAGAAAACAAATTAAAACACTTACTCTGTCCATTGTTTACATATTGTGTGAGATTCACAGAATCACAGAATGACTGAGGTTGGAAAACAGCTCTGGAGTTCGCCTGATCCATCCCCTGCTCAGTGCATGGTCAGCTCCAAGTTCTGCTTAGGGCTGTGGTCAGAGGGGGTTTGAGTGTCTCCAAGAATGGAGACTCCACAGGTACCCTGATTACCCTTGCAGTACAAGCTTTTACCTTACATTTCAGGGAAAAATGGGTGAATTTTAACATTTCTATATAAGGGAAGACACTCTAAGCACAGCTTCCCATGCTGGTCCTTCCCTGTAGAGATGTTGTTCTCAAGGGCTGAGTATTTTCCTTCATAATAAATAAAAGACAAAGAATAAGAAACAGTTAACGAATTAATGGCTATTAACCACTGTCATTAACCAGTGAGTCTGATATGCCTTCTATGACTGCTGTATTCAGTTAAAAAGATCTGCATTTTGCTCTGGTTCTGATGTGCTGTGGAATTAAGGTGGTGCAAATGACAAAACAACATAACTGTTTGAATAACTGGGTGAATTCTCTAATAAAATAAACACCCATATCCCACATGGCACCTTGCACTCATCCAGTTTCGGCCACAAGTGGAAAACTCTGGAGATAAACAAATATTGGATGACTTGGAATATTTGCTAAGTCTTAAGGAAGCTACAATGTGTTCATGATGGAACTGGAAATGCAGGTGAAGGGAAATGCTCTCAATCTTGCTGGTGTGGACTCAAAGAAGAAATTGTTTCCTGAAGAAAGGTAAAAGTCCTAAGAAAAATAAAAACTTCATCATCCTTGACACAGAAAAAGGGATTGCATAAAAACAACCAATGGACAAGGCTCAATTTTCATTCTTTATTTTACCAAAAATGGAGGAATTTATGATAAAGAAATAAAAAAAATTGTATCATGAGTTGTAGCTAAATGTATGACTGTAATAAACAATGAAAGCCTGGAGTCCCCAACTCTGGCTTAACACACTGATGTCAGTTTGATTCATGATGTAGATAAATTGTTTCAGGCCTTGTTATGGGAAAGTTTTTGGTAAAATACATGAAGATTATCTGAGAAGTTTCTGCTGGGTGAAAAGTACTGGTGTATTTCAGAGTGGTGTGGTGTTGGCTCCAGAATACAAGGTCCCAAGGCCAAAGGAAGAAAAGATGAGCCAGAAAAAGTGTCAGGTGAAGGAAGGAGGCTGGTGAGGAAGGAGTGGAGAGCTGCAGCATTATGCACTGAGGCAGGTGCAGCACCAAGGATGCTGTTTATCCCAGATAAACAGGGATATGGACCAGGCACCTGAGAACATCCAGGGCTCAGCAAAGTCCTGGGGAATCTGGGTTGGGAAACCTCCAGCTGCCTTCACAGTTTCTCCATCTGAAAACAATGAGAGAAATGTGCTATTGTATTGTTGAATGAAAAAGAAAGATTAGCTGGTTAGTTTGTAATTTTTATTTCCTTCTCTTAATTTTCTCTCTTCCCTCAGGATGATACCCTACTTTTAAGAGTCTGAAGGAAGGACATATAATCATATAGTCTATATAGACATATAGTCCATAAAGTCTGTGCAGGGACTTTAGGTTTTCCACATTTTTAACTGCAGGCTCAGGGCAGTGTTTATTATCCACCTCTAGAAACTGAGCCCAGCCCTGATGCTGCCCTCAGTGCTTGGCAGAGTGGCTACATCCCACCAAACAGATGATTACCCATGAATCAGTCTTCAAAATTTATGGGTCAATCAGGGATGGAGCTGGAAGACCCAGTTTACCAATAAAGTTGCAATTTTTTTTCTCGTTGCCAGAACATAAGGAGTGAGCCTGACCAACACAGCTTACGAAATCATACAATCCAAAATAAATTTTTCTAAAAAGGAAAATTTTTGCCAAAAATCTGTTTTCATTTCAACATTTCCAGGAGTGTTTAGAAAAGTGAAAACAAGCATCAAAAAGCAAAAGTTTTGCTCTGTACAACTTGATGCCAAGTCAGTGCTTCAGCACGCAAGGCAGGTTAAGATGGATTATTTCCATTTCACTGCACTCAGCTGACATCACTGGGGGTGCAATGCCAAACAATCCCAAGCTACATTTTCATCAGCAATTCTTTTGCAGCAATTCTTTCATCAGAACTTTGATTCATTGGTCGCTGCCTTTAGACACTGTGTTTTGTTCCTCAGATTTATTTTAGAAAAAATGATGCTAATTCTGGCTGGATAAGGACTCACTAAATAAAGCTGGGCTTTGCTCATCACCTGTAGCCACAATTCTGGCTGTGCTTTGAATACGTGAAACCAGCTCATGGTGAGTGTCCAGGAAAGTGCTGCTGAGCTCAGCCTGCAAGCAGGATGGAAATAGACTGAAGAAACTGGGACCATCCTGGCTTTTTTGCAGCCTCATCTGCTCAGGCTTGGGTTTGTAAAAGATAAAATCAGTTGAGAATTCACATGATTCCCGTGAATCCTGTGTTTTCTGTCCAAAGTGCTCACCCCAAATGTCCAACAATGCAGACCCATCTCTGTGAGCAGCTGATTTCCCTAAGTTCTGCATGTCCAATGCCAACATCTCCTCCCCCAGCTCCCAAACTCATTTTGGTGTCTGGCATGGATGCAGCTTTACAAACAGTGTTGAGTTGCTCTAATCCCTCCCGCTCTCCAGGCTTTTCCAGTTATTTTCCCTTGGTAGTCTCCCTTGCAGACACATCCCCATGTCACCCTGTTCATGAAATCTCCTTTTGGCAATACCTGAGACCCCAGAGCTCCTCATCCTCATCCCTGCCCTTACACACCTAGGTTATGCCCTGCATGAACAGGCAGTGCAGACCAGCAGAAGCTGATCCATGGAGTGACACAGTTGGTGCTGAAGATGCAACAACCTCCACGTTTCTGAGGGTTTTGCTTTGCTCCAGGCCCAGCCTGGTCCAAGGGACTGCAAATGTTTGGAGCATGTTAGCAGTGTCTTGGAATTCCATTTTCTTGTTCAGTTTCAGACATAAAAAATCCCATTTGGGCTCTCTCATTCTTCTTTTCAGTGCAGCATAACCAAGATGCTGGGGTAGATACTTCCCTAGAAGCCTTCTCAACGCTCCTTTCTGAGAGAGGAATCAAGGCTGAAACAAAGCCTTGTTCCTCTATGCAAACACTGCAGTGTTTTGGTATTTTTTAACTAGAGGGAAGAAAAATTTGTCAGTTTATTCCTCAGTAAGGAGAGACCTGAGTGTGCTGTACAAAAGCTGCATTTGCTATTGAAAGCCCTGTATTTGTCATAAAGCTCTTATTGTCGTTAAGGTAAGAGCTGCAGCTTATTGGAATAGCCTTTTGACAAAAACACTCCAGACAGGGCTGTCCCCAGATCAAATGATATTTGTCATGAGGACAGTTGTGCGAAGATTCACAGTGGGGAAAAAAATGCATCAGAAGAGATTACAAGGTCTTCTTTCAAGGGTAAATAATTAGGCAGAATTGTGCAGTTTGGCTTTATGTAAGAATCATTCTCTAGTCTCTATTCTTATTTCAAACCAGAGCTCTTTGAGGGGGAAAAAGGGAATTTAATAAGCAGTTTCTGCAGTTCCTGCCACAGGAAGGAAAGTTTGGCATAGGAAAGCATATACTGTTCCTTACATATTTTCATACACATGTAAATTTTACTGAGGAATATGGTCCTGTGCTGAGTGAGAAATAGATACCCCTAGTTGGGTTGAGAAGTGATAACATTTAATTTCTGACGTGAGATACTATCTTAGGAGAAAGAAGAACACCTCAGTCAGACAGGCAGGACAAAGCTGCTCATCACTAAGCCAGTGAAACTCAAGAAATTGGGATGGTGTTCATGAAGCCCAATTTGGTGGGCTGTGCTCCTTCGTCCTGGCAATGGCTCCCTGAACTGAAGGACTTCTCACTGCCTGTGAGCAGGACACAACTACTGTGCAAAGACTTCAAACAAGTCATTGTGATCAGTGGTGGGGCCACCTCAAGATATGATTTATCTTTTCCAGAGAGTCAAGGAACTCATCCCCAGGCACAGCAGTTTTGCACTGGAGGCTCCAGAAGAAAGGTGAATGTCCCATTTGGAGCAGCTGCCCCATATTCCAAGGGGTGACATTAGGACAGACTCCCCTGACTCCCAGAGGCCAGGGGGATGCAGGCACTGCACAAAGCCATAGGAATCATCCAGCACTTGTCTTTGGCACTAATTTGTGAAGCCTCTTTCTCTGTTTGTTTGTTTGATGAGGCTCATTAAGGGCTAGTTGAAGGCTGCCAGCTCAGACTGCTGAGCAGGCTCTCAGCTGTGCTGAAGAGGCTCCATTCCAGCCAGAGCTCCTCACATACACCGAGGCCGGATGTTTCCTTCCTTTCATGATGGCTTTCTTTGTCTACTTGATTGTGGACTTGATTTTTAAAAGTGTTATTAAAAAACCCAACATTCTTAGTCTCAGCTGGATTCCTGCAGCTGTGGGGAGAGAAGGAAGCAGGGAAGCAAAGACTCCATGTTTTCAAGAGCCAAAAGCTCCTACTCCATAATTTGTGCTGATTGCTGTCTGATACTTAAGGAAGGAGTTAATTAAGGTTCCAACTCCATTCTCTTCCTTCTACAGTACTGAACAGCTATTTTTATTTGTGGTCTACCTGTTTAGTGTCCCATTTGTGCTTGCAATTTAGACACACCTCATTGTCTTTCCCAATAGGAAGCCAAGGACTCTTTCTTTTGGTACTCCAAAATAAAGAGGTTTAGCTTTAGGGCTATAATGTCAAGTGCTTGAAGAACAAGAAACATATCTCCAGTTCTCCAGTCCTCTTTAGAGGCAGTAGGTGCATCCACACACACAGAGTGTCACAATGCAGAAGGAAAATTTACATGGACATGTATATTCAGGTACCTTCCCTTCTCACAGCAGTTTCCTGGGAAGCAAAAGGATGCCAAAATTTGTCACCAGCTTTGAATTACAGAGGACATAGTTTCCCTGGTGGGAAATTATAATCCTTTTTCTTCAGCCTCTTCTTTCTTTCCCTCCTGCACCCTCTCCACCATCTTTTGTAGAATTTCTAACTTCTAGCTTATTTTCCAGCACTTTTTCTATTTCTGTTCATCCTCCTTCTTCCAGGCCTTCACCTGCCCTTCTGTCCCACCCCTTACTTTGCTGTTACTTTGCATCTCACTCCCATTCTTCCTGTTCTGTGTTGGATCCAGGCTGCCTTCTCCACTCTCTGTCAGGCTGCAGGAAGCACTAAAAGCACAGGAGAGGCAACTTCATCCTCCCAGTGCTGGAGCCCTTCACATGCAGAGCCCCTGAAGGAGCAGCAACAGCAACGACAGGTGAAAGTCATACTTTGCTCTAAAATATTCAGAGTAGGTTCAATCAGCAGATGGGGACATCCTCTGCAGTAGGCCCAAACATCCTTTACCACAAAAAAAAAATCATCTTTAAATCATTAAATGAAGAAGATCATCCTAATAGGTACTGGAAGTTTAAGCCATTGCTGATTTGGTTTGGGTTTTTATAGGAAGGATAAAAAGTATGCTCATAGTGTTAGACATGATCCCTCCCAAAATCACACACACCCCCCAAAATTTTGAGTCCTGCAAGAATTCTTGGTGCAACTGTTGTCACATTTGTTTGGGTTTAATTTTTTTGCTTCTTTTTTTGGTAGGGAAAAATCCTGTATTACTTTCTCTTTACTTTGGAAAAACTTGAATTATTTTCACTGAGCCTTCTGTAGAAAAATCAGCTTGATGGTTACACTTTTTCAGACATGGGTAAATATCAGCAGAAAACAGAAATTCTGGCAATCCCTTTAACACTGAAAAAGCAGGTGGTGGCTGTAGCTCCCTGTATGCCTTGCCACAAGGTACAATGAAACCCTGATTTTCCTGAAATTGTCTGACTCCTCACATATAAACAACTTTTTCTAAAAATTAAATTGGTATCTGTATCTTGCACATATAGGAAAATGAGAAAAGCCTAGCTCAAAGATGGGCCCAAACCTTCTAAACCCCTTTGGAGCAGACAGGTACAATAGCTGATCCCACCTGATTTGGAGGAGAAAAAAGAAACTGTAACTTCTCTGATATTTGGATTTCATTATGTGGCAGCTGGTAGAGTCCTCTGAAATGAGTTTTTCTTCAAAATATAATAAAGTAAAACTGAAACATAAATAGAAACCATGAAAAAATATAAATCTGGAGGCATTGAAAATGCCAATACATTAAATTTTCAATTTAATCAAAGTCATGGGTCATTTAATGCAATATGAAGAAAAAACATCGAGAAATGAAATCACTGCAGTTTCTTATGCTGCAGTTTGTCTAAAAGATTCAAATTATATTGATTTTCTGTAGATCTCAACTTGTTTTAAATAAGCTGACACACCCAGTCTAAGGCACTTGGGATTGTTGGGTCACTGTGAAAAAACAAACAGTTAATGGAGATGTTTCCCTGTTCTTCCAGGAGTCCAAAGATGTGTATGGCTCCCAGGAATAAACTTCCTTTGGCATGGCCCCAATCCAAACCCAATTAAACTCAATATATTTCTGCTGATTTTGGTATCTGTAGAACTGGCTACAAGTGAATTAAGCTCTGAGCATTTTAACAGCAAATGTTTGACGCCAAGGTTAAGGCATGGGATTCTTGTGAGCACTCATGAAACACTTGGGATCAGGAATGAGCTTTACTCTTAGGATTCCCCCCACTTTATTCTTTGTTGGCAGGTTTTCTGTGAAAAAGTGCTCAAAAACTTGAAATTTTGATGCTGTGATAAGAACTAGGGAAAAGTATGAACTTTCTGTAAGACCTAACTACTAGTCATGGAAAAAAAAAGAATAAAGTTGATGGGTTGTATGAGTTTAGACTGATAAACTGGAACACAGATGCACTTGGATTTTAAATGGGAAGGATGTACAAAAGATGACTCCTGCCCCATGTGATATTCTTTATATTAATTTAAAAAATAAATCATAGAAGTGTTTGTATTGGAAGGGATATTAAAGAACATTTAGTTCCAATCCCGTGTCACAGGCAGGGACAACTTCCACTAGACTGGATTGCTCCAAGCCCCATCCAGCCTGGCCTTAAACACCTCCAGGGATGGGGCATTCACAGGTTTTGCTTTTTGTTCATTTACCCCCAACAGCAGCATTCAGCAGCTCCCTACAGTGTTTGTTCCATGTCTACCTGGGACAAGCCACACCTGCACCCTGCACAGAAGTGTTGTGTGGAGGCAGCTGCCTGCAGAAGCCTTTGCTCCAGCTTATCTTGGGCTTTGTTTTCCACTTAAATGGGAAAGTCTTGTATCTGCTTACTTCATCTAAAGCCAGACTCAGAATGCATTTGATTCTGCCTGCTGTCAGGGTAACTGCTGTGACTCTGAGGCTGTCACATCAGAAATCACCCATCCACACTGCTGATCCCTTACCCTGATGGAGAGTAATACACACTCCTTTCCCATATGTTCAACCTAACTATAGGTTTGCTGTTTCTGAGCAATCAATGAAACACAGATGATAGATAACTCTTTTCTGTCTCATTATTTTCCAGGTTTATCTCTCCAAGCCTGGCTGCACACTGTAAGTGGCAAACACAGCTACAGTACTAGTCAGCAGTGGAATGTGATGGTTCTGTCCTGCACCATATAATTTAAAACCTGCTTTCACCCTTGGCAAATCTCTCAATTAAAATCACAATCACAGCTTTTCTTGGCTCCTGGGTATCATAAGCCCAAGGGGAGAAGCACAGTTTTCTACTAAAAAAATCAGGTGATGCTTCATCTCTGCCCAATATATTAGTCATGGAGAAAAAAATTAAGAGAAATTTGTGCTCCTTAGAATGAGGAAATTCAGAGCTTGCAAAGATGTCACTCTGTATTTTCAGTTCAACAGGATAAAGGAACTGGACATGCAATAATACTTTTCTTGCAAATTGTACCAAGTTCACTTTAAACAGCTAAATAAGCACAATTACAAGGACATTATTTTCAGACCTTTAAGGAAAAAAACAAGGTTATGTAAGAATGAAGTGCAACAGAAATACTCGTTCTTTCATATTTTTGAACATTTGGATGTGATTTATCACTGTGTTTACATTTAAATGCTTTTTGCATCAAGTCACACTGGAGGAATTAGATTTCACTTACATGAAAGTTCAGGTAAGTTATTAATTTTGATCTGCAGCTATTTTTAAGCTTGAGTTTTACCATTCTACATTGTCAGCCATGCTGAGACAGGGGGTTAGGTGAATATCTGCCAGTAGCATCACAACCAGTATTGGTAATTTTGAGTAGTGACTGGAATTGGAAGATTTGCTGAAAATTGTGAGGTTAAACAACAACAAAAAACCAAAACATAACAAAAAAAGGAGTTATTTTCATCTGTCCTATTTTCTTAGGTGCTCACATTTGCGAACTTTTTCATGCATTAGTAAGAGCTAGAAAAAAAATTTCTCATGCGTTAAAAAGGAGAAGCTGAGTTTCCCATGTTCCAGGAGCTGGGACTGCAGAAAGGACAACAGGAAAAATTCTGGGAATTGCAATGTTCTGTAACAGAAATAGTTGGTGAGATTTGAAATAGCACGTTCCTTTGACTGCATAACTTTGATATTTAAATCATCTTGCTGCATTCTCTTCCTCTGATGACTGAACCTTATGTAATTGAGAAACAATAATCTAATATCATAATAGAGTTTTATTATGGCCATTATCCAGCATCTCCAGTGGAAATAAATACCTATTATTAGTGCACTCTATCACAAGATTTGCAGCATTTAGGACATTCCCTTGGGTCATCATTGCACACAGCTCCTGTAGTAAATCTTAAATTGTGACAAACAATATATTTTTCCTGTGGACGCCCTCTCTCTTCTGTATCTGTTTGTCTTGCAAAACAGCAGATTGGTTTTTTTGCACAGCAGGGAAAATAGTGGTTAATGAATGATTAAAAAAAATAATTTATCCTAGTAAAGCCAAGTCTCTGTTTCCTATTTCAGTGTGCTTTAGACATGCAGAGACAGCATGATAAATATCTTATGAGAAGGATCCAGCAAACATACAGTGATAGGATGCAGCCATGATTAAAGGAGGTGCTTAAACTTAGAGATAGATTCTGAATCCAGCTGCCAGAAAGCAATGCTTACTCACACTGGAACAGGATTTCCAGAAGCCCTGGATAGCCCTGGCATGTGCGCCCTTCTTTCCTCCACTTTTCCCCCTGACAAGGTGTCTCAGATGCTCTTCTGTTTCTTCTTAAAGGTCAGCCCCTGAAGTGCCCTCTCTGCCTCAGCTGCATCCCCAGCCTGCAAGCTGCCAGCAACCAAAGGACATTTGCCAAAAAGCTCTGTGCAAGTCCTTCCCACCAGGAAAATCCCCTACAAACCCACCTGCATCCAATCCCTCACAGTTAGACCAGAAATTTAACATCCCTCCCCACCCTGCTTCCTTCAAGATCTTCCCACTAGGTCCAGCAAAGACATTGTGACAACTGGCATAGGGAAGGGCTGGCTACCTCCTCCCTGCCCAGCAGGACCCTCCTGCCAGCCACGCCTCAGAGAATTACTGCTAATTGCAGCAAAGAGCTTCCTGCTCAGGCTCCTGCCGCTAAACAGACCTCCCTGAGCTCTGCAATCCTGTCACCTGGCAGTAAACCCACCTCTCCCTCCTAGCACCACCAGCTGACTAAATGGAATAAGGACACATAAAGCAGGCTGGGCATTTAAAGCAGCATTTGCAAAAGCAGATCCCTTCCCTGACAAAGATGTGGTGGGAACAGAGTTGTGGTATTGGTGAGTAGGAGGATATTTGCTTTGGAGAACGTGGTGGCCACTCCAATATCAGGATATTAGGAAGAAATTTTTCACTCTGTGCATGGTAAGACACTGATGCAGGTTTTCCAGAGAAGCTGTGGATGCCCCATCCCTAGAAGTATTCAAGACTTGGGTTGGATGGAGCTCTGAGCAACCTGGGATGGTAGAAGGTGTCTCTGCCCAAGGCAGCAGGATTGGAACTGGATCATCTTTCCGGTCCTTTCCAACCTAAACCCATTCTATGTTTCTATGACTTTATGAGCAAAAATTTCTCCAGGCCAAACAAAACCAACTCCATGCAATTCAAACGACAGGATAACTCTCAGTTGCTGAAAAATATGGAGTGAAAACCTCTGGACCAATGGGTGAAAATAGTCCAGTGCCTTAACCTCAGTGTGTTACTGTGGGACTGCTCTGTGGGTTAACTTGGTGGGTTAAAAAGATACTCAGGTGTTTCCTCACAGAAATCACAGAACAAGAAGCAATTCCTAATGCACTTGCACATTAGGCAAGCATGAAGGCAAGTGGCAAACTAGTGGAAGCAGAATCCATTTTGTTATGACTCAGTCGGTGGGAGCAGGCTGGGAGTCAGCCAGAGGTTAAAGATGGATTTGCCTCTTTAATCTGTTCAGCCTCAGTGGCAGGGCTGGATCAGGAGTAGTTCACTTCATGCTCTGCAGTGCCTGCCCTACTGCAGGCTCTCTCCTCCTTCTGCTGCTCCTTCTCCTCCTGCTCCTCCTGATCTCTCGACCCACCCAGCACCATCCCCTGAGCACCTTCAGTGGCTCCTAAGGAAAATGCAATCTTATTTTCCTTTTCCTGATGGTTTTGCCATTTATTCGATGCTCAGCACTGAGGAGAAGGCCAAGGGGCAAACTCCTTCCTTGCTGCTGGCTCACAACCCTTCAGGGAAGCCCAGCAATAACACAAAACACATCCTATCAGGGCAGCAGCCAGGCTCAGACACCCTGCATGGCTGTTTCCCTGCTCTCTGTGCCTTTGGGGCACTCTGGTGTGCTCCTGAGCCCCCCCAAGGCTCCCAGGGAAAGCCCAGGCACAGCCACTGAGGACAACATTGAACTGCTGATAAAGCTGCTTCTGCTGAGACACCTCCCTGCTCCCTCCCCTTCCCATGTTGGCTCCGAGAGCCCCAACTGCAGAGGGTGAATAAAGAAAAATGTAAACAATTCTGGGAGCAATTTTGGTGTTGCCATAAGTGCTGAAAGTGTCATTGACTGATCAGATGCTCTCGGATAGCAATTTTTGTCTTACAAAAAGGCCTTACACTTTCTTTTTCCACAGCATTTATGCGACTCGATTTTCTGCAACAGCACCTTAATTCAGCCAATTTAAACATTAACTTCTAGACAGGGCTGAATTATTTGCAGATGAAATAACATGTAAATTGCATTGGTATTTTAGAAGACAGTGCAGATCCCAAATGATACTTTTGTTCTAACAGGAAAGTCAATGTTCACTAAAAAGGTGAGTAGCCAGTAATAAACCAGCAAAATCTTAGGAGAACACTGTTACTGGTTTTCAGTTGTTTTCTCTAGTAAATAAAGTGCACCCCTATCATGATATCAGATGCCTGATATGCTCTACCCTTAGGAAAGACACAAGGACAATTTCAGTTCAGTGGTGGTGTTTCAGTGGAGGTTCAGTGTCATTATCACGTGTCAAAACAAGCAATTATAGTTTAGAGCAATTCTTTAATAAAATATCAGACATCCAGATACTCTCAGAGCAAAAATGGCAGAAATACAGAGTGGAAATAAAAGCAAATTAAATAAACAAAAACAACAACAACAGCAACAAAAAAAAAAAAAAACCAAAAAAAAAATTAAAAAAAAACCACCAGAAAGGGATATTTCTTTGAGGGAGGGAAGAAAAGGCCAGGAAAATGCAAAGCAAGCTGAGGATTTTGTGTCAGGTCTACATGGCTCATATTTAGTAACTGAGAGCTTATTCTCCATTATCACTCTGTAGTCCAGGGAAAGGCTAAATTTTCACTTCAAGCAATTAAATTAATCCTCTTTTTTCTTTTTTTTCCCACTTGTTCTTTGTTTCCTTAACTGCACAATGTCATTAATTGGTATCAACCCAAATTGCTTGTATCAGCTCATTCATCTGTAAAGGCCACCAGCTTTCAATCCAATTCCTTTTCATTCACTGTCCTGGTGTAGTTGCCTTTCAAGAATACACATTAATTTGTGCTCAGTTAATGTTTGGTTTTTGAAATATGTTTGGATGTGTGTGCAGTGTCAATATTTGATGAATTTAATCAGGAAATGCAAAGGTGGATTTATTGCCTGAACCATTCGACCTAGGGATTTTTTTATTCATTAGGCATTTGTACCCACACCACCTTTTAAAAAATACTTGATCACCACAGAGAGGTGATATTGCTGGCAGGACCATTTTTTTTTATTTCAACACTTTAGCTAGGCCTGGTGCTTCAACACCAGCTAAGCTCCTTGATCCAAAGCCATCAGGGCCATGAAATTTATAATCAGCTATTTCTACCCTCTCTAACCTCCTCATCTCCCAAGTACATTGTTTGCAGCTAAGGGTTTTTTATTCTTTAAAACAAGATGCTATTAAAAAGGATCTTTTTTTTTTTTTTTAATCTGGCTTCCATTAGGGTAAAGCTCAGTCGGGCAAAGATAATGCTCAAACTACTTAAAATCTTGGAAGTGGTTTTGTTTAAATTCTTAGAGCCTCATATACTTCAGCCTGCTTTAAATGTTCAGAGTGATTTAAACCTCCTATAGGCTCATGACCAAAACAGGCCCATATGTGCACTACTCATGGCATTGTTCAAGGTCATTGAAAAAATTCTCTTATTCTGTGTTTCCACATCATTTGCCTCAGGTCCCTTGTCAAACAATAACCCCAGAGTAAAGTGATTAGAAGAACATGATTAGAAACATGGTGAATACTGCTTAAAATTCTTGAATCCATTAGTGTCTCACTTTAAAGAGCTCTATCTTGTAGGTACAATAAAAGAAGCCTGAGATCAGTAGAAGAACTGTGTCACAGAAATCTCTGCATCTGGTGGAAGAGGTCCCTGCCCATAGTAGATGGGCTGGAACTAAATGATCTGTAATGTCCCTTACAATCCAAACCATTCTGTAATTCTGTAATTCTGTGATTCTGTGACCTGAAAATCCTTCATGCATACAAGAAAAAAGAAAGGAAAAAAGGGGGGAAAAAAAAGGTATAAGATCATAACATTCAACTCTGAAACTTCTGTTTTTAAAAAATATAGTTTTGAGCTCAAAATTTCCTGCCATATCTTGTGGGAAAACCTGTAGGGAAACTGCCAGAATTTTGCCAGAGCTCTAGGATGACCCTGCTTGAGCAGGGAGATTGGAACACATCCACTGTGTCCCCTTCCAGCCATACCCATTCTGTGATTCTGTGATACAGTGAAATTGTAGTCAGAATTCTCAGGATTCCTGTCAAGCTGTTTTGTTCCTTTAAGAAAACCTTGGCCTTCATGTTAAAATCTGGTACAAAGAATTTGAATCTGAATAGAATTTGCTGAAAGATGACAGAAACAACAGGAATTCTGAGACAGTAGGGTTTAATGAGAGGGTTTGCTAGGAGACTCCAGATCCTGCAGATGATTGGTGTGTAACAGAGGGCATGTTCAGAAAATAAATTTTCATGTAATTTCATCATTTGTTCTGGTTATCTAAACAATGTAGCTAATCTTAGCAGCTCATATGAGCTCTATGAATTTGTATCTTGCACTTTCAAAATATAAAAAAATCATCAGATTTGAAGCCAAAGAGCAAATGTAAATATATCAGATGTAAATAGTTCAGATGTAAACATTTCAGTCTATAACAATTACAGGGTATCACATACCTTGGGCTAAGAACATTTGTAAGTGGAGGTCAAATGGAATGGCAACTGCAGTTCTCCTTGCAAGACATCCCAGTGCTTCCAGCTTTCAGTCTGAGATGGGACTGACCTTGTTCTTGTTTTGGAGAATGTATGCTAGCTGACTGCTGCTATGCAGATGATGGCTGAATGAGGGAGGAGGAATAAGTAGGAAAAAGAACAGAGTGTGGAAAAATAGAAATGTGCAGTTATTCTGTTCCTTGCTTTCCTCCTACATGCAAAGAGCAGCAGGGGAGCAGTAACAAAACATCTTTGTCTTCTTGAAGAAACAGCACCAAAAGCTGTGCTGCTGTTCTCAAGCTAAGGGGAGGTCCAGTCTCTGAATAAATCTTGACAAATCAAGGAATTCCTTCTTCAAAGTTACAAGCACAACATTTTTTATTTCAGTTTTAATTTCATCCGTGAAGCCTTGGGATCCTGACCTCTTTTGCAGGTGTTTTTCTTGGTGATCCTTTTTATTATTCTTCCTACAGAGTGTCTACCACCATGGGGGATCTGAGTGCATCTGCTAAGCAGAACTCACCTACAAGACCCCTCTGCATTGGTGAGTCTTGGAGCATGACAGCATTGACAGCTGAGGTGGTGCTTGGGCCTTGGCACTATTTATTTCATTAATGCAGGTGTAACTACAGAGCCCAAGAGCTGCAGCCAGCAGCTCACACTGGCTGGTGACACCCATGGCCTGTGTGCAAGGCATGATGCTCTCTCCCACGTGAGCCACTCAAACCTCTCTGCCAGCAGCAGGAGCCCTCCTGGACTCCTATGAGCTTGCCAACTCTCCCACAAGCAGAAAGCTGTTTCATAAACTGCAAATCAGCAGTGGAGATTGCAGTCACAGTTTATCTGTGCTGCCACAAATGTGTCACTCTCGCCGGGTTTCAGCAAGGGAACAGCTCACATGGCTTAGTGAAAGTCAGCCAAACTTTCCCTGGTGGTGTTTCCCCGGTGGGCTCTGGGAAAACTGGGATGGTGGGAGGTGTCCCTGCCCTTGGCAGGGGAGTTGGAACTGGATGGTCTTAAGGTCCCTTCCAACCCAACCCATTCCATGATTCTAGGAAACCTGCCTGTTTCATACCAATAAAGACAGGATAAGCTCTTCTTTTCCCCTCTCACTCCTTCTCCTTGGAACCCTTGAAAACTATTTTAAACATTATTTAAGCATAACGTGAAGTGCAGTGAAGCAATTCCTTGTCTCTCGTGATATCTCAGAGCTGAACTGCAGCACCTTCCAAGGTGGGGCTTCCACCCTTGGGAAAGGTCTCCTGGCAGGATGGGACATCCCCGTGGCTACAGGGCATGGCTCTGCCCTGCCCCTCAGAGCCCCCAGCAGAGACACAAACAAGCCAGAGACCCAGCCAGGCTTTGCAGAGTTTGCTTTTCATTTTTCTTCTGTTAGGGTAACAGGAGCAAAGAACAATTACAGCATTTTTAGTCCAGCTGACAAATTACATGTTAGCTCAATTTAGCCTAAGCACAATTTCCCAATCAAAGTCAAACCAAAACAGCCAAGCAGGCTTATGTTTTTGAAAATTCATTAATCCTGTTTGTCTGTTTCACCTCTATAGATTACTATTATTATACCATGCCCTCAACCAAAGAAAAGAACATGAGTTTTGGTTTTGTTTTCTAGTTGTATTGGGGTTTTTTTTTCCCTATTCAAAGGTGTCTACATTGCAAGGTTACAAATATTTAATTAGCGAATGGAAATTCCACTGACTGACCAAATGCAATTAAGCTATCCAGCTTATTTAAAAACTGAATGTGAATTTAAATAAGGCTCAGCTTTGTGGAAGCTGCCTCCCTCTGATGGACATTTTTGGTTTGGATCAAAACAAAAAGAGACTAATTTCTTACTAATTTCTTGCTAATTTCTTTCACTCATCTCTGCTATTAATACAGATATCCAGTCCCTGACAAATGGCAGGGATGTTGGTTTTTTTCTAGAGCTAAAGAAAGCCAAAAAAATGTCACAGAGAATGAAGGAAGAAGAAAGGTAGGATCTTAGACATGTTTTGCTCAAAATGTGGTATTGATTCCCCAGGGAGCAAGATCCAGAATAACCATCTGTATGAGTGGGGAGATGCCTCCAGCTAATCATTATATGACACCACATGGAGAAGTGTCTTTGAACTCCCAGATTGTTCCAGTTTTTAGAAGCTCAAGGCAGGAAAACAGGTCCATGGGATCCCATACCTGCAGCTCTCTGCTGGAAGTGAAAATTGTATCCATAATTTAAAGGAAATAATCTCAAAGAAAACTTCAGGTTTTCTCTGCAAAGAAATATGCAGCAAAGGCTGTTTTAGTTATAATAATCATGTGTAAGCAATTCCTATTATTCTGCCCATACAAATGAGGTGAAAAACTGCCCTAGATTTAGATGCCCAGAATTATTTCTGACTTTTGTTTCATTATTGTATTATTTTTATGTATTTCTAATGTAGTGATTTTTTTTTCTCCTGTGAAATTCTTTAAGGATTTAGAACTCCCCTTTTCCCACCTGGTAAGAAATTATGTCCCATAAATTTTGAGTTTTTCTACCCTATTTTCTGAAGTTATGGTCCTCCTGGAACCCGTGTGATGGGAGAAATTAAGACAGGGCTAGCTTGCTTCTAAGTTTTCCAGTTCTGGAGGAAGTCTTTATTTAGCTTTCAGGTAGAAGGTTGAGAAGGTAGAATTAAAAAAATGTATAAAGAATCACTGCTTGACTTTTGTGAACATGTTAACCATAGAGCTGTGAGTAGACTTGTTCATTTTGATGTTTTATTGACCAACAGACAACAAAGTCAAATTCTTGATGCTCACTGAGCTTAATCAAACCAGTTGTCTGAGGGCAGGAACTGGATCCATTTTGCTCTTAGAGAGATAACCTAGTGAACCTGCCTGGCAAACAGGGTGATTTCTTCTAAGTCCAAGTGTCTTCCCTGGTGAAAGGAGGTTTTTTGGATGTAGCTTTTCATGGAATTGCAGAATGGTTTGTGTTGGAAAGGACCTTAAAGACATCTTGTTCCAAACCCCCTGCCATAGACAGAGAAACCTTCCACTACCAGATTGCTCAAAGAAATCCCCATCCAGCCTGGCCTTGGACACTTTCAGGGATGGGATTTTGAACTTAAGTACCTGCCTCTGTCTACACGCTATTAAATTATACCTGCATCTTTCTAAACCCATTGATTGACTGTAAATGTTATTTAAAAATATCCTAAGATACTGGAGAACACTTGGGTGTCCATCCGTGCCTCACCCATCCTCTCCTGTCAGCCCAATTCCTCACAGGCAACACCTGCAGACGTGGAAGCACAAACTAAATCACTGGGACTGCCAGGTTTTCCCAGACCTCAGAGAAGATAAATGATACTGGGTAGTTCTTGTAGCACATAATGCTATTCATCCACAAGGCATGCAGCTAATATTCATTCAAAAGCAGAGAGATTTATGCAATAAAATTCTGCTTATAGACACTTTCCAAATCGCAATAGAAAAGATTGTTAGACAAAAGCCAATGAGGCATTGGCTCAGGCATTACACAACTTGTAGATGTTTCTTAAATACATAACTGCTGGATTGTTGAGGAAATTAGAGTTCCAACTGTTGAGAGATCATATATTTTAGGCCATAGTTAATTTTGCACTTGCCTTTGGAGTTGTTAATTTTAGATATGCAACACCCTTTCAGTGTCTGTGCACCTATATTTAAAACCAGACACTTTCAATGGATATGCAATGTCTCTGACATCCTTTAGACATTCATTTTAGGATGAAATGAACCCATTCAAAAGGTGAGACTTTTCTTCAATGAGGGGCAGAGGTGGGCTAGTCAAAGGTCGGCATTGGAGACAACCAATTTTGTCAGATAAATGCTCCTTGAAGAGCAACTGCTAAAGCTTAGTACTGTGCTGTAAGTAATCATTAACACTTTGTCCAAAATAAATACATATTTTTCTTTCTTCTTTTTTTTTAGATTGTTTTTTTCATCTTTAAATATTTTGTTGGTTTTTTTTGTGCTATAGTTAAAAGCTCTGGAAGACTTTACCTATACTAGTAAATAAATTGGGACTGAGACATAGGATCAAGTCCTGCCTATGAGACCCCATGCTCCTTAGTGCAATGTCCATGCAAGCATGGCCCATGGCAAAGAAAATGCTCCCAGACATTGCACAGGACTGGAGCAGGGAACAGCATCAGCCAGGGATTGTTCCTAGTGAGCAATTTGGACTGGGAATGTAGAAATGTGAGGATGGGAGGTGATTCACCCTCTTTACCTCAGCATTAGAAAAAGATCCTTGGCTAATTTTATTGGACAGTATAAATGTGGGTATTTCATCCCAAAATGCTAGAGAGTTGCTGAATACTTCAGAAGAAAAAAGCTCATATGGCTTTGACATAATATGGGAATTTGACATTTGCTCAAGTTAAGGTATGGGAGTAGTGACACAGGATTGTGACTCCTCACAGGGCCATAGTTTTCTTTCTCACTTGGACAAAGGTCCTTCTTTTCTACTCTCTTGCATAATGCAGTGAAAGATATGGAAAAGGCTTTTATGTTTTGGGAGAATCATCTGCCAAATATTCCCAAGGTGGAAATATTGATTTTACCTTTGAGGCATGATGAAATGAGAAGGTTGGAGGTGGGCTGAATGGTTTAATGCAATGTCACTCACAATTCCTTCACCTGACACCCAGTGTTACAGAAAACACAAAATGCATGTTCACCTTTATTAGTAAATATAGACTGAAAAATCTATATGAATAAATATGAGTTGCTATAAGCTCTTTACTGATTTAGTATCTTCCATGTTTTTGAGCTCATCACCTCACAAATTTACGAGAAATGAGAAAGCTGTAAGACTTAGAGTTTAAACTTTCTCTTCACACATTGTTTTTGACACCTCTGATGGCCTGATTTCCTGCCACCTCTCTGTGATTTTCATTCAAACCTGACTGAGCACTTAGAAAAAAAAATCACTTGGATGAAGTCTGCAAATAATTTTGCATACTTCTCTATGTTTTTCCATATTTGCATGATTCCACTAATTTCAGTGAGTGCTCACACAGCTTTACAAACTTAGGCACAAATTAATTAGGACCAGAGCTCAGCTCATGAAGTGCTCCAAATGACTTATGAAAGTTGATGACACTGTGATGCAATTTCAAGGAGCAAGATGAAAAACTCAGGAGGCTTGATGGATGCCTAGACCAGAACCACACAGCATAGCTTCATTTAATTCAGCACCCAACTTGTCTGTTTAAAGACAGCTCAGTTAACAACAGCCTGCTCTGTGTTGTTGGTGAAAGAGGAACAGCAGTATCCTGTAGCATCAGCAAGATTCAAAGAGCATGAGAAACCAGCAAAGGGACTTTGCTTGAATTGTTAATGAATTATGGAAATTACAGAGATAAAGTGGATCATTCTCACAACCAAAGAAAAGAAAAAAAGCTGAGGACTGTGCATTTATCAGAAGAGTTGATTCTGCTGCTGAGAACATTTTGCCAGTGAAAAAATTAAATGCCATGAATTATGGAGATTGTTTAATGTATGTGACTGCTCTGAATAGAAGAAGGTACAAAGGCATGTCAAAAGAGTGGGAAAATTAGCAGCTGAATTTGGCAGCTAGTGAGGAAAGAAGGCCATGTGAGAGTCATCATGACAGCATAAACCAGTAAACAATCAGGGAGGGCTGAGACCTGGTTTGATGAAGAGAAGACTGGATGTGTATGTGGTGAAAAAGCCTCTCAGAAAAATGAACAGAGAAATTGTGCTCTGAAGAGGCTGGGAGGTGTGGGAGAAGTCTTTCAGAAAGTTGCAAGTTGCAAAAAATGGGGCTAGAACAGAGCTCATTGGGGATGACCTAAATTAAAATATTAGAAAGATTTGTGGGTTTTGTTCTTACAATGGTTTTGATGCAAGAACGCTACATTGTTTTATATTTTCCATAAAAAATACATTTCAGCACAAATTCTAATACCACCAGATGTTTGCCTCCAAGTTGTTCTCTGTCTGAGAAATAATCTTATGCTTCCTCACAGAAGTAATAACGTGAGTGATTTAAATCCTTCTTTCCTTTGTGGGTAGAGCTTTTGTTTAGGCTTCATCCCCATGATCTGCCACAATGCTCCTTCTTGCACAGGTTACACCCCCAAGGAATTGTAAGCCAGCCTTGTAGCTGAGCGTGGGAAGAGGAACATGGGGCTACTGACCCATTATTCCTATGGGACACCATAAAAGTAAAATCACGGACTTCCAGGGCATTTGGGTTTTCAGCTTTGTAGATTTATCTTTAGAAGAAACCTTTTATGGGAGAAATAGCTTTAATCAGCAATCCAGTCTCAGTGAAAAGAAAAGTTCAGTGTAAATTCCACAGATATTTCTGGAAAAGAGATCTGGCAAGGTAAGAAATGTCAAGACCCAGGTGATTTGAGATGGGAGGATTCTGGAGTCACTACCAGTGGCCAGGTGATGTGGCTGATCAATGAGATGGAAGGTGATGGAACCAGTGGGTAAGCAGAGATGGGGAGGAGAAGTATGAAAAGGAGGAGGAGAAGGGAAAAAACTCAGCGCTTCATGTGGTGGACTGGGTTCAGAAGAGAGGGTACAGGGCAAAGAGCTGTGAGCAAACCATTGTAACTTGAACATGGTACAAAGTGCAAAAGGTTGTTGCTTCCTTCATTTCACTTTCGGAAGCCAGATGATCCCATGTGTCCAAGGCACCTAATCAGAGTTAAAAGGAGAACATTGGGGAAAAAAAAGAACAAAAGGGAAAAAAAAACCCCATAAATTTCCTTCATGGATAAACAAAGCTATATCCTCCTGTATCCATAGATCTATTAGTGTAAGCATTTTAATTTGATTTTATGTTTTGGTCATAACTTCTCAGTATGGCATGAAAGTAATTCAAATAAAGGGGTCTGCAGAGGCATCAAATTCGATTCTCCCAGCTGTATTGTGAAGCTTAAGGGTGGTTACATCCACAGACCGAGCACAGAAGTTTGCTAGACATTTATTCCTTATCTGTATTTTAAAAAATGTGCCTTTTTCTTACCCTCACAGAAAAAGGTCTTTGTGTCTAAGTCTGTCAGTGGGATTCCTTTGAACCTAAACCCTTATTTTATAGAACCATTTTTATTCATAATTGTAGCTATGGGGCCTGATCCTATTTTCACACTAGAAAATGCAGTCGATTTCAATCCAGCCAGTCGTGGTCAGACTTCTGTAAATGAGATTAGAATTGAGCCTATGTCAAACACAGTAGAGCCAGAAAAAGATTTATTTCTCTCATTGAACTCTTCAGGTGAGGATTTGTCCAATTAAAATATATTATCTGTTATACTTTGGACAGCATGACCAAACTAAACTAACACTCAAAATTGGATGTTTGGAAGGGACAGGCTTCTGTTTTTCTTCATCAACATGAGATCATTTGAGTGCTTTTGTTGATCTTGGAACTTTTTTAAGAGCCAAAGAGACAATTTTGCAAAGATCAGGAAGACCTGCCCTAACACCTTTGGCAAAAGGCCTGGGCTGTGTTCCAAAGAAATGAGTGGGTGTTGTTCTTCAGGGTGCTCTGAATTTGAAGCTTCACACCCTTTTGCAGTCATTGATGCATTGGCTAGAAAATTTATTTCATTTCCATCCCTTCAGGAGATCTGTGTTTGTGCTTAGAGCAGGGGCTGGTTTTTACTTCAGGTTTGGGCAACTGATCTGCCAAAACTTGGCCTGACCCCCGTTGAACAGTAATCAAATAATCACCTTTCTTTAGCACTAATGAGCCAAGAGATGTAGTCAAAACAAGGAGCCTCACCCACAAGAGTGCCTCTCCCCATCTTACCAAAGCTCCAAATCTTACCACAACAACTCCTGCAAACTTCCCGTACCACACCTAAAATGTTATTGGGTGAAACAATATGGGACATGGTTTTCAATAACTATGTCTGTGTCTGCCACAGTTTCCACAGAGGATTACCTGGAGCCATGCTCCCATTGCCAGGCTGGTTTATGAATGTTCTTGTTTGACCTTGAATATTTCTATTCCATCTCTGAGGGAGGTGGCTGCAGTTCACCCCACCTTTCCTGGGATAGTAATGCCTGGACAACCATAGTAAGTGTCTGAACTATTAAGTGTCAATAGGTACCTAAATGCCCAGAGAAATCCAGGAGAAATGATTAGTTTCAAGATATTCTAGACATCCAAATATCTTTGAGAGTTTGAGAGAGAGATTTTTTCCTTATTCATTTAGTCTATGTTGACCTTTGTTACTTTCCTTTGGCTTTTCCTCTGTTCCTTCCATTTCTTGAGGTCTCTGTGATGCTCGAAATATTTGATCCTGTCTCTCAAGAGACACAAAAATGCTGATCCTATGGTGCTCCTCTGTCTTTTGCAGGTCCCTTCTGCTTCCTCCAAAGTCTTAAAATAAAACTCCTTTTCATTACACTTTGGCATTCATTTTTGGATATGATATTAGGATAGTGGCAGTATTTACCAAATCTATAAAAAGGACATGAAAAGATGACGTGATGAAGGAAGAAAATAAACACGAACACAATACTCCTTAAACTAGACCCTTTTAAACTTAGATATTGCATTCTAATAGTGCCATCAGTGCAGATAAAAAGGAATCGCATCAGGAAATATGAACCACAACCCTGTTCAAAGGACTGCTCTATAATTAGGGTTTTCCCTCTTTGCAGACTCCCTGAATAACTGTTGAAAGAACCACTGATGGCATTGGAAGCATGGGTCCAGATTCCCTGCCAGCACAGCACCATGGTCGTCCTGAGGCCCTACTGCAGTGTCCTCAGGCCACCTCTGTGCACTGATATCCGCTCTGAAAAGCAGATTTTGGTGGGAAATCTGTCATTCTTTTGTGGATCTAAGAGTTAGAGGTCACTGAACCTCGAGCTCTCTGTTACCTATTCTAGCTGAGAAATGATAAGTGATCATTAAAGCAGTCCTAAATCCATGCCAGTGCAAAGTGAAACAGGTTTCATAAAGAAAACCTCTCAGTCTTTTCAGTCCGTGTCTCACTCAAGTCAATTAAGAACCATTTTCCAGCACAGGGTAGGAAACAGCTCCAGAGGCTGAAGGGGGTGAGTGATGACAGTCACCTCATTTACTGCTCACACAGAGCCATCTGAGACATGTACCTCAGGAACTGAAATTACTGCTGTCAGCTGCCCCTTACAGGGCAGTTTCATGGCAGTTAGCTTTGGCATAGGCAAATATTAATTATTTATATTTACTGCAGCTTCAATAAGATTAGTGCAGCTTTTTAGGCTGTGCAGTGACTTCCAGATATGAGCTAGAAATGAAAGAAGTCAGGAAATTTAGTCAGGAAGTCTGTTATTTAGAAATATAAATGGGCATTACCTGTGTTTAAATAAGATACATTTTACAGTATTAGTAAGCATTCATTATTTGTCTTATGGCATTTTTAAATCAGTATTTACAAGGATAATTAGTTTTAGACAATTTACATTCACAATTCCATGTTCACCTGAGCAGGCAGTTAATGCACTGGGAAGAAATCTTAGCTAGTGTAACTGTGTTCAGAGTCTAATTTTGGGAGCTTTCAGGATACCTGGGAATAGGAGCCTCAGCCGAATCACAAGCTCAGTACCAGGGAATGGCAACTCAGCATGGAAACCTTCTGTTATTAGTGTATCACCTAGTACACAATCTTCTGACTCTTTGTACAAGTGTCAGGTGAGTTTTGTATTAAATTATTTTCATCCATATAAAGTAAGTAACTGCAGACACTGGTTTTCTAAAGAGTTTAAACAAGCACATCTCATTCAAGCTGACTTTCAGTGTGGGAAAGGACCCAACCCTTTACTTATTTTTTAATATTCTTACTTCCCACATTTTCTCATGCTCTTTATTTCCTAATTAGTAGCAGCTCTTCCTTGACATTTTATCAAGCAGTTTTCATACTGTTTTATTAGATATTATGCAGCTGAAATGCTGAAGCATACTAAATGAATGTTTAAATGATAGGCTTGATACAGTGCAGATGCATCACAAAATTTACATGTAGCATGTAGTTAAGTGCATTTGAAAAACAGAGAACTAAAGCACAAAACTAGTCAGCTCGTCTCTGTCAGTGAGAAACAAGGTTTCAAAAATACTTTACGGAGAGGCCTGCCTGGTCCTCCCTGGGCTGAATATGCATCCTGCTTTCACAGCTCAGGAGACGAACAAAGCAGATCTCCATTAATCATAATAAGGATTGCAATAAATCATAACAAGGATTCTGTCCCAACTGAGGAATGAAGCAAACTCTGAATCTGGGGCTGAATGCAGAGACAAGTTAATTCATCAGTGAATTGTCAACAAAGAATGCGCCTTAATCTTAATTACTGGTAGACCACCGTGTTAGAGCCCTGCAACATGTCTAAGTACTAATACAAAAAGCAAACAAGGTGTCAGCATGGAGTGATGTGCTAATCTCCCATCCTGAGGTGATGCTGGATGCAAACAGCAATTCTGCTTAAATTTGCAGGCACTTCAGAGCTGTCAAGCTCTCCTTGATGTGCTTGCCCCAGATGTAGCATAGGAGGCAACAGAAAAACACTTCTCTGCATTCCTTACTGGAAGATTTAGGGTCTCAGGATACTAAGGAAATGGCATTTTTTAATTTGCCTTTGTGCATGAGGGGGAGAACATGCAGTTTCTTGCACTCAGACAAGGTAATCTCTACAGTCTTGTGGTCAGGCCTCTTGTGGGACATTAAGACAAATATAGTTGACAGTTGATGATTTTAATATGTGGCAGAGCTGTCCAGGTTCCCTTTATAATAATGGAGAAAGGATGAAACGCTTCTAAGCTGAAATGCATTTTATCCTAAGACAAATGTGACATAATTAATTTCTTTAAAGTCCAGAGGAGGCCCCAGAGATGATCAGGGGGCTGGAGCACCTCTCCTAAAAATACAGGCTCAGCTTTGGCTTGTTTAGCCAGAAGAGAAGGCTCTGGGGACACCTCACTGCCTTCCAGTTCTCAAAGGGAGCATGTGAAAAAGAGCAAGAGAAATTTTCTACACAAGTAGATAGTGACAAGAGAAGGGGGAATGGCATTAAACTAAAAATGGAACGATTTAGATTAGGTATTAGGAACAAGTTATTTACTCAGTGTGGTGAGGCCCAGAGAAGCTGTGGCTGTCCCATGCCTGGAAGTCTCCAAGGCCAGGTTGGATGGGGTTCTGAGTGACCTGATCCAGGGGAAGGTGTCCCTGGCCATGGCAGGGGTTGGAATGAGATGATCTGTGAGACTCCTGTTACTCAAATCATTCCGTGAGTCTGTGACAGTTTTTCTCCAAGTGAGAGAGTCTCCTTGACCTGTGATGCTGAATAAAGTTTTGCAACTTATCCCAAGATGAAAAGTCCATGAATTTGAACATGTTAAGTGCCTGACCTGTCACAGACATCACCTAGTACTAGTTTCTGATCTCATTTAAGAATGTTTATTTACGAAAAAGGAAGAAGTAATCAGTCAAATACGTTCTATGCTTTCTTGCCAAGATCTTCACCTCTAAGTAAGTGCCATCCTCAGCAATGTATTGTCAATGTCATTTATTTCTTTGCTTAATTCCTGTGCCAGAAACTTCTCTATCACTTCAGATTTTTATCTTCAAACATATTCAAGCAATCTGTCTTTTCCTATCAATTTCTGCCATCGTTACTTCCCTCTTTTGGATATTAAAGCCTGGTAGCTCATGCAAAGCAATTATTGCTCTTTTTCTAACTTGGCAGCTTTTATTTGTGGTTCACAGTATTTTCCTTTCAAACTTGTTTCCTCCCAAACTTTTTTCCTTCTTACTGCACTTCTTATTTTATTTTTGGTGTCTGTGAGCTTTTCCTTTCTAAGGTGACCTAAAAAGGATTTTTTTTTAATTGGACTTACACTTTGTCTCTTTCTGGAGTACAAACATATTCTTTCTTTTTGTTTGTTTATTCGTAGCAATTATTTTTTCTTGGCTATTTCAGGAATGTCAGTGCTGGCCTTTTGATTTTTCTGGATGCTACTTTGAATCTTCCCAAGGACGTTTATTATTAGCTCTTCCATTGCAGCTGACTGGATATGGTTGTTGCAAGTTTAATCTGTTATCTCCATAAAATATAATTACTTGTACCCACCAACCTTGAAACCAGCCCATATTTATATAAAAATCCCTAACTGTTTCTCATGAAAGCAAAATTTACTAGCTACCTCATGCCTTCCCGAAATGTTCTCAAAAACTGCTTGCTTCATTACATATATAATCTTCCCTTAATCTCAGCTAGGCTTTCATATCTAAGTGCATGTGCCTAATATTAATAAAGTAAAATCTTACAACCTCCCATTCCTTTTCCCAGGAAGAAACATGTTGTACCTAATTTCCTGTCAAACTTCCCATGTAAGATTTCACTGACATTGTGTAGTTCTCCAGTTTTTAGTTTCTTGTCCCAATATTAGTGCTTAAAACTGTTTCAGGTGAATCAAACCTTAAATGCCTATTTCTCTTCACTGAGTGTAAAGACCAGTAACTCTTACAGCAATACAAACTGCATCCCAAACACAAATAAAATTGTTAGGCTCCATGCCTTGTTTCCATGCCCTGTTTTCCCTTGCCCAGTGAGTCCCTCTCATCCTTGCTGAGCAAGGCTCTGTGGTTTGCACCAGACCACACTCCATGTAAAGTACACCACAAATTTTTTGGGGCAGCTCTCAGGGGCAGCAGTCAACTTTTGTGTGACCTTGAAAACTGCACACAGTTTATGCCTGAACCTACACTGACTAAGAGAAAACTTCCTCGTGTCCATCATTTACGTTTTCTACAACTGATTTTAAAACATTCTTTTGTATTTATTAGGGCCTTTATGTTTATTAGCTCTTCTTGCTCCCCAGAGTTATTTTTTGACTAGTGGATTCTCTCACTCTCTTTTTTGCAGTTTGTTGTATTACACTGTGTAGACCAAGATCATTTACTCCTAACAGCAAAACCTTTTTCCTCTGATCTTCCTTGTAGACCTTAGTAATTTCTCTTCCTTGGTGATGCACGGCCAGGAGAGTATTAGATATAAGTCCTTTACAGAGCCTTTCTGCAGGGCTATTAGTAAGAAATCCCTCCAAATGGATACTAATACTTAACGGGTAGGAGACAGGATATCAGGAAATTCATAGAACTATTTCCCTCCATGAAATGTATCTCCTCAAATTTTGCTATTATGGCTTTCATCATAAAGCCACATGGGTTAAAAAACACCCATAAGATCATTGATTCCAACCACTGAGTCTGACTGTTGCCATTTGCTGGAACAAACAGCAATCCTGTGTTCAAATAAAGGGATCTGTGGTTTGAACACCAGTGAAGAGAAGTAGCTGTTGAATGGTGTCCTCTCCTGCTGTGGCCAACAAGCTCAATGACAGAGATAAATGTGTGTTGGCAGCGTTACTGGATCCATATTTTAAACAAAAATTGAAGCCTCGCTTCTACAAAATGCTGACATGGCTATCTAGAAAGATGAACCATTAAGTGCAGGATCCATCCTTCCTCCCTGAGCTGCCGTGCTGAGTGTTCTGCAAGTTGTTATTTCATGTATTAGTGGGAAGAGCCACCTGATGAAGTTACGAAAGTCTGGAAAAAAATACCCTAAAATGGACCTTAGCCCTGTGTGAGTGTTTTAGGTGTTCTACTGCATCTCATAAACCACCAGACACTTCTGTACTGAGAAATGAGCTGATCCCCCAGCACACTGAGCCCTTACATATAAACTGTTGGATGTATTTGTCTTCAGCTCAGGATGAATCCCACCTTCATATTTGGTCAGCTGAATCCTCCCCATGTCTCTGTCCTTGCAAGGAAAGCCTGTGGGATGACCTGAAGGTGTGGAAGCAGAACAGATGAAGACTTCTGTGCTGGCCCCTTGGAGGGTACAGACACAGTCCCTGAGACCAAAACATTGCCATTTATTATTTCTTGATAAACTTGGTCCTAACTGAAAGGAACATGTCATTTGTTTCTATATACATCAGCAAATTACATTTGTGAACAAGACTCTGGTTACTTTAACCCTGTCCATTCTAAAAACAGGTTGATTAGAAAATCACTTATTTTGTGCAATAATTCATTTCTGCTTTGTCTTAGAGATTCACGTGTCTCCATCAGGAGCAATTTCCAGATTTGTCCTACATTTCCAGAAAATCCTTTCTGACTTGAAGTAGATGGTTGACTGCTAAGTGATGGCCACTTGTAGATGTCAGCACCTTCAGTCAGATTTCTGAGTGATCAACTATTCTGAAAATCAGGCACATTTTGTCTGATGGAGGAATTCCTACTTCCTGTGCATGAAATGCAATATCAGGATAGTCCTTGCAGTCCATGTTTCCTATGTTTTTATCCCTATACCCACCATTTTCTTGGAGGACCTGGCCACATTTTCTACATGATAGCTCTTCAATTGTTTACACTGGTAATGCTGATACATAAATTATTTGGAAACGGCAAACTTATTTCACTGTTTAATACCACATTTAGGAAAGCCCAGAAGAAAAAGTCTGTGGTTTAATCTAAAGAAATACCTTGATTAAACCTTTGTGTTGAATTGGAGTGGATTGGAGCTATAGGGCTCATACAGCCACAATTTTCCAACATTTCCCAAAGCTGGTGTCCTTTTTGTGCTGCCTGCTGGGTGATTCTTCAGAATTATGTATTACCTTCAGCTCTATTTAATTTGTTCCCATACGAGGAGTGTCTGACAACCACAAAAAAGTGTGCTCTTAAAAGTGTAGCCATTACAGTATCTTCTTTTATTGTCTGCTGGTTACACTGTGTTCTATTACATTACATGAAAAATAGAGTGTCTCTTCTCTGATTAGATAGAGAGGAAAGATGGGCACTGTATTTTGTCAGAATTTGCAGCAAGTGATAGGGGTAAATGAATAAAATATTCTAAGTTAGTGTTTACCTTGTTTCTTCCTTTGCTGACTATTGAGATCTCTTCATATTCTTTCCTTTTATATAACAACCTTAGCCAGAAGCACATTTTTCTTTTTTTTCTTTTTTTTTTTTCCTGATCTTCATCTTTTTTTTAGTGGATGCTGGAACTTATGGCAGTGATTCCAGGTCTTGCAGCAGATGGCAGTTTTCTGAGAGAGCTGGAAAGGAGGATTTTTCTTGCACCCCCTAAAATCAGGCATTTAAAGAAAAGGGGTCCAACAGATGGCTGGTGTTGACCCCTAACATCTTCTAAAATCAACACTAAGGATTGTTTGTTCTTTTGCTCTGTTCATATGTGTGGAAGTGAAGAACTTCTGTGATGGATAAATCTAAGTCAAAAACCAGAATTGCAGATTTTTCTCTCCAGAAGTTTAGCCTTTAGTGCATGTATTTGTCTTCTGTTTCCCAGCAGGTTGTGGAGATGTCTCACATGAAAGCTGCCATAGGAAAACCAACCTGTGAGTGAGGAATTCCTATCTGTTATTTAGTATCTATTACTAGCTGTAAAAAAATCTATCACATGGGAAGAATATCATGGTCTACATCTCTAAAGGACGGTGGTAGTTTTGAGGGGCCTAATTTTTGCAGTAATTAAGTTTCCAAAAAAGAAGGAAAATCCCCTAAGAGCCATTCTTGACAATTCAAAGTTGAGTCATGTGTCTTCTTGTGATGTGTTGGTTTGTTTGTTTGGGTGTTTTTGCAAGTCTGAAAATCAGAGAAAACTTTGAAATTTTGTGGCATTTAGGAGAAAAGGGATTCCATTCATGCAAAGCAAGGAAAAATGAAACACTTCTCTATAAATGAGCCATAATCCATCTCCCGTGCCCAATTAAGAAGTCAATACATCTCTTGCCTGACTTATGTCTCTGTTCAAACTTGACATTTCTGAAACAACATTCCTAATCTTCACCCCTTCCTGAACTTGCATTCTTCTCTCCTTTTCAGTCATTCTGAAAAATAACCATCAATCATTAAAACCATCAATTATTAAAAATAAGCCATCAATCAAGCTTATAATTTGGGCATGATATTTACATGGATGGATTTCTCTCCACTTCATCAAGCTGTTTCTAAATCTCACTGACACTTCCTGACAAAAAGCTGCAAGAATTCTAATCCATGTAAGGAGTTAAATTGTATCCAGGCTATTACCACCTGATATCTCAAGCCTCAATAAACACAGTTTTTCCCATTTCCTATTCTCATCTCTTTTGCAATGTCTATAAAAACTCGAAACATTCAGATTACGTGGGTTGTGCAAACTACTCCGTGTAACATCATCAGTTTCTTTACAACTGCCTTTTTTACTTTTCTATTAGAAATTACCTGCTTAAAGAGTTTTGAAGGAATCACTTTTTCTTTTATATATGTACAGTAGCTGTAAAAACTTCAGTAAGATTAAAAAAAGATGGCTATTACTTTTAAATGCAATTATTCAAACCATTTCTAAAAGTGAATGGCTTTAGAAAAATATGTTGAAAAAGCTAGCTCAATTCTAGCCAAATATCTGAGTAATCTTGTGAGAGCCATCCCCACCTTTATTGAAAATAATGACTTGAAATAAAGGTAAATCTGAAAACATTTGGAGCTATCCTTCTCTATAAGACTCCAAAGCACACATTTAAATGGGTTCAGTGTTTACCTCTCATCTTTACTGAATTGATAATTTACTTTATTCCAGCTTGGTTACTCTACAAAATGAAGCTAATACCTTCTAATAATGGTTGGCACAGAATACTGTGCTACTTAGACATGTTTACATGAATTTTACATAAATGAATAAGTAAAGTAATGGTGTCTGTCAGTGCAATATTTATCATTGCTTACTGAATTGCAAGTGCACAGTTTAAAGGCTGTGGCTTGCTACCAGTGAGAATCTACACAGGTTGCTCCAGCAAACACAATTTTTTCTGTGATTTTAGCTTCAGCTGCAACCTAGTGGCCAGCTGTATTAGCTGTGATTCAGCTGTCAGCAAAACAGAGCTGTGTCAGTGTAAACCACCTGCAGACTCACTGCTCTTCAGGGCTGAGGTACTGCAATCCTGTGCCAGCCCCGTTCAGACAGGTACAACTGAGTGGGGACTTTTGGAGACCTCCTGGGGGGAGGTGCAGGAAGGCACAGGTGTCCCACAGGATCCCTGTCACGTCTGCTAGAGCCAGGTGAGTGTTTCAGATGTTCTCCTGCATCTCTAAAGGATTCAAGTCTGATGTGTGAGTTGTGATGAATCCCTGGGTCACGTATAGATACCTGTAGATGTTCCACATATAGATATTCCTGTAGATACCTGCAATAGCTGAGCCTGAAATACCATTTGAGATGTCTGTGTTAGCAGGCACTGACCGACAGAGAGACAGACACCAGAGGGGAGAAAGACATTCCCTGAAAGTCAATCAGCTCACCTTAAGACATAGAGAATTAAATTATGCCTGAATATGCCTTGAAGATTATTTCATCCAATTGGCCAGGCTAAAGAAATGTCATAACAGTCAGACTTATAAAGTTTGTGGAAATGGTTCCTGTCCCAAAATGAAAAAGAAGGAAATAACAAGGAAATGGAGCTCAGTATTTTTGCTCAATGTCAATCTGTCTGCTGACATAGAAAAGGCATTGAGGGGGGTGGCTCATCAGCACTGAAAGCACATGACCCTGTCACAGGAGCTGCAGAAATAGCTCCTAAGGGTTGGCACAGATCAATCTGAATAGTTTGAGGTTGTGTTTTAGAAACATCTCTGCATGTGCCAAACCCCAACATAATATTCCTGTATTTAGCTCTTATTGTTACCATGTGCTTACAGATAGTCCCTCAGAACTGAGGTTGAAAAGAAATCAGAATCACCTCACAACCCAGTTCTGACAGACTGAAAAGGTGAAAAATCAACTTTAGGGAGTTTATTTCTGAATCTACATGTGCAGAATTCGAGGATGAGCACAATACCAGGATGAGCCCAGCAAGAGGTGGCAGGAATTGGCAGCTGAACCAAACCCAAGCTCCAGGAAGGCAGTTAAACTCACTCCAGAGGAAAATGTTCTTACTAAGGATAGCCAACTATCCACAGCTTCTTGTTTCTTTATTTTCAGTTTGCCTGTTGCTGCTTTGTAGCCAATATAAGAGAGGTGGCACATCCCCCAGATCCCAGAGTGTTTTCAGGATAGGGTTCATAGAAATATGGACAGATGCACAGGAATAAGATTTTCTTTGGCATATTTCCTAAGTGCACAGGTTAGCATGGTGTGGGATGGTGTGGGTTCCTCCCTTATGGGAGGAAGAAAGTCCTTTTTTTTGGTTATCTTTCACATTTCCAACTTCCTGTGCAATACCCCTACATTTGCATCCAACTTTATTGCTCAGATTTAAATTGTCTTAATTAGTAGCATTGATTGAAGTAAGAATCATGAGAGTAGGGGGAACTTACATAATAATTTTTCAGTACTTTTTGCTAATTTAGTTCTGAGTTGTCAAACACTGAAATGATTGTCATAGGTTTTCATCCATGGAGTGTATATTTTATTGGAGCTTGACCCAAGTCCTGGCCTACCCCAAGCTCCTTCCAATATTAACTCAGGTAGTTAGGAGAACGGAAGCAGCGTTTTAAAACAGCCTTACCTGAGCAGTTTGTCGTGATTGATGCCTGAGAGGAATTCCTTGTGGCTGCCTGGACTGGAGCCATCCTGGATGCAAGTCAGGGCCACACTGGATGCTGAGCTGTTGTCAGCTGGCCACTGAGAGGATGTTTGCACCCATTCAGAACTTACATCATCCTAAGATTTTGACTTCTGAGGTTTTAGCAGATGATTTCCTCATATAAATAGATTTCACAGTGTCACTTCTAACCTATGGACAAAATCATCATGGCTGGAAGTTTTTTGAGCTCTAGCTTCAGTTCACACATAGAATGTGCCTGGGGCAGGGTCTAGGTTGGCCACAATTCTCAGAGAAGAGGAGATGCTAAAAAGGACTGACTCATCAACAGACTCTTTTTAATTTCCCTTGCATTCAAAGTGATCTGTTCCAAGTTATTTTAGCTGAGAGATCACATTCAAAATGCAGAGCTGAGATTTCATTACACAGTTTATCACACCCCTGAGTTTAAATCAGGAGTAACACTCCCTAGTGCTTATCATGGCCACTGTGCTGCATATAAAACCTACCAAAGCTCCTCCTCCATGAAGTGAAGGGGATTCACACAAACACCAGCAATCAAGGTGGCAGGCCCTCCTCTGCCTCAGTGCCCAGATTATATATATAATTATAGCTGTAATGTAGTTATAATTATATAAATTTAACATTGCATCTCAATTAAATGCACTATAATATACAATTATAGATGTACAATATAGCTGTATTTCATGT
>JANPWX010000477.1:461566-483766 GCA_024734555.1 Trochalopteron elliotii | reverse complement strand
TTTTTTTTCAGGGAAGCAGTTGCAGTTTCTCAGCCTATATCCATGTGCCAGATGCATACTTCCACTAGGTATTTTTTCTTTCCTTAAGTCAGAAGAATAAATCTCAAAATTTGAAAACATACCCTTCAGTGAAGACAAACTCAGAGGCATTTTGGTTTTTTTCAATTATTCCTTCACACACTTTCAATTACCCCCATTTCCTGATGTAAATTTTACTCTACTGGTACCATTAGGGATTGCATAGATACTGCAGAACAGATTTAAGTTCACACACGTTCAAGGCAGTAGGTACTCCCAGGTGATGGGGAGGTTGTTTGACAGGAGATGTTTCTGGATGGGATCCAGAGGCAGCCTTGGAGCACTGAAACAGCTGAACCTGACCACTGTGAGAGATGCTCAGGACAAGGGAGTTGGATCACTGGCACTGACATTCCTTCTTCCCTCTTCTGCTTAGAAAAAGTGTCGTGGCAAAATATTTCAGTGACCAGAGGAGATTTTCAGCTGCATCTTTCACAATGATGGTTTTGGCGCTGTAGCTGTGACCACACTGCACAGCCAGAAGCCCTCTGTGCACCATTTCCCTGTTTGCTGAATCACACAAAGGTTTGGGTGGAAGGGACCTTGAAAAGTCCTCTAGTCATGACCAGGGACATCTTCAGCTACACTGGGTTGCTCAGTGCCCCATCCAACCTGACCTTAATTGTTCTTTACCCCTTTTCCCAATGATTCATTGCCTTCTGAGCATCACACATTTGTGCTGGAGAAGAACTGGGTGTGATTTTTCAGTGATCTGTAAACTCATTCCACAAAGGCTCCAGAGCAGTTTGAAAGTTAGCATACTGTTTGCAGAACAGCTTCTGACTGCAAATATTGACATTTACTTAAAACTGTTTTTTTCAAACTGAAATATCCACTCCCTCCCCCGATGAAAAAAAAAAAAAAAAGTGGTCCCACATCACCTGATCTTATCACAGAATTACAGAATAGTCTGTGTTGGAAGGGACCCTTAAAGGTCATCCAGCTCAACCCCCCTGCAATGAGCAGGGCCACCTGCAACTGGACCAGTTTGGACAGTGCTCAGACCCCCTTGAATATTTCCAGGGATGGGGCATCCACCACCTGTCTGGGCACCTGTTCCAATGTTTTACCACCCTCATTGTCTAAAACCTATATTTTATGCCTAATCTAATTCAAATATGTTTCAGTTCAAAACCACTACCCCTTGTTCTATTGCAACAGACCCTGAAATCTTTCTTCTAGGCCCCTTGAAAGTCAAAAAGGCCATGATAAAGTTTCTCTGGCACCTTCTCCACTCCAGGCTGAACAACTCCTTATGAACTGATCTGAAGGTAATGAAAGGGGGGAAAAAACCCAAACACTTTCATGTCAAGGCCTTGAAGTCCATCATGTCCTGAAAATACTTTATTTTCAAGCTCCTTTTTCTTACACTCTTAACCTTTCTTGATCACTGATATTTTTGCTGTAATAAGTGCCTCATTGTATAATTAATTTCACTGGAGAATTCATTCATACAGTTATTGCTTTGCACTTTTCAATAATTAATTCCCTGTAAGTAGGTTCATATTTTTTGTATATTCCCTGTAATATTCCTGACTTGTCTTTAAGGTTACTGAACCAATCTTCTCCCCAGACGTTCTCTCTGTCCTTTTCTTGTCTCCCTTACTCTGTCTCTCAGTCCTGCAGCATTCTCCAGTCATCACACAGCAATGACAATGTTTGTTCCTTTCTTTGAGAGCAAATGAACCTAGTTTCAGGATACACAAAAAGAACAAACAAACAAAAAAAGAAACCCAAGAAACCACCAAGTGTGGATGGATGAGGCAGTTACAAGGCTTTTTGGAGAACAATTCAAAATAATTCCTGTGACTCTGATCTTGGCAGTGGTAGGGTGGTCCCAGGGCCAGCAGGGTGGGCTGGAAGTGGCAAATAAGGGTTTGTGAGGTCTGATGTTGAGGACTTGGGGAACTTTAGAGGACTTTATGAGGGTCCAAAAACCTGGAGTGCGTTAAAGGACCTGAGAGGAGATTTCAAAGTGCCTAATTGGGGAAACATGGGATGAGGCCATTTAATGGTGTTTGGAGGGCTTTTGGTAAGAGGAGGTTGTTTCTCTCTTCTCATGGGGAATAATAAATAGAGCAAGTTTGGTGAGCTCACACCTCTCGGGATTTTCAGGAAATATTCTGTGTATTTCTGGATCATAGCACTCAAGTCTTACTCATTTCTGCTTTGTTTCAAATGTTGACATTCACAAAGTTTGTGGGTTTTTTCCCAGGACAATTGCTTCTCAAATACAACTTTGATCTCAATACCTATTTCATAATGTCACAGAAAGTGATTGTTATTAGTTGGTGTCCCCTCATCTGAATTTTCTAATCAAACAAATCAAAGTTAGGGCAACAGTTCTTTGGGGTTTTTTATCTGTATGATACATGATACTGATAACTTTTAATAAGTAAATGGCTTCTTGATACAACTTTGTCTTTGCAAAACTGATCCTGACTCCAGACCTTTTAATCTTGGACTGGAGTTATGCCACTCTTACACAGAATGGACTTGTTATACCCCTTAGGTAGATACAGTCAGGTGAGATGGATCCTCCACACTGTCTCAGAAGAATTTCTTAAGTGAATTTTTAGGCTTCCAGGTTTGTAAATTTTCTATTGGAAATATTTTCTGTTTCCTTTTTTTTCACTTCCAAGTAAAATGCTGCCACAAAACCTAAGTCTAATTACTCTCTAAAGGAGCTGAAAAAAAGAAGACTTAAAAAAATTAAAGTAACATATTATCTGGCTCCTTGGCTCAGTCCAGAAGACACAATCCAAACTTTCCTGATGACTTTGTTTGCCTTTGGATTAAGTTCTGACTGCAAAGTTTGGGTTTCAGGAATGCCTCTGAAGCACAAAGCACTGTTCAAATCACCAGCCCCAAAGGGATCTGTGTTTCAAGGGAGAGCAGGCAGAGGACAATTAAATGATGATGTCTGGATTTGTTAGACTTATCGAGACTTTTTGTATCAGAGCAGAACTCACATCTTAATATGTCAGGGCTCATCTACCTTAAACAGTCCATGATATTCCAAATATTAGGTTCTAAGTTGCATCTGAAATATTATCAGTAACCATTGTTAGAAAAGTGATATACTCTTTAGGGATTAATCCAAATATCACTAGAGTTGTTAGGAGCTTTACTTTAAATACATTGGATTGGAGATACACCTGATTAATCCGCTTTTAATCTGCTGATTTCATGGCCTTTTGCAGCCTGGTATGAGTTCACTCAACCCACAGTCTGCAATGGGTAGAAGCTATTAATAATGGCAGCATGACACTGACTTTGAATTATGAAATCCCTTTTCCCTGTGCAGCATCAGAGCTGACTTTTCACTGACTGTGACTCTGCAACTCCTCAGATGGGAGTGTGGGCACTGGAGGAGCTCAGGTGTGCACACAGACCCTGAGATGGGCTCAGCTGGTCACAGCCTGGTGCCAAAACACTAAGGTTGTGGCTTTAATCCCCACATGGGGCATTTAAGAGCTGGACACGATGATCCTTGTGTGTCCCTTCTAACTCAGAAAATTCCATGAATTTGTGAATAGATCAGATCCTTGGCCCTGTTAGAAGCACAAAACCTTTGCTGTTGGAGTTCCTTATGCAGGCACAGCACATCAGGATTAGCACATTAGATGGACTCAAGATGCTCAGAAACTGTGCCCTTGCTTATCCCTCATTAAAACACGATTTAATATGAACTTTATTTGAATGCATTAGCATACATATATTACCATTATTCCTTAATATTTCATCATGAAAACATATTAAGATGTCTATATATGGGAGCTGAGTCTCTGCTGGATGAAATTTGCCTGCATAACACACTGACACAAGATTCAAGCTTTCCCTCATGCCTGCCAGAAGAAGGTACTGTTAAGAACACTAAAATAAAATTTTAAAAGGTGTGAAGACAGAGGTGTACATGGTTCATTGCCATGGAAAGGGAAATGAAATTTACAGTTCAGAAAAGTTGAATTTAAAAAAATAAAAAAAAAGAAGATAAAATAATTTAGGTTTAACATTTCTCTATGAAACGACAGTTCCAAATTGAAAAAGCTATGAGTTATGTGACACATTTCTTAAAATTTTTGTTGTGGTTTAGAATGGAAACATTTTGGAAAATTGTTTCTACTTGTGCAAATCTCAGTGTTTCCCTCAGGATTGAACCTCACGTTTGCTATTGTGTTGCAGACTCCACAAATATTATGTACAAATTCTGGCAAAGACTACATCTTCCATTGGAGAAAAGAGAAAATATTCTCACTTGGCTCAAGGTCTTCCCCCACACTCAGTGAATGCCCTCAGCAGATCTCCCAGCATTTCTTGCTTTTTCCTGCAATAACCTGTGGCCATGATCCATGTGCTCTGTAACCCTGACAAGGATTTCTCCCACGAGCCTACTTTGTGAACCAGTAATGGTATTAATTCTGATCATTAAAATCAAACCTTGGAATGCAGTTTTCTGGTAGCATCCTAATCGTGAAGAATAAATATGTGTAACTATGTTTTTCTTCTCATTTCAGAGAGATTTTTCAATGAGACTGAAACTCTAAATTAATGCACTTGACAAATTTAGATCAGCTTTAATCTCAGAGGAGTGGGGAGGGTTTATGCTCAGCCATCTCTGTCATGCCTCGCTGCTGCAGAATTTACAGGCTCCATAGGTTCTTTCTTTCTTCTATAGAGATGAGTGTAGTCTCTATAAAGCTGATAAACTTTGGATGAAGTTGTCTCCTGTAGAGAAAACTTATGTTTTCCTCAGAAATTTTGAAGTCCTGCTGTTTTCAATAAAGAATTCTTTTCTTCACAGAAATGGATTCCTGGGACAGTCTGCATTAAGACTAATTCCATTTGATCATATGTTATTTTTAACAAAGCCACATATTCCAAAGGAAACCTATCTTTCTTTTGATTTCTGAATAGCTTTCAGGTCCAATTGTTCATTCTTCCTACCACCATATCACACTGAATCTAGGAAGAGTAGCTGTAGTCTCCAAGAATATCAACACATATTGCTGCTGATTTATTAAATAACCCAAACAAACAATCCCCTCCCCCCCAAAAAACCCACAGCTGTTTTCTTCTTGCTTTAGTTTCCTTTTGTTTTAGTGGTAGATGAATAAGATAATTTTTTTAGAAGATGGAAAGAAAAATTACATTTTACACTCTTTGAGCCATTCTCCAACACTTATTTCAAGCAGTCATTTTCCCTTTCCTCAGTTTTCTTTCTGTCTTACATCTTTCTGCTCTTCATCTGCTGTCACAAGACAAACTCATGGGATTTGTTACAGTTATGCCCAGCACCAAGTTATGAGAACATATAATGTTTACATTTTTGGCTGAAATACCCACAAAATTTTACATCTGGTGTTTTTTGACATGTATTGATCTGTGAAACTTGGTGTTAATGCAATCATGCCAAAAAACTTAAAAGAAAACAAAGACTGGTGACCGAAAACTAAATTTCTTTCTTACATACCCTCCTCCACCAGATATATCTTGTATTATGTATGAGGCTTTTTTTTTTTAAATGCACATACTCTTTAATGTTACTGAAAAGTTAGGGAGGAAGAAAAGGGAATATGTTTCAATGGATTCCAGCCAAACCTTCTTTGGCAAGTCTGAGTGAAAAAAGAAACAGTGAAGTTTTCAGAAACCTCCTTTAAAGAGAGATCTTTACCAGAAAAAAAAATCGAATTGCCTTAGCATATTAAAAAACACTAAAAATTTTAGGAATGAAATCTTGACTTCATTGAAATCCCTGGCAAAACTCCAACTTGTTTCAATGAGACAAAGGTATTTGTTGTAAACTCTCCGATCTTGGAAGATTTTGGCTGATGGAAGTAATTGCAGATGAACTAATTTGGACAAGGAATTATCAATTAAATGATGAGAGATGTCACAATGTTCAGCAGCCCACTGAAAAATCTTATCCTGAAAGATACCAGATATCGAGTCAGGCAGGGTTTACTGTAAAGGACAAAATTACACTCACCAAACATTTCTTCTTCTAACACAGGCCTCTTCTCTGAGCTTGTCAAGGCTGAGATTCAGCTCCAGCTTCAGACATCTCCATGCTGGCACCCACATCTAGGTGGATCCCTGAAAGTGTTTAAATTGCTGTTAGGATCAGAGGGAAGCTGGCCAAGCAACCTACAACTTGACTCATGCTGCACTCAGTGTCATGACGCTGCTCCGTCACTCAAGGAGGAAAACTGCTCCTCTGGAGGGAAATTTATCCCACTGATTTTCAGACAAGATGGACCCTGCTCCCCTATAGGCCATTTGGCTCCTCATTGTCCACAGAGGGAGCCCAGAAAAGGAAAAATAATTGAGCTTAGACCTCTGAATTATTGTTCAAATAAAAGAATCTTGTAACAGCAGGGCTTTTGCAAATGTTTGTGGCAGGCTGGCATGTCAATCAAATTGATCCCTAATCATTCCAGACATCTACTTGCCTCCAGTGTCTTCTTGGCAGACAGAGGATGGTGATGGCATAATGGCCCAGGGAAAAATTTCTGGTTGGAAAAAAAAAAAAAGTCAGAAAACTACTGGCAGTGAAACTTTGGGATCAATAAGGTGCTTGAAATTTCTGTGGAGGAAATACACATGAATGTTTATACCAGCCTTGAGAAGCACCATCACCACGTAACATTATTAACTTTCTGCATAAAAGATATGTCTTAGAGTGTTTACCCCTCTTGATATGAGACTTTTTTTTGACATCTGCCTCCTACTTAGGCATGAATCCTCAGTGTGCTTCAGAAGGGAAGGTGGCTGAAAATAGAGTCAATGCTATTTTAAACATAGGAAAGCTATTTAAAATAGGACACTACAGCTTGAGAAAAATATGTTTTTATAAGTTAAGGCTATTGTGAGAAAGGCAGTTCCAGGAGTCTAGCATTCACAAACTAGAAAATGACAGGGATGTAGTGAAGAAAAACTATGCATTTAGAATTGGAGATAAGGAAAAAATGTAAATTAGATAATGCTTACCTTGCCATTGGAAAACAGGACAGATATTTATGTGTTTTTTGGTGGCTCTACATGAGTGTTGTCCAATACCCAGCAGGAGCTGTGCACACCCGCCAGAGTCAGGCAGGACCACAATGCCCTCAGTGCCAAACTTACCCATTCTGAAGGTGCAGTCTAAACAATTTGGAAGTTGTCAAATGCTTTGAGGTACTGGAAAGTAGAAGTTATGGAGGCAACATGGCAAGACATCCCTGCAAGCAGGAAGCAGCATGAAAGAGACTGTAAATCTGCCAAATTAATATCCACAGCCTCCTTGCCAGGGCTGCACATCTTGCACTAGAAATTCAGTCCCTCAGTGGGAAGTGAAGACTTCTTGTTTAAACTAAAAATATTACCTCTGCTTCTAATGAACATCAAAATCCTAATGGTAGAGCTTATGTTGTCTGGGTGAAGGCTCATAAGAAGCCTCTGTGAGGGGTAACAGAAGGAAACTGGCTGAAGAAAAAATACAAATGAAAGTGGTCAAACTGGGGAAGGAGCAACTTTGCAAAGGTTGATGTCAGATAAAGAAGGAGGCAGGAATTTCTGTATAGGCAGTACTGTGCATTTTATAAATGAAATTGAACTAGATAGTCAAAATGCTGGCACAGACTCTCAGCACTGGAAAATTTATCAGCTTTCTATCCTGGGAACTGAGTCTGTGAGTTTTATTAATTGGCTACAAACGACTATGGTCTCTGCTTTTCATGGAATACTGTTTATTTCCACATGAGAAATCATCAGCCAGGCTAACAAGAGGGACGGTCTTCAGGAGTCTCTGGATGGAGAAATTATCAATTCTTCTGAAACAACACACCCTTGAGATTCTGGAAAATGTCCCTGAGGTTTCTTTCAGGAAGTACGTATTTCTTGAGGCATTAGCAAACTAGGGATAGTGACTTTTCACTAGATGCATAATTTAATAAATGCTTGCTAAAGAGTTAATTTTTTTTTTTTTTTTTTTTGTATTAGAAACACTACAAAACATTATGGCAAGAATGAGCATAATTTTCCTGTTTCACTGGGTTGGTTTTGTCAGGAACCATATCTGCCCAACCTCAGAATCTTGTATCTTCATGCACAAGTAAATCGATGCAAATTAACAGCTTGTTTTGTTTACATTTTGTTTTAGAATTTCATTACTGGGCATGTGGTTAGGGTGATAATTCCCTGTAAGATACCTGGTACTACCAGGTTGCTCTCTTATTTGTTCCCAGGCACAGCAAATGAATTATTAGCATCCATGGAGAGATTGTAATTCCTCAGTGACACCTTGCTCCATGCCCTTCATGCATGTAGGAAGCTCTGCTGCAGAGCAAAGAAGGAAATAGGTCCCCTGTCTACCCAGCTGCCAGGACTTTTCCCAGTCCTTTACCCACTCTGATCCATCCATGAACCTTGATGCAGCCCCCTCACTTGTGTGTTCTAGGACCTGCCCTACTCTGCTTGGAGCCATCAGTGGTGTGAGGCTGGGAATACAGAACCTTAAATTTAGTACCAAAATTTGCCTAAGGGATAATGTCAGTGCAACACAGTGCTGTGACAGGATAATGGTCTCCTGGCACAATAAAACTGCCAAAAAGAAGCCAAGCAGTTTATGGATAATAAATGTCAAATGGAGGTAGATGTTTATTTTCAGAACATCACAAGCTTATTATCCTGTCAGACCCTCCTCTTTTGATTTCTTTATTTCCATTATGGTAAATGAATAAAGAAAAGTAAGGAATGAGGTGCCCTGCAGGCCAATCACAAGCTTGTTCAGCCTGAAGGCTCCAGTAAGGAATTCGTTTATTTCAACATATGTTTTTTTGAGCAGCTGCCTTGCTCTGGTTCACTGACACATGAGCTCCAGTCAGACAGGAATCCCTCCACCTATTCCAGGGGGTGTTTGTGTTCCAGCCTTCTAATTCTTGCTGCTGTTAAACCTTTTAGTCCTGTGGATCTTCATTCCAGTGAAGGGGGGCACATGGAGGGGAAACAAGGAGAAAACATTTGTCCCTGTGTCACGCTGCTGGCATCTGAATCATCTTAGCAGAGATGAGCATTAAATGATCTTTAGAGGGGCTGGAAGAGGGTTGTGGGCAGAGTCAAGCAGGACATGTTTATGTGGGTATGATCACCCTCAGTTTCTAGAAGTGGATAAATGGTATCTCCATTTATGTCCATATTGCAAATAGATGTGGGTTGAGTAAATCCAATGTCATCTTTTATCAGGGAATCACAGAAATCACAGAATGGTTTGAGTTGGAAGAGATCTTAAAGTTCCAAATTCCCTGCTGGGGGCAAGGGACACCTTCCACTACCCCAGGTTGCTCCAAGCACCATCCAACCTGGCCTTGAACACTTCCAAGGATGAGGCATCCACAATTCTGAGCAACCTGTGCCAGTGGTTCACCACACTCATAGTAAAGAAATTTTTTTGACATATGTTCCCTCAGATGAACATTTTGCCCTCTTTACTCCTTTTTTGTTGTTGTTTTTATTGGTGGTGATGGTATTTATTAATTTTTAATTATCTACATATTTTATATTGCTGTTTAACTATTAAATAATCACTACATAACTATTAATTTTTATTAGTATTAAACAATAAGTATGGTACTTGCAAAAACAATCTGTGCCCGAAAAGGTGGCACAGTCTGTTGCTGAACAAAAAAAGGAAGTAGAAGAGGAGCTGGTTGTGCTTTTATTTGCTGCTGCATATAACAAAACTCAGAGCTGCTGCAGTGGGCAGGATGTCATGAACAGGCCATGCCAGCAGGATCTGGAGAGTGGATATAAAGGGAAGCAAGCAGGAGTATCTGAAATGGGGTGAAAAGGGTGTTTCCAATGGAAAATACACTGAAGTAAAAACCATCATGTGAGAAGAATGCTGTGGTGACATTTGATCTCACAAACACTATTTATTTTGTGTGCAGCTTTCCACTCACCATCTAAGTAAAGTCAAAAGGCCACCAGAAAAAAAAGCAGCATGACTAAAGGAACTCTCGGCAGCTTTCCTGTGCAGAGAATGCCAAGGGCACAATATTAACCTTCAGACTTCACTCTCCTCCCTTCCTCTTCCTTCACTGGTTTCCCTGAGATTACTCCATCTTCTCTTGGGGCAATGGCACTGCATTGAGATTTTTTTTTACTCTCTTTCTTTCTTTGTGGCTGAAAGAAAAACATCCAAGACAAAATCCCACCACAGAGGAGTGATTTGGACATGAGCCCTAATATTCCATGGACAGCAGTCTGGACTTCAGCACATGTATTGCCTCGGAATGATGGAACATCCAAGGATCAGCATTTGAAAACAGCAATTCCAGGGGGAAGACAGATCTGGGCACCAAGGGAAGGTCCAGAGTGTCATGATTAGGCTGTTTCAGGATTATCTCATGGTAGAGGGATGCAGTTCTTTGTGCTTGCTGTGACTCTGAATTACATCTGTCCACAGAGCCTTGTTGATTAACATTGATACAGAAAGGAAACAGATTAACTTAAACATTCCACAATTTCTGCCCATAGGGATCCTTCTGTGCCCTTTCTGAATGGGTTTTTCTTCCCAGCTGCAGGGAGTGATGCTTGTGGTAAACAACCTGGATGAATGATGGCACCTGACAGCCCAAGTGACACTTACACTCTCTAAGAGTGAGGTCATCTCACCTGATTCAACTACCTTTATGTGGGCAGGCAGTGACAGGACAAGAGGGAGCAGTTTTAAACTAAGAGGGCAGATTTAGATTAGATTTTAGGAAAAAAAAACCTTTTAATGTAGAGGCTGCTGAGGCCCTGGCACATGTTGTCCAGAGAAGCTGTGGCTGCCCCATCCCTGGAAGGGTCCAAGGCCAGGTTGGATGGGGCTTGGAGCAACCTGGGATAGTGGAATTTGTCCCTGTCCATGGCAGGGGTTGGAATGAGATGAACTCTAAGGTCCTTTCCAACCCAAACCATTCTGTGATTCTCTGATCTGAAGGTCAGAGGTCTGGTCTAAACAAACCATCAAGGAGCCATCAGTGGTACCTGGAAGCAGACAGTCATCTCCAAAGGCTGTTTCATCCCCATCTAAAAAGAGTTAAAAGTCTAAGGGGAAGATGTCTTTTTGATGGCTATTAAAGGACGTACATAAACTGATAATACTTGGCACATATTTTCAACAGCCAAAGTTATGTGAGCTGTAGCCCATCCCGTAAAAGAATTTCATGACTTCCTATTGCATATTATTTCAATATTGCAATACAAAATACATTCTGCAAACCAAAATCAGAAGAAAAATGGATGGGTGATAAAATAATGAAAGTTAATTATATCAGATGAAAGGATAGGATTTTCAATTATGTTTTTATTTCAATATTAACTGTCCTTAATATTTAATTTTAAATTCTGACACCTACTTAGAATAAGCTGGGACTGAGATATTACTTCCATTTATATAAATAATTTAAACTAATTTCAAGAAGTTTAGGGTTCTTACCAAAGTTATAAAAATATGAAATCATTTAAACTGTGAAAAACACTGAGCAAGTATCAGGAAGTTGAAATTTAGGAATCAAAAATATGGGAAAAATTTTTATTTCTGTCTGGAAGGATGACATTTGCAATGGTAATGCTGTGATAAAATCTTATGGAGTTCTGAAACTATCTGTTCAATTTATTTGTACATATTACAGTTTAGCTTCATCAGAGATGCAAATCATGTCATTAAAAGCTCTCCAACCCTGCTTATGCATCTAGGACATTTAAGATAATTTTATTTAACTAATAAAAATTATTTTTAAAACCCTTGGTTTCTGTACTTTAATTAAATTCCTGGATCCATGTGAAAGTCATTTGGCACCTACTATGCAGGGGGAGGGGAAGTTAATTACATCTTTAGAAAATAAGAAATTTGTCATTCACACTTTTTCAGCAAAATAGACACAAAAAAATAGAGAAGCCAAATAAGGGTATTCTGTGTTATTCTGTATATTTTGTTATGTAAATGTATACAGATAAAAAATATCCAATATTTGCAAAAGTGTGTCCCAGATTCTGCCAACCACTGAAGGTGAACATAAGAATATATATATATATATATAATTTTTTCCTTTCTCTTTGTGTTTTAGGGAAAAAAAAAAACAAAAACACTGTCCATGTTTTCACTTTTTTTTCATCCCTGAGGAGGGTAAGGTTGGAGAAATATGATCTACTCCAAAGCTGAGGAGTTTTGCATCCACAGCTCAAGACAAGGAATATTAGGAAAGTCATAACAGACTCCTAAAATCTTCTGATGATGGAGGCTGGGCCTCTTCTCCAGGCAGTTGGTGTCAGCACTTGCCTGTCCTTTGAGTTAGAACGTCTTGTTGCAATATTCAAAAACCTGCTTGCTGAAGTTTATTTCATGTTATCCCAGTCACCAAGGTCATGCAAAACACAAAAATTCTTTCTTCTTTTATACCTGCTTTCATATATTTGAAAAAGATCATCACGTCCCCTTTGTTCCTTGCCTTTACATACACATTCTGCAAGGAATATCCTCAGAGGGACCAGTGCTGTCCCAAGAGGATGGAAAACAGGTAAAGCATGAAGAACTGAGAAGTTTGCAGAGGGGAGATGGTTTTGGATTAGGGACAAATCTCATAAACACTTGGGAAGGGGAAGGAGTGTCACATTGGTGGTGAAACACTGGCTCAAGCTGCCCAGAGAAGCTGGGGTTGCCTCATCAAGGCCAGGCTGAGCAGGGTTTGAAGCAACCTGGGATAATGGAAGGTGTCCCTGCCCATGGCAGAAAAGTGAAACTGGGTGTGCTTTAAGGTCACTTCCAACCTAAACCATTCTATGGTTCTGTGATGATTCCATGATTCTCAGAGTATCACATCATATTCAATAAGTTGGTCCTAGTATGCAAAGTGTTTCATGATCTTGGCATGGCACTCCTCAAAGTCGAATTAGCTCATCTCCTTTTGGCAAGACAAACCCATTCACAAAAAAGACAGGGCAATCAGGTTGACTTATAGCAGAACTCTGTGCAATTAGTTTACTGAAATTCTACTTCATAATCCCTCCCCATGGGAGAGTGTGTCATTGAAATCAGCTCAGCAAAGATGAAAGAGGTTCTTCATGGGTTTCATAACGAATTCAGCAGGGCAACTTGACTTCATGGGAGATAGAAACAGAAATATTTAAACAGAGGTAGATTTGCTTTTGAAAAGTTTTGTTTATCTTTTATTGCAATTTAATTAAAAATCATTGATAGCAAAAGATGAGATTTCTGCTGCAACAAGTTGCTCAGGCAGTCATTTTCATGCTGATGATAAAAGAATATTGAAGTCAAACCCAATAATTAAACTCAGCAAAGAGCATCAGAGGAAAATTATTTACTGAGGCATCAATTCATGGTTTGTTGAGGCATGACATCTCATGCCATGCAGCAGAACCTGCTTGTTGTGAGCTCTATCTGATGCATTTTGAGGCTGTTTCTTGGATAAATGGCATGAGAGAAGTGGGCGCTGATTCCTGAAACTTGCTGTCATGCAGATAGGAATTTGCAAGGAGATAGAAAAAGGACTGCAATGACAGAGTTCTCTATAGCTTGGGGAAAGTGCAGAGGCTGTGATGATTTATGCCCCCTTTGGGATGGGAGCAGAAGATGACAGTCACATTATATCAACCCTGACATATCTTGTCTTCTTATGGTTTCTCATGTATAAGCAATGGAAATGGTCCTTCAACAAATGAAGCAGAGGTGACCTTTTTTGTCCAAAAAGTAGAAATAAAAGTTTAGAGTACATTATAACCCAGAACTGAGACAGGAACTTTCAAGCAGCACTTTATCCTTGAGCTGTCCACTTAGAATTAAAATTTCAACTTTGGACTGCACTTGCCCAAATCAAGTCTATTTCTGGCTCATCTCTTTATAACTTTCAGCAAAACTGATGTTAAACCACATCAGGCCTTAAGGTGTAAGCAGCAGGATTAAGTGGCATGACTTAGATACAAATTCCATGTGATGTTGGACTATTTTTGGAAAATACCCTATTTTATTTTGGAACGTGCTCAAGTTGTGATGAAGTGAAAACTCACTCTCCCTATTTGATCATCATCATCATAATTCAAACTACTTGGAGACAGTAGACCAAAGAAAGAGTCTTGACAAATCTGCCACAGTACATCCATTTGGAAAATGAACCCAAGAATGATAATTACTTTCAGGCAGTCATTTTTTAGCCAGTTTTCCACCCATCTTACTTTAGAATTAGCATGACCATCTTTCTCAATTTTGTTGTTTGTGATAAAATAACATTAAACAATATTAGTAGACATCCTACAGTCTAATATTTAGCAACTGCTTTTGGCTATCCTGAAGCCTGCTGTAGAAGCAACTGACACTTTTTTTCTTTACAAAATCACATTCCTGCTCATTTCCTTCTGTGAGCTTTTGGATAGTTATTGTTTCATTACCTCTGGTTGACCGGTCAGTACCCTTTGGTTTACTATTCTTCCTCCTTCCTTTTACAAACCTCCACTTTATTTGCTTTATCCTATCTTATGGGACCTTACCTGATGTCTAGGAGTTCACAGGCGTCAGACAAAAATTCCAAGATATTTTCAATTTGTCATCTGAGAATCCAATTCAAACTCATCAAAGAATTTTCAGAACCTCTTCTACTTTTGTTCTGCTTTAATTTGTATTCCTCTGTTTCTGGCATCACTTTTTTAGCCATCTGATCACACCTCCTCCTCTTGTTGAAGATAGAAGCAAAAATGTTATCAAATATTTATAATACCTTGATGAAGAGTCAAGAGGATCCAGTCTAAGAAAATGTTAAATTAATGTGATGTACCACAGTGTCCATTCCCTCATGGAATGATCTAAACCAATACACACGTGAGGTCTTTGGTGGGGATCAGGATCTATCAAAGGAAGAAGAAATTGCTTAAAGGAGACAGTTTTAGAGAACCACTAAATCCAAATGGGGAAGGAAAGGGAAAGCAGAGCGGGGTACATTTGTGTAATGAGTTAGGCTGTAGTGACAATGTCAAACTTTCAATGAATAGGTGAGGTTTGTGTCAGGTCAGAATTGCCCGTTGATCTCCCTATTCTATACTAATTCTGACATTTCAAAATTAACAGTTTCATTTGGGACTGGAGCTTTTTTATTCTGCAGCTGCTACCTCTCTCCTTTCCTCTGTATTCCTCCCATTCCTCTCATCAAAGTTGTCTGAATGACACCCCTGACACAGTTACTGAACACAGTCACAAAAAAAGAGAGGCTCTGTAAAACACAGGAAAATTTACATAGAGGCCAAAGTATTTTGAATGCCCAAGAGTTTCTAGAGGAATGTTTTCCAAAAAACCAGAATCCAGGGGATGTTCCAAAGGGTGGAAAGCCTTGTCAATAATATGTGTCAATAATAAACAACAAATGATATTTCCTGGGAAAGACACAGCAGCATCAATAACTGAACTGATTAGGGGTGGGGGGATTCAAAGGCAAAATTAATGAAGACTAAATAAGTAAGAGGGAATGTAATTAATTAATACTAGTCACCAAAATTTTACAGAAAACATCTCATAAAACAAATGCAATTTAAATTTTTGATGATTTTCCAAGGGTGGCTAATTAAGGTAATAACAAAGCTATAATCTATTTAGAGTTCAGTCTGGTGTTTGAGTTTTTGCTGCATAACATTTTGATTAAAAAATTGGCTCCACGTCATATTAATAAGGCAAATGATAGGAGATTAAGAAGAGGGTAATGCACAAACCTGCAAGAAGGTTTGTCAAAATGGGAAATTATGATGGAGAGAAGATGCTCTCAGTAGGTTCTGCACAGACTGTTGCTAGGTCTGGTGCTATCCATGTTTCTGGAGGGCTGGCTGCAATTGTCATTGGTTGGACTCAATGATCTTAGTGCTTTTTTCCAATCTTAGTGATTCTCTGATTGTTCATACATATCTTTTCCTTGGGAGGGATCCCGTTTTCCTGGGTTTTCTCTCTAACCAGCAGCTGTATTTTTGGCTCATATCAGAGCAGTCCTACAGTAAGCACCCAAGTTCCCAAGCAAGTAGTGATGACAGGTGACTTGAAACCATTGTAAAGATCCACTTTATCTTATTAAGGTGATTGAATTTAGCAAGCAAGATATCTCCTTGGAGGCTTGCAGAGCACCCTGTCTATCTCCACTGACCATGTCAGGAATTTCAGCTCTTCTTTTGGGAGGAATTTGACACTGAGTCAGATAAACTGGATCACGTCCCCTTGGATCTCTTGGCCTATATAAATCTACAGTCTCAACTGATAGGGAAATCTGCATCTTTCACTCAGCCTTTCTTACTTTTAAATTCATTAAATTAGTCCAGTGCAACAAAAACCTGATACCACACATGGGAATCACCTTTACTCTTTATAGTGCATGTGCTGTGTCAAGAGTTAAGAGCATCCAGAGTTTTCATTAAGGACAAAATATGACCTGATTTAAATTCTTGCTTTGCCAGGAATTTAGGGCATGGAAATTGAATTTCCAGCTGGTGTAAGTAGAGACAAAATCACTGAGTTCCTGGTTTTACAAAGAAATGAAAGACTTCCCTTTTTCTAACACTCAGTTTTTCTTTTCTCTTTGCCTATATCTTAGTTCCAGTCATTCATAATCCGCTCTTCTATTTTTCTATTTTATAGCCATCCCACAGGAGTAATGTGAAATATAACCAATCAGTATTTGTAAAGCACTTTGAGGCTATCAGGTGGAAGGAAGTGTATAAATGCGAACTGTTGTGATTGCTCTTACATTGCTGCCAAGGGATCTGCAACCAGGTCCCCATATATTCAGATACAGACAGACTTAGTCACATCTTGTGAAAGCAGCCAGAAGATACAAGCTGGGGAAGCATAAGAGGATAGAAGTTTAATAAAATATAGGAGAAGGTCGTTCAGGGATTGTTTATGAGCTCAAGACTGAATCACTGTTCTGTCACAGATTTTTGCTCCGTTTTGCTCCTAGCACTGTCCTCAATACCTGCTTTTGGAATATTATTACACTGTGTTGTCTATACTCATTTGTGTTGCTCATAATGTAGTGACCTGGTCTTTCTGGGCTCCCCTTGCAGTCAGTGTAATCTAATACAGCTTTTATGAAGCAATCCTCGTGACTGTGGTTAGACATCCACTCAGTAACAAGTAGATTTCACATGATGAGACAAATTACGGCCAAGTGTTTCTCGTCATCGACTATACATTGTCTGGGGCAGACCCAGACAACTGTCCCAGATGCTGGCATCTACATTTGATTAGGCAAATCCCATCCTATAATTACCTCTGTCAGTAGATTAAACACTGCCAGGGAACATTCCCAAGCACTGGAATGCAATCATCTATATTCTTCAGTTTTAGAATGGTGCCTGGAATTATTCTGGCCTGAAACAACCAGCACTTTCCCAAAGCATTCCTGAGAGTGGCTCAGGATACAGCACCAGCCAGGGCCCATTCCCAATGGTTGGTTTGGATGCAGCTGCCCTATTCCAGAGACAGGGATATTTCATGGCTACAGACACTGACAGGCTGTGCCAGCTGGACCCAGAGCTAGAAACTGGACCCTGACACTACTTGGTTTACCAGGACAGTCATACCCACAGCTTGACACCCGTCACAACTGTGACTGGGAACATTCGGCGGTTCACAAAAATGCATCCTGATGTCCCAAGCTGACAGAACATTTGCAGCCCTGATGGATCAGAGCCTTTCCAGTATCACTTCATGGGTACTATGTGGCAAAGGCAGGAACATGACCATATTCCCTCCAGGCAGTTTTCAAATGCTTCATGCCCCTTCAACCACAGTCACGCTGGGTTTGGTTCAGTTTTACGATAGGGTTTTCTTCCTGTTTGTGTTCCCAGGATTTTGTTTGTTGTTGTTGTTGCTTTAGGATTATTTATCTGTTTGTTCTTTGTCAGTTTTGGTTCGGTTTTGTAGTTTTGGTTTTGGTATGGATTTGTTTATCTGGGCTTTTTTCAAATGTTGCATTACTCTGTAAAAGACAGACAGAAAGAAACTGTGCTGATACATTTTGCATGGACTCATGACCACGTAGGTTTGCTATTCACGAAACAAGTTCTCTAGCTCCCTGTTATAAATATCTTAAAGCAATGCAGCTTTTAGGAATAATAAAGTAGTTTATCTTCAGCCTCCTTTCCTAGGTAATAAATTAATTAGTTTTCATATTCCTTTTTACCTCTTATTGAATACACCATGTCCTCATGATGTTTAACAACCAACAATATCACTAGGAGAGTTATTGCACATCTCTTGACTTTGTGTCAGTCCAAAGAAGTAAAGTCCTGGATCTGGCTGCTCTTTGCTCCTCCCCATCAGTTTCTGTAGCAGCTTCTCTCACCACACTCTTCTCTGCCCTCACAGGATTCACAGCAAAGGCCATCTCAGGCCACCTCCAAAAGAAGCAGACTAAGGGGGACAGAATTAGCAGAGGCAGCTGCAATAAAGGAGAAGCAAGAAGCCTCTTAGGAGGATGTTTTATGAAGGTGGTCTCTTCTACAAGATCTGTTGTTTTGCCTTTCAATCCTCAACCCACAGTTGTAAACTGAAAATAATACTGCTGTGATCAGGACATCACCCTCTGATCTGGGCTAAAGGACAACACTGCCCTCCATCCTCCAGAAAGAGGTGAAATAGCACAAGGCAAGCATCCAAGATGTTGTCAAACCAAGAATTAATAGCATCTACTTTCTTACTGGGATTCCTGTGCTCAGGAGAGGATTTCCGCCTTCCTCTGGAACTGCAACATTAAAAATACATTGCAGTACTTTCCCCAGCCAGTTTGAAAACTGACAGCACAGATTTGGTGTCTGTGTAAAGCCCTCATGGAGGACATGGGGAGCAGGTATAATTGACAGTGCCACAGATCTCCATCTAGGGATGGATTGCAGCAGACACCTTTGTTTTCAAGGTACTTTTCCAAATAGGCGGAGACATGAGAATCGAGTCATATGGTGACAGAAGAAATGAATATTCATTGTTTGCCTTTTATGATAGTAGGAAGCACGGCAGCAAGAGCTGAAAAGATGGGGTTTAATTGTTGCAGAAGTGATAGGGAACACATGTGGGAACACATTTCTTTGATTTTTTCACTCATATGAGGAAGCTCCCTCAGTCATTTCCATTTTCTCCAGATGAATCAATATTTTCTCTCTAACAAAAGAAAACAAAACCACAACTTAACCTCCCCACCCACACAGAACATATTACTTAACCGCCTGCTGCTCCCAGCTATCTTTGCAAGGTGTGCTCTTGCAGCATTTTAATTCTTCAGTCCTCTCAAGAAATATAATAACATTAACATTATGCATTTTATGATGCTCTTACTTGTTACAGATCTTGCAGTTCTTTTCTAACACAGGGAGCTTCTATCAGGTTACAGTGGGAATTAGCTTAGAAAATGGCAAGGATGGAATTGCAATTAAAAAAAAAACTAAACAGGAGAAAAACCTGTCTATATCTTTCTAATAAATTTCCAAGCAAACTCCTAATTTTTTGTTTAAAACTCTCAAATTTAATAAGATTTTCAGAATTAATTAGGGGGGGAAATTACTTGAAACATGCACCCAAAGGCTGGATTGACAAGTTTCTCATTTCAAAACTAAACTTGTTGTAGGAGAGACAAAACAATCCCCTCAATGTATAATAAAGCACTGCATTTACACTCAATATTTTTCAAAATCTACTTTTCATATGTGAAAGAATTGGCCAAGTTTATCCAACAAATATTAACCCTTTGAAAACCCTGGCTTGGCATTCTTTTCTTATGTGAGCAGTATTTTAGCAACTTCCCTGACCGCTCTGCAGCTACTTAAGGAAATGAAACCCAACTGGGGGAATAAAACTTCCACAATAAAGCTGAATACTTGAAAATATATCAGTATATTATGCAATATTTGTTTCCTCCCATACAAGAGATTCAAAGGCTCTTTAGCTTTTAGCCTTTTCCTGTTACCATTACAGCCTCCTGTGTCTCTTCTGACAGCCTGGCTGTACAGAGTTTTCAGCAGTGTCAGGTGTTTCTGTATAAAATCTCCAGTGCCAAAGGGTGCAGGTTTCTGGTCCTGCAGGGCCTGACATTCTCTAAAAGACACCTCAGTGTTTAATTCTCTCCCCTTCTTCAACTGGAAGGGTTTTCTCAGCTATTTTCAAGACCACCACAGAGCACAGAAAAAAACCAGCCAATTCAACCATGGTAACCACAAGTTTTGGGTTGTATTTTTTTCCCCGAAGGGTCACCCCAGTTCTTACGTCCTTTCTCTGCTTCTCTCATCCCCCAGCAGTATAAACAAACATCCTCTTCCTCCCCCTTCCCATCCCTGCTCTCCCTGTGCAGTGATGGCCCTGCTGTTCCATGAAGTTCAGAACTGAAATGAGGATTCCTAAGGGATTTTTTCTTATGATCCACATTTCTAAAACTAAACTTTACAGCACATTAGAGTTTTTCTTTCCCAGTTTGAGGTAGAAAATCATAAAAGTATATAAACATGAACTGCTAGTTGGTCTGAAGTTGGTTTTGCTTGCTCTAATGTACACAGCCTCTGTTGCTATTCTGAATTATCCCTCTGTATTATTTTTTCACTCTATTATGTCTTTTTATACCATTAATTTTTACTATATCCACCCAGCTATTAAACTGTAGCAGCTTAAAATCACCATGTCAATAGGACTGCTTGTGCCTTTACTTGGTTTTGTATCTTCACATGGCAATCTGGCTCCTGGGCACCCAATACACCTTTTTCAGTACCTAATCAGTGCACCTATGCAAATCCCTCAAGCCTGTCAATAATTCTTATTCAAACTGTTGTGTCTCAGTAGCACTTTGAGCTGAACACAGTCCACCAGTGCAGCCTCATCAGAGAATCAGAGGGACTGTTCCAGTCCTCCTTGCTTTAGGTTACTCTGCAAGTAAATTTGGTTTGCTTTGACTTTCTGCTCTTTTCCAAAGCCTTTTCCAAAACCATGTCTACTTTGCCCTGTGCTGTAATCTCATTATTTTCTTTGTGCTGAATCATTTGTTTCCAAAGTTGTCTCCTTTCTGGGAATAGGCGACTTCAATTATTTTCCTTAGACAGATCTGCACTTTTCCAAGCTGAATCTTCTTAAATATTTTGGAGTGTTTTTAGTTTCTCTCTGAGGTTTGCTATTTCTCTGAGCTCCAGACTCTGTGAACCATCACTCAGCTCCCCCAGCTAACATCCCTGACATGTCTGTTATTCCACTTTAAAGAGGATTCATTGGATGACACCAGGGAGGATATAAATATCAGCATATCCCAGCACTGTTCTCAGAAAAGGTGCTGATGCCCTGCTTGTTTCTGAGACGTACTTCAAGCTGACTTTTTAGATCCTCCATGGATTTTGCCATTTGAGATGACCAATATAATGCACTGCTCACTTTATCATCCATGTTACCTGCGGGGTAACACTTTGCAGGCACCTTCAGATCAGCAGTATCCGGGCCACTACACAAAACCAGGCTGAATTTGAAAGGCACAATGTGCTTGCAGCACCCATTCAAGGATCTGAAAATTAAGCCAGTTTTACCGGCACTAATGCCGGATTACACGTTGTCACTGTGTACTCCCAGGGACAGGCAAGAGCAGCTGGCAGTGCCCTTTGGCACAATTCTTTATCTTCCTGCTCAGGAAGAAAGCAGGACCTACTCAATCACACCTTTCACTGCACAGATTTCTTTGCCCCCTCTTTGGTCCTTGTTTCAGCCATGCCATGTCAGAATGTTCCACTGCAGCATCCTGGCAGTTGTCCTGGTGTTGTCCTGGTGCCATCCAAGTCCTCAAGAAGCAGCAGAAAAAAATTCTTCCTTTGCCATATCCTATTCAAGCACTAGAGGGACATGCCTGTCCCAGGGTGGCCCAGTCAATTCGTGCTGTGTTCCTGAACTGTTCCTGTGGTCTCTGGCTGTAATGAATCATCTCAATTACTGTCTGCAACCTAACAGGTCAATGGGAAATGGCTTTAAGCTTTAAAAAGTGTAGATTTAGATTAGATATTAGGAAGGAATTTACTGTGAGAGTGATGAGTCATTGGATCAAGTTGTTCAGAGACGCTGTGGATCCCCATCCCTGGAAGTGTTCAAGGCCAGGT